>JAOXXN010000395.1:5609559-5655199 GCA_026770055.1 Myrmophylax atrothorax
GAATTCCTACTTGAAGGCAGGTAAGTAGAAGGGAGAAAAAAGCCCCTATGAAGGAAGCACTGAAACTGTATTAGAAACCTTTAATTGTTCTGTAGTATTTTGTTATGGGGCTTTTCCTCAGAGCCCTTAGTCCTGTGTTGGAATAGTCCCTAAACTATCAACTTCTCATTTGAATATAAATATATTGTGTAAGGAGATGGAAAGAGCTCAGGTGGAAAGACATAACTGAGGAGTTTACACCCACAGCTACAAACTGGCCATGAATAAATTCAGGGCTCAAACTGGAAAGCCTCTAACTATGAAGGCAATCAGATTCTGTAGTGGCCTTTGATGAGAGGAGCGGGCTGTAAAAAAGCAACCTGCTTTCAAAATGGAGCTTGTGAAGTCTGTGAAAAGGCTGAGTGTTGGTGATAGCAGAGGGCCAGAGTCTGTGATCCACAAGTCTCACATAAGACATCTAATCTAAAGCATATTTGTACTTTTTTTTCTTCTATTTTTAGGTTGTTTTAATTCCATGTATGCTAAATATTATCTTGGAAACAACGAAATCACTTGAGTCAGCTGCTTCAGATCAGAATCAATAGCTGGTTGACATCTGCTGCCAAACAAATAGCTCAATACTGCTCATTAATTTGACTCTTTCAGAATAGAGATGAAAGCTGAGACAAAGCAAAAAGCAAAATAATTTGTTTGTATTGCTGGATCTCTAAGAGAGCACAGTTCTACTGCTATCTTGTGATCCTTATCCCTCCAATGCATTTACTTTTATTTTTTAAAAGTTCTAAAATAACAAAAATATCTCTCCCAAGGCTGCAGCCACCCTAAGATGCAGTAATGTATCTAGTTATAAAATGTCCCAGCAGCACTTCAATCAGTTGCAGAGACTCAGACAACTCCTCTCCTTTTGTCTAGGAAGAATTTCTTCACCATTCACTGGAGACCCCACTCGAACAAATGACTTTTTCAGCATCTATAGGGAAAAAACCCCACTAAATTTAAGCTATTTCAAACTAAAGGAGAGATCACATTTCCAGAGCCCTCACAGAACACACCTAAGCAACTGGCCTCTTTCTCACCAGGAACACACAAGTCAGGAAACCCAAGAGATGTAGACAGTCCTCAGGAGGAAACAGATCCAAATCAACACCTTCAACAGCCAGGGAGACCCTGGAGATGTGGTGCTTGTGTTCCCTCCCCAGCAAGCAAACCTTTGCACTGCCCTGGCAATGGTTTTAAAGGTGGTGCCATGCAGGATACAGTGCACAGTGTGCCACACGTGTTATAAAATCACAGGAAAGGTGGGTCTTGAACTCTGAAAACACAAACAGCAACCTCTTTGTCAAACAGAACTCAGGGCTGGGAGCCCAAAACCCACTTCAGTCACAGGTGCTAGAACTGAACAGTGAACAAAGGACTCCAAACCCCCCTCCTGGCCAGTTCTGCCAATAACCACCAGTCTTGGCTAGCAAAAGCTTTGGCTACCCTTAACCAAGCTGTAAGATGAATAAACCACAGAATGTGTCCCTGGAATGCTCTGTGAGCTCCTGAGAACACTGACCACCACACTCCCTCAGCAGACCTTGTACACGTGCTGAAAAACAAAGCAGGGTCACTTCTTCAGATGCTTGAGAGCTCTTTGGAAGATGAAAAAATATATCTAACCCTTAATCCTGGGATTACACAAGTGGAATTTCCAGGAGAAGGACATTTTCCCTGTGGAAAAGACCTATGCAATTAAGGATTCTGAGGACTCAGCAATCCTTGTGAGAAATGGCACTGTAGGAAAAGAGCATAAGGAAAGACAACGCAGTCCCACAGACTCCCAGAGCAGTGAACAAAGCAGTTCATGCTGTTCCTGCTCCACAGCCAGGTCTGCATTGAGAGGATGAAAACATCCCAGGTGCCCCGGGACACTGTTGTGACCTGCAGCTCTGCCATTCCAGCCAGAAGGGTGCTCAGCAATTAGCCAGTTTACCAGGGTCTCCTCCACCCAAAATGAGTCTGTCTCACACATGTGGATGCTCCTGTGGGAATAACTGTGTCCCACAAAGTCACAGGGAAAGAGCTGAGAAATATTGCACTGGAACTGATCAATACTGGCAGATGACTTCACCCACTGGTGCTCCAACTACAACAAACAGCTCCATCTGGACACAATTTTGGCTGGGAATCTCAACAGTTGGGAGACAACTGTTGTTGAGAACATTCCTATGGCCAGAAAGCCCTGGCCTTTGAGTTTCTCATAAGTCAAATGGGAAAAACAGTAGGTTACTCACTAAAACCAATGCTAGTGATTTAGGCATCAATAGCCATCTCACTATTATTTATTTCTGAATAAAAAGAGGAGGAAATTACAAAGTTTTACCGTGCTGCTTATTTACAAAGAACTTTCAAACTTTGGAAAAACATAATACTAAATTAACAACAACTTCATGAATTTCTAAAACTCTGTAGTACCATAACACATGAACACAATTAGTGATTTCAGTCTTGTAGTCAGACGGACCAGCAAGGACCTCTAAAGTTGTATTCCTCTGGCTCCAAAAGAATGCTGGGGTAGAAAAAAGCCATTCTGAGCCTATCTTCTTGCATTTCTAAGGAATTACAAACTGTGAACCACTCCATTTCTAGCAGCTTCCCCTTCAAGGGAAATTAACTTTTGCATTTCTCTAATACTCAAAACTTCCACTGTATAAGAATCAATGTTTAATTATAAGGTAGTCTTTTGCTTTTCGTTTAGCAGATTTTCACTGAGTAACAATCACAAATAAGTGACCTTTCTTCAAATGACTCTCTGGGCAGGGGAAACTGTATCAATGTGTGCAAACATTTTTAGATGGAAAAACTCTGAGGATAAGCCCAAACACAAGCCACAAATTAACTCATTTACAGAAGAAATAGCAACAATTTTTAAGAATACAAAGACACCTCTAGCTAACAGCATATACTACAAGACAAAGAGAAAAAAATAATCTGGAGGAGACTGTAAGGTTTTAATTGCTCTTTTGTGTGAAGCTGCCCTTTCAGCAGCACTTTACAACCCTCTGGCTATTTGCAAAACTCTCAGCAGTAACTTTAGTAAGGTTTCACAATAGCAAAAAATTGCCTAGGGGCTACAAACTGTACCTGGAAAAGGGCACTCATGTTCAGAAAGGACATGGTAAACCAAAAATTCCGAGGAGACTGGCAACCTAAAATAATCTAAAACAGTAAAGAAAAAAAAAAGGCGGATGATATTCATCCAACTAATATTCACTAGACTACTAAACCCATAATTTAATTAGAATATCTATGTCGTCTTCTGTAAGAGCTCTGTACCTTTGTGCTTACAGAGAATTAATCTTCATGGATTTTATAGACATAGATGCTACAATCAAGGAGTTGCAGATTTTTTATTAAGTGCCAATTGTTGTTCCATCCACTGATCTTTCTGAAACAGCTGGAGCCCTCAAGCTGAGTATCACTGATTATCAGTGTAACTTAACCTCACAAGAGCAGGTCATGTACAGAGTGTTGAAAAACACATCAGACAAACACTGTGAGAAAAGTGGAAAAGCGAGCAGAAAAGCTCCAGTTGCAACAATAAAATCAAACTACTGAATTAACTTTGGCTTTGTATACCTTGAGGTCCCAGTTTTGCCTGAGCTGGAGTGGAGGTTGAGCTAAGAAGGGGGTCAGATGAAGGATCCAGGAAACTGGTGGTCAGATTTGTTTTACATGCAAGTGAAAGTGATTCCTCAGGTAAATTATCCAGGCTCATTCTGTTCTGTCTGCTGGTATCTAGGAGGTCTTTCCCAAAAAAAGCTTCCTGCAAAGAAGACAAAATGATTCAATGTAGGAAGAACATTGGATCTATTGAAAAAGTTGGGTAAATGACAAAGTTAAAACTAAAAGCCAATGATAAAACCATAGTCTCAGTCTCACAAGCCTTCCAGCATGGCAGTATCTCTTCCAGGCTACAAGGAGTGGCTACAGTGGCTACAACTTACCTGAGGCAGTCACATTACTAATATCTTACTATTAAATTCACACTTTAAATTACATAGCAAAACTCTCGTCTTCTCACACATGTGGCACAGACAGTGTACCAACCCAGTGTTATTACACATCACAACTTGTTCAGTATTTAAAATATTTCTCCTGGCACAAAAAGGACAGCTGGAGAAGGGGAACACTACTGGGTAACTGGACCAAGAGGTTAATGAAAAACATGCAAGTGCATTGTGGTCCAATTTGGAGAACAACCATACCCTGCATTTCACTTAGCACAAAATCCACCTCACGTCTAACTGCAGTAACAAATACATGAAGATGTTTAACTTGCATTAGTAGCTTTTAAAATAATTATACAACAGCTATCACTCACCTAAGACTGAATACTCAGTAATTTGACAAGTCAATTTGTATTCATTAGATAAGAACTTTTTCTGTTTTCAGGTAGTCCTGAAAATCTTGATTTAGGCTACAGTTCCAAAAATAAAGCTAAAGCTAAATTTTTCAGTATCAGTCATTCTAGTATGAACAAAAGAAGGATCTAAGAAATATTCTACATTTTATAGGAGTAAAATGTGCACTAAAATATTTATCCTTATTAATCAAAAGAAAATGTTGTTTAAGTATCTTCTTTCCAACTTACTTCCTTACTTATGAAATACAAATTATTTTTAAACAGGGATTGTTCTGCCTCTCTGTTAACTCTTTTGTTTTCAATTCAAATACTGTTGATGCCATGAAGTTTGGTGAACATCTACAAGATAATAAAAGCTTTCATGAAGACAGTGGCTGAGAAGAACAAGGCAAATAATCTTCTCAGTGAGGCACACACCAACCAGCCAATTTATAAACTGGTTAACGGAAGGTAAGTTGCTCAATCACAATTAATAGCGTGGTTATTATCCGTGACTGCTGATGAGCTATGTATCAACACACACAAAGATCAGGTTTTTAAATGGATTTACACGAGAAGTATCCCAACAGCTTTACCTGCAAGTAGGCAGGAAAGGTCTCCTCAAGTTTATTTTTCTTTTTTCTGTAACGCTTTTTTATTTTCTCCGTGCTCTCCGAAGCTGGGGCTGACTCCTCCACTGGAGTGTCTGGCAGCTGTTCTGTCCAACCTGAAAAGCAACATCCAGGCACAAATAAATAAAATACTCAGAATTTTGCTCTAAAGGTACAGTGGCAACACACCTAATGTATCTGGCTACCTCTCTGGGTCATGTATTTACTGAATAGCACACCAGATGTGTTCTAAAGGTGTCTTCTATGCAGCCAGCTGAGATCCAGGCTCTGGGAGCAGGGAACACCAGATGTGATACTAGTCCCATCACCACCTTGTACATCCCACTAACAGACAGACCTCTGACTTCTCTATCTCCAAGCCACCTAAGAATTTAGTCATTTGAGAGGAATTTTAGGTGCCATTCAACCAGGTACTTGAAAGATAACTCCACTGAAGAAGTACCTCCAAAATCATCAACGCTAAGTTACACATCAATCACCTTTCATTTCATACACTAACTTTTCTCAAATTGAAAGTAAAAAACTTATTTTCTTTTTAAATCTGAGAAAGAAATGTATAAATAATGAACAGGCTAGAAAAAGAAGTCTATAAAGAAGCCCTTCAAGAAAAATTACACATTTATTCAGCTATCATATTTCAAAGTGGCACTGCTTTTTCCAATAAACACAAAAGCACACAGTGCTCATCAATCATTCAGTATTTTATTACAACAGAGCAGGGAAAACATTGCAGGTAAAGGCAGAACTTTATAAGTCCTGCTACTTCTATCTTGCCAAAGCGAATTACGTGAAGTTAAGGACCCTGGGAAGTTATTTAGGAAACTCTATTACTGTGGTTACAAAATCATCTTTGCTTTGTGCTGTAGTGATCTCCTGTGCCACATTCAGAGCACCACGAGTGGAATGAGGTTTGCCACCACTGTGACCTCTGCACTGTCTGAGAGGGAGGTTTTACAGAGAAAAGGGGTGGAGGCGACCAAGGTGCCAAAAGCCTTGGTGAGGCTGCTGAGCACTGGCCCCTGAGAGCCGCCTCTCAGCAAGCTGTCATGATTTAAAACATACAATGACTTTCTGATTTATATTTTTCTCAACAAGCAATTGTGCCTGAGCAGACAAAAAGAAGCTCACTGAAGACTACTTTTTTAAGAATAATGCTTTTTAACAATATGCATTGTACTGTTACCCAGAATGGGGAATTTACTTTTTAGCCAATTTTTTTTTTCTTTTACTTAAAGGAGTAGATCCTACAGAAATGAAAAAAAAAGAACACAATTTTCAGCACTACCTGAAAAAAGGCAGTATGTTACTATGAAATAATATTTACAAAGCAGACAAACACAGCTGTAACACTAATATTAAAGAGAAAAAGGCCCATAAGTAAAATCTGACTCCTTGTTAGGTGCCCAGTCTATTGGGTAGTACAGCACTAATATGGCTCTGGTTGAGAAGTTGTATTTCTTACTCCTGGAAAAGACACACTGATGGGGAAATATGACACATGGCTAGAAAATATTCATGTACTACAAATTAATATGGAACTTTTTTAAAAATTATCTTTCATAACATAAAATGCAAGGGTAGCTTATGAAACTCTCAACTTAAAACAATGTCTCAGTTTAGAATAAGAAGAAATTACTTCTTTGTACAACAATAGTGTATCACTAAACTCTCTAATGAAGGGTTTTCCAGAGCATAAACAGATATCAGGCATACTTGTGGAATACAGAACAGGGGGTGAGTATTAAAACTGATGGTCCAGAAGACACCTCTGGATCAGGACTACATCTGGAGGAAGGTGTATCAGAAAGAGGACTGCTCTAAATCTACCTTATAATCCTCACTATCTCCTTCAATAGCCTGCAATTCATTGTTTCAGTTTCTCTGTAAATCATGGGCTCTCCTGAAATTTGAAGTACGTAGGAATGAGTATTGAGTTGAATTAATAAAGCCATCATGACCAGCATGTGTGTTGATGAGTTGTATTATTGTTATTGCACTAAGCATGAATGAAAAATCTAAAAACAAGTTCCTGCACTTACCTTCATCTCTGCCAGGCAACTGCTCAGAAACAGATCCAGAAGAATCTTTCCTGGAGAGAGATCTTTTAGTCTTCCCTTGCCCTGTACGACTTCTCTGACGTACCATAAATCCACCGATACCTTAAAGAGGAAGGAAGAATTCAGGGTATTGATCAAAACTGTGTTTCATAGTAAGAATGAGAGACAAGATGACTCTGCAGGTCAAAGGGACTGCTGCACCTAGAGGTCTGAGAATGAACCTGAGATACTTGAGGCATTTTCATTCAGAGTTTTATGAAGCATTTCTGAGTTTAAGGGTCTTGGTGGGTAAGTATGTAATGATCAAATAGGATAACAATTACAGGACTGTAAAACATCCACAAGAAGCTCAAATCACCAAACCTGGCAACTTTCAGATATTGGTTTTCCCCTCCCCTGGCAAGGTGATAAACTTGGATTAACTGCCAATCTACCAAATGAAACCTATTAAAGAACCTCAAAAGACTCAAACCCTCTACAAACAGCTCTAGAAGACTCATCACTCCAAATGATGATCCTAGAGAAGGACATTATCACAAAATAAAAAGATAATTGTCAACATCATACTGCCTGAAACTCCAGAATCCTTCACTACAGAATGACTGCAGCATTGCTGATCCTTTGCAGATGGTGTGGATGTATGTAAATGCATCAGATACAGGTTTGTTTCATTTTCCAGGGAAATTGTTGGCTGCAGAAAACTAATAGATGACTAATAGATGTATCCTGCCTGGATACAGCTCAAGTGTTTCTGCACCCAGGACACACAGGTAATCTACAGTCAAGATAATTAAGAGTCAACTGGACTAAGAAATTAAAATAAATGAATTCATCCAATAACTGAATTCATTAAAATTCACTGTCAGAAGTAATCAGCAAATATTTAGTAAATTACTCTGATGAAGTATTTCAGAAAATAAGAGAACTGCAAAAAGTTCTCCAAAATTCAAGTATTGCCAGATACACACACACACACACACAAAAACTGTCCTTCACCAGTTGTACAAATACAGTACAATTCCTATCAAGTTAAGAATCAATACAAGGTATAGATTTGAAATACTACCAACAACTGAAAGCATACTAAGAACATATTGCTAAGCAGCAACCTTTGGGAATGTGTTTTGGTAAGAGGACAAAAATTATTTTAAAAAGAACAGGGAAAAAAATCTACAATGAACAATAATACTACAGAATCCCATATTGGTTTCTAATGTATTATTTTTTGTACTTATACAGAAAAAAATGAACAATGGACTTCCAACCGTCTAAGTTACTTTATCCTACCGGGTCTATATGGTTTTCTTTTCCTTTTTTTAATCCCCTCAGCTCCTTCAGCCACTTTGGTGTCATCATCCACAGCTTCCCGTTCTGGGCTGGAATCTGATTTTCCATCACAATCCATAAGATCACCTTCTGCAGAAAAAAGGCAATGGTAACTTTAACTCAAAAAGGGAAAGAAGATATTTGTTCCACAGTTCCTACAGCTGACTGATTTCTGATAAACTGACTGAGATCTTTCTAAAGGGTGACAGATAATCATAATCTCTGGACACTTCTGGGAAAACCCACTCTACCTATACACAAGGAGCCAGTATATACACACATTTCCTATGAGATGATGCTTAGACAAAACCAGAGAATAAATGCTATAGTTACTGAATGTGAACCTGAGACATTTTTGCTGCCTTCTTCAGAAGCTTGTGCCATCACATTTTCTAAGTGTCTGACCAATCTGTAGCCATACATCCAGGAATATGGATCCAATGTACCAAGATACACTTCCTTTTGTTCACTGTCCTCTTCAGCTTTGTTTGGTAGGGCTTTTTTTTTATTTTTTAATTGAGAAGACATTGAAAAACCACAGCCTGCACTTGGAAAGTAATGTTTAATGACTCTTCATTTAGAGGGTTCATGACTTGGGGCCATGTGACTGACTGAAAGCAGACTTTCTATGAAGAGGAATTTGACTTATATAATAGAAAATTCAGCCCAAAGGAATTACTCAGCCCTGAAGATGAAGACTCTAACTCAGAGTTAGAGTTTATATTCTGTGAGAAAGAAGGGCAGAAACAGATGTAAAGCATGATGACATTAAAAAGCCTTTGGTGTTGAAGAAAGAGGGAGCTAATTCTTCCCGATATCCCCAGAAAGACCTTACCTCTTCATTTTACTGCAAAGCTTTTTAAATGTTAAATGTACTCTCACCCCTGAAAAGACACTGGAATTCTGATTTCCTGCTTTAAGTTTAGGTGTCCAATTCTACATGGTCTAAACCCACATGCAGTTGTAAGAGGGAGAAACACTGTTATAAGAGACAGAGTTGGACTCTCACACCACTGCTGCTGTGGTGGAACTACATCACCCCTTCCTCTTCCACAGGCTGGTCATGGACCAGACCTTCCCAACTGATAAAGACCTTCCTGAGTTCTCCCAGCAAAGCTGTTGGCTTGGCAAGGGCCACCGAGCTGAAGCTCCCAAAGCCAGTTCAACCTTCGAGTGGACTTCAAAACACAGAACACCCGATGAAATCCTATAGATGAGATGGCAACAAAATTACCATGAATTCAGTTTGTTTCAGAAAAAGCCTCTTTTTTTTTTCCACCTGGAACATTAGAGTCCTTTTTCCCTGGAATTACTACGCTATGTTACTCTAATCAAAGCTGTGGCACAGCTTCATTCATCCTGATGCTCACACAAAAATTCCAGATGTTCAGAGAACAGGAACGGATCAATTCTACAGAGCAGAGCTCTACACATGTAGAGCTTCCAGGAAATCCAGACAGTCTACCATGTACTTGACCTCCACATACATGAATGTGCTCTAACTCTCAAAAAGTCAGTGAAAGATGATCAGAATTGAAATTAAAATCTGTAGAAGCCCTGGCTGTCCTTTTCATATCCTGCTGTCACATCTATGTATCTTGTTATCTACTTCAAAAGTAGACAGAAGCCAACAAGCAGATAATTAAGTCAAAGTCATATACAAAACAGGAACACATTCCTAAAAGTAAAAATTAACTACTGAAAAAGAACAAGGAAAGTGACTTGTTCTGTCTTGATGCCTCCAAACCAATTTTTTTTCACTTTTAACAACCCAGTTGATGAAGTATATGAAAGTATGAGATGGAATTTCAGAGTCCATGTAATACTAGGATAATGTACCAAACCCAGTGAATACTGAAAGAAATGAAAGAAAAACAAGTTGGTAACTGTTTTAAAGGTTATACACAAATAAAGGGAAGCTATTACAAAAAAAAATACACTTCTCCTCAACAGCAGAGGGTAAGAATGTGCTAATCAAACAGGAACCATACTTCTATCAACAAGTTAACACAATGAAACTCCACTGATGGTTAAACTACAAAGTTATCTCAAGTACATTCTCTGCATCTAAAAAAAGCTTCTTCTGACATTGAGTCTGACTAACAACGAGGTGATGTTGCATAGAGAGCTCTTCAGACTGTGGAGTGTGGGGTGCCTCTGTGCCTCTGCTCCTCCCCTGACTGGACCTTCATGACCAGTGAAATGGCTTTCACACTTCCCACTGAAGTTAAGCCTTTCCCCAGGTCACGGATTAACACCTATTTTACCAACACACTTCTCAGGGTGCACAGCCAGACCATGGCAAAGGGGAGAGGAGAATGGTATTGCACCCTCCTGGCTGCTGATCCCAGTGTTGAAGAGGAGGGATTTGAAAGGGCTGGCTGCTCCTCCGTTGTTTTCCCACACTCATCTCCCACCTTTGGTCTCTACCTGGGGCTGCTGTGCTTGCTCAGCTGTGAGGGAAGCAGATGAGACAAGTACTGGTGACACTGGGACATGTGGATCTTTGCTCCTTGTGGTTGAAGGAACTCTCCAAGGGATTCTACCACAGATTGAAATGTTGTCCCCATAGACAGGGGCATGTCTGGGTAGGCCAGCCTTAGCCAGATGACTGACTCTCAGGTCAGCTACCTTACTTCTTACAGAAAAAAAGAAATACTCTCAGCAAAGATCTTTTTATTCCACTTTTCCATTTGATTTATTTTAATACCAGTTTCTCAGTGATCTGGATATTGCTTTGCTGAGCCAACTTTTAAACAGTGTTTGTCCTAAAATTGAGAGCCTCAAAATACACTTGTACTCAGGGAGTGCACAGCATCTCCCAGAGGGTAACCCAAGGATTAGACAAAAAGTCATCCCATATTTCCAGTGCTGGCAGCCTTAGAAAGGTGAGTTTCCTATAGGATGGATGACCCATAAACAGGACAACAAGAAGGAAAATCCCTGCAATGGACAACAAGGAGCCATGGCTATTGTTCAAGCAAGTTCCATAAAACATTCTGCACAGAACACAGGAGCACCAGTGTAATAAAAACTCCCAGGGGCATTTGCAGTACACACAGGTACTGCAACACTCCAAGCTACAAGACATGCCAAAAGTAGACTGCTACCTCTACTGTCATCCATCTCCCCATCTCTTGAGTGCTCTGACTGGACATCTGGGGGTGTCTGAAGCACAGCCACACTGTTCTGATTTATAATCTTCAGTTTAAGCTTTGGTTTCGTCCGTTTTCTTCTCGGCACTGTAACAGTGAGGCTCTGTAACTGAGACATGCCGGATTCTGTCAAGCAGACTCCATCCTGGGTGTATGTCTTCGGTGGGTCTATAAAAGTTGAATGAATCATAACAGCAATATAAAACTCTTTTCATTTAAAAGTCTTAGATTTTCAGGAATAGCACTTATAAGAGTTAATAATCCACATGTATGGAGCTGATCCATGAGTGAAGAAATTGGCACAAATAAAATGGAGACATCTGACACTGTCTTACACATTACAGTTGCAGCTTCATTACTCAGTCTGATGTCAAATCCAGCAACAATCCATTACATTGCTATGAAACAACCTATATCAAGGACTCATTAGAAAGAATAATTTCATTATGGAAACTGGTGCCTTGCAGGGTATTTCCGTATCACTGGCACCCACAGACAACTGTGCAAGTCTTACTCTGAGTTCCCATTGCTTATCAATCTGGGGCCCTATTCAGCCTTCAGCTCTTTACCTTCATCACATTAATGACCTTAAACCTCCCAGAACTCCTGGTAACTCAGACAAGTTATCAGCCCTGTTTTACAAGCAGACAAAAACCAAGTTATATCAAGTGAGCTGCTCAGAATCAAATCGAAAATCTCCCAAGACCTGCAAGACTGCTTCCTCCTCAAGCTGCTCCATGACAACTGAGTCTGCTGATAAGCTCTAATATTCTTTAATTCACCACGTAGAAAGGTATTTTCACCTGTGCTGGGGCACTGCAAGTGCAGGTTTGGGAACTTCAGGGAATTACCAAATAATGAAGAGGCTGCAATGATGCTTCAGATCTTTGGAGCCAATTAAATCATGATTTGATAACACAGGTTTTGAAAACATACGAATACCGACACATTTGTTCCCTTTCAACCAAAACCATTCTCTTATGTACCATCTCACAACACAGCTGGTTCTGAACACAATTCTTCCCAGCTGACTGTCTTCTTACACTAAAGGTTTAGGTTTCAAAAACATCTCATACTCTTTTTCAGATTGAAGATTTGAGGGGAGAACCTTCTTTCAGAACTACATTTGTGTGGTATAAAAAGGAAAAAAAAACTTCGATGTGATGGAAACTGCTGGGTGCTGTCATTATAAAAAGTGACTTGTGAGTAGGTTTGTCAAGATTATAAATTCCTAGCACAAACCAGACAAATACAGAAAAGCTGCATCCTCCTACAGCTCAAGCCTGTAAACATTTGTGTACATGCTTGACTCAGCCACACTGTGTTATCATCACTGATATTAAGGCAAGCAACTAAGTCTGCAGGATCAAAGCATAATTTAAAATAATTATTATAATGCAGGTATGGCAGGCAAAAGAGAAGAAAGAAGAGGGAATGAAAAAAATGAAAAGCATGCTGTGGTAACTGAAGGATAGTTAATGCTGTCTGCTATAAAACCATAAAAAAAGGAATTTTTTCCTCATGTAAAAATATACCCTTAAAATAGGCTAAATGATCAAAGATTACATTCTTTACCTAGTTCTTTTGATTTTGAAATAATCTGAGCTCCAACTGATGAATCACAACAGTCCAAAGAAGGCACTGAAAAATATAAGGAAAATCATTTCAACTTTTAAAAATGGTGACTTGATTTAAACTGAAACTATCAATTTTCCTTCACACAGTTCCATTAAACTCCCTAATTTATCCTGTTGGCAACATTTACTCGCACCTTTAAAATGAAGTGCTTTTCAGTGTCACAGAAGATGTGACTGCAAAACAAGCCTGACACAAACTGAAGTTCTCCAACTTCCTGGAGCCAAGAATGGCATTGGAATGGCACTGAACTCAATGGTAAATGATCTCCTTCTACTGGACCAAGGACAAAGGAATACACTGGATCCGGGGGTTGGAAAGCAACCTCTACTCTAGTCATGATGTTCAGGTTTTGCTGCCTTGAGCATGAAAAATGTGAAGGCTTTGTAGACTGGGTATTGACCAGCAATTCCCCAGGGAGGTGCTGGCACACTGACAGCTCTGCACACAGGATTGCAGCTGCCTGTGCTGGCAGGGCTCCTGCACAGCACACCTGAGAAGGCTGATATAGTTGAGAACAGATGATACAGGACTTGCTGAAGTGAGATGGGGTAATTCTTATTCAAGATAAGAATACTGATAAATGGAACAGCAGAAACTCAATCTATAATCTACAGCTTGTGTGTTATGGGGAAGCACAGTGTGACTGAAAAAATAATGATCAAAATGTCCTACTACACTTAGCTACTGTTGTTGTGGGTAGAAATGCTCTTCCTATAGAACTGCAATCATGCTTCACTAACCTGTGATGTGTAAACCAAACTTCTAATATTAGTGGTGACTTCAGAGAGATTATGTAAGAGAGACAGCAAGTAAAGTGAAAATTAGGCGCTTCTATCTCGCAAACATTGAGAACTAGAATCAGAAAACCTGTTAGTTTGGCATAGTTAGAATTACCACACAGGCAAGTTTATCCATACTTTTTTGGTTTTTTTCCTTTTTTTCCTAGAAATCTTATTCATGCTGAATTTAAGACCTGGATAACATTAGGAGTATTTACTTTGTGTCTGCCACACAAGAGGAGAGCACTGAGGCAGAGCAGCCGTGGAAGGTTCAGTGTGCCACATCAGAATGTGCTGCTGCTGCTGCTGATCCCCCTCACACCTCTTGGGAGTCAGGGCCAAGACCAGGAAAAGCACAAAAGCTTCCAAGTAACACTCAAAATGAATATAAAAATTACAGGATGCTTTGTAAGCACATAAGGAAATTCAAGGAAAGTCGAAGTGTGTCTTCAAAAACTACAGTCCTTTAAAAGTTTTATGTAAGGTGTAACTAATGTATAGGATACAACTTACAGAAATCCCTGCAATTAGTAAATGCAAGAAGCCTATGAGAATTACTCAGAAACTGATACACAAGAGTGGAAGGAAAAAACAAGGAAGAAAATAAAATGAAAATGAGATTTTTTTTAAGAGACACAGAACTGGAAAGAAATAAAAAATATGGGACAAACTGCAGTATGGAAGAGACTCAAAAGCACTGGATTGAAACAACAGAAAAAAGGCAGATTCTAAGAACTACTCAAAGTGGAATAAAACATCATCTGTTCATTTAATTGGTTATAATTTTCAAGATGTTTTAAGACTGAGATAGCAATTACTGAATTGGAATCTAAGGTAAACAAAAAATTCAGAGAGACATCCATGAATGGGAATTTGAAATCCTTATTTAAAAGTCAAACAATAGAGAGCTCTTCTAATCCAGGTCAGACTGTGAACAATTTTAACTCTGGAGACTGAAGAGGGTTGAAATGCTCAAATAAACAACCTGATAGTGACAGAGGTGAGGCCTTCAGAGACCCACTCACAAAAACTGCACAAACAAACAGTGTTTGAAGACAGTATCAAACAGACTTCCAGAAAAGAGCTAATTAGAGTGCAGATTAAGGATTAAAATCAATAAAATGGATAGCAAGAAAACAGAGCACTGTTAGAAAAAAAATGTTCAAAGGAGAAAAAAAAATTAAAATAGAACAAAAAATGCTTTCTGAGGCATTCAGCTGCAGTTTAACCAAAATTGTGAAACTTTTTTGCAAAAGGGTCTAGACATGCTGAATATTGGAGAGCATTTAGTAGTTTCAGCTGAAAACAAATAATTGCACAGAGTACAACATGATTACAAGACCCACAGTATCAAAAAGAAAGGGGCTGCCATTTGCAAGGCTGTAATAGAAAAGAACAATTCTAGGGAGAAATGAAACAGCGTAAGAAATGGTTAATGTACAAATATGGCACTAGCAGAGCACTCATTACTGGGTGCCTGCATAATTGTGTGAATGACACAGGGATTGTTCTGGAAATATAATAACACAAGAACATTAGAGTTGATGTGCCAAATGATACAAAAATTCAAAAGTTAATTTTTTAACATATAGTATTATATTGGGCTTGCATCTCGTGTTTGTAAAGTACATAGAACTAGGTTTCAGAACAAAGAAAAATTTAACTCAGTTTAATTAAAATGGCACAACAGAGGCTCCCAGCCATAACATGTATCACTGGCAATGTTGAGCATCCCTGGATTAGTAAGTGATACCAACTCCTCACTGCATCCATGGGTACAGTTACTTGAGCTCCAGGAAGAATAACTGCACAAAGGCAGCTACAGAAACTGCCACCAGATCAGCTGTAACTGGTGACAGACAACCAGGCAGAGCTGGTCCCTTTGCAGAGGA
Source organism: Myrmophylax atrothorax (assembly GCA_026770055.1). Taxonomy (NCBI): domain Eukaryota; kingdom Metazoa; phylum Chordata; class Aves; order Passeriformes; family Thamnophilidae; genus Myrmophylax; species Myrmophylax atrothorax. Next base: position 5,625,426 of record JAOXXN010000395.1, read on the forward strand.
ACAAAAACAGTGCCAGGGGAGGAAGAAGCTGGAGTTTGGATGGAGAGAGGATGGGAGCAAGCTAGGAGAGATGAAATTTGCAGCTGGGGCATGTGATGTGCAAGGGCAAATGACAGGAAGGCAGAAGGGATGAGCAGATGGTCAAGAACTGCCTGTCCAGAAGTGAATGAGGATGAGGGATGCACACACCTCTCCTGAATGTTCGGGAATTACAGCACAGAGGAAAAGCTGCTGCTGCCTAAAGCAGCTGTTAGCACCTAGTAATAAGAACTTGAAAAAAATCTCCTACAGGGCACAGCAATACGCTGGGGGACATATGTTATAACTGGAGACTGCACAAGGAGGAACCTCATGGAACACTGATGAGAGATGACTATTTCAAAATAATCCAGGAATGAAGGTTTCTGGTATTCTACTTTGGAGCAAAGCTATCACATTCTGGCTTTTGTCATTTATGTATGTTCAAGAAGACAAAAACCCTATTTATCTTTTATTTCTGTTTCCTGAAGAAGAATTTGTAAAATTACCGGATATGAGATAGGGAAGAGCTCTCACAAATTAAAAAAGTTTCCATTTTCTGAAGAAAGTATAATGGAAATTTGTTCTCATTACCTACACTCTGGAACCATTCACTCTTTACCAACAGTGAACCTACAATGTATTGGTAATTCAGTATGTTGAGGAGCTCTTGCTTCTAGAAAGAATTTGGTTAAAAAGCCTGGAATAACACTTGCAACACATCCATGATACACCAAATGGAAAGGGCAAGAACCATCCCAGGAAGAATCCCACAATATGGTACATTTTAAGAAGCTTTCTACTCCTAACTAACATTGGTTTCTCTAAGCTTATCAAATGCTAATTCTTCTCACTTTGAAACAAAAACTTATAGCAAATTTTCAAAAGACTCTCAGAAGAATTAATGAAAGAACAAAACATTTCATATCAAAGTACATGCAGGTATTTCCACGAACATGCATCAAAGCACATATTCAGACATGCAACTGTGCAAATGTGCTCATGTTAGAGAGGTTTCATGTTTACTGTCTCAAAACAGGAAAGAATAAGCAGACAAACTTGTCTTATAAAAAAAAGGTGAAAAAAACTGCAAAGAAAGCTTTGTAACTCCCTTTGTCAGGTCTTGCAAGTCTTGCTCCTATTTCTCAGAACACAAACCTAAGCAACACGACTTCATGGAGATGAGCAGGAAGGACTAACTCAGGGGCCAGCTTGTGCCTGGAAATGAAACATCTCTGATACCATCTTCTGAAGTTGTTCTGTCTCACATATCAGGGGTTTTAATTATCTCTGCCAGCTCCAAAGCGAATGGAAGAAAGACTATTTCTTACTTGGATCTTTTTTCTTCAAGTACTCAAAGTTTATTATCAAAATGCACAGAAAACTGTGTTGTATCTGCAAGTTTCTTGTTTATCCCACATACAAAACATCTTTCTTTTTGAGTTTTTGAAAGCAGATCTGAACAATGAAGTGACTTGTAGAAATACAGAAGCTTTAGTTATTTTTCTATAAGTGATAAAATGAGTTACTTGGAAGTGCTCCAGCACTGTGTGTAGTTGATCAGGGAGTATACAAACCTCCGAGGTCAGGTCAGTAAGTTATAATTACTGTTGGGATGAGGACATGCCAGTGTAAAGAGACATTAGATGCTCTACTGAACCTCTCTTGGCAGACCTCTTGAACACACGCCTCAGGACATCTTCCATCTTGATCAGGAAAGCCAATCTTACTGACATTCTCTTGGTGAATATGAATATTTCCTGAAACATTTGCTTAGTTCTTGTACCTTCCTCCTACTGTTCTGTGGTGACACCCCGACAAAGGGTTAATACGAACACTTTACTGTGCTTAGGCTAAAAACAGGAATAGGTGTCAATGTTAAAGCAGCAGTGAAGCAGGAACTCCTGTGAGCTGACACACAGAGAAAACAGACCTGGGATATCACCCTTGCAGCAAGACCATAAATCACGTCACAGGCCAATCTAACTGCTGACAGGCCACTCACAGGAACATTAACCAGCACCATCCCATGGAACCAGATGCTACAAATGTACTTAAACTGCAGTAACCTCCCCTCTCTCCTGAAGGACCATTGCCACAGGACAGCAATACAGACTGACAAGGCAGGTGCTGTCCGTGTCCAGAGAAGTGCAAAGTTCATCAGAAGGAACCATAAGTTTTAACTAACAAGCAAGTGACAACTCCTGAACAAAAGAGTATGACCAATTCTCTTAAAAACTGCAGCTATGGAGCTAGGGAATACTGGGAGAGCTGAGGGAAAGGCACTAAGAAAACACAAGGGAGGAGGGAGAAAAATGCTTACAGAGACTGATGTTACAGCTTCTGCTGCCTCAGCCTCAAAGCATCAAAATATAAAATCCTTTTTTTTGCTTAGACTCAGTTTTCAGATGCTTCTGCAGTTGTAACTTTAGAGAACTGGGCTGTCTTCCTTCCACTTGACAAAGTGAGATGCCTTTTACCCTTTCAATACCAAATTCTTTTAGTCCTTTATCCGTATCTCCAATAACTGTACCCAGAATTCCCCATTAGGTTTCCTCTGGCCTTGCAGCCAGATCACCAGAGGGTGTGTAAGAGCTGAGGACACTTCCATCAGGGGACAAACACGAGAAATCTTACTTCTCCCACGAGCCAAATCTCCACCAATGACAAGAACCGTAACACATTCCCAAGCCTATTTATCGCAGTGTGCAATCCTGCCATTGGTTTCGATCGTGTCCTTACCGTTTGTTGGTGGTATGTATGGCCTACAAATGGAACAGTCAAAACCCATATCAGCTATGTTTTCCACTTCCTCCTCTGTGTTTAAGTTCTGACAGATTGCATGCATCCATCTAGAAATTAAGTGGGGGAAAAAATACAATTTAAAGGAAATATGTGGTGTTTTAGGAGACCCAAACATCAGCCTACGGTCCAAGTAAACATGAAGTAGTTGTTTACTTTGAATTCTTTTAGGGAGAAACCAGAGAATCAGGTTTTCCATATACAGCATCCCCTACAGTGGTGTGTGTTACAAACTGTATATGGAGTAGCAGATCACCTATGTTCCTTCACAGGAAAGAACTCTACAAAACAATGTCCCAGGCCAAATATGTTTTAGTATTATAAATTTCTCCCTGTATTGCAATAGTTTCATACAATGGAATCTAGATTTAGCCTCCCAACAATAGTCTTGTGAGGTAAATTAGTTTTATTTTTACAGGGCAGGGGGGAAGAGACACAGAGTGATTAATTAATTTGCCCAGATTCAGACAGTTAAGTCTGTGGTACAACTACAAATGAATGAACTACTAAAAGACTTCTGAGACTCAGTAATCCAGTGTTCATTACCACAAGACCATTCCCTTCATCTTCATGCTTTTACATTAGGGGGAAAAAATTAAAATAAGCCTTAAAGAGAAAAAAACCTGTAAAATATTAGAAATCCTTACCGATCACATTGTCTGCACTGAATTATAAGCTCCTCGTCCCTGTATGTGCGGCAGCAGATTGGGCAGGTGGACAAACTTGCACAGGGAGCACACTGTGTGTAATTATTTTGCCATTCACATCTTAAACCTGGAGAAGTTGCTCCACAGTGTCTGCACCAAACACACCTGCAGAACAGACAAAATGATGCATTACTTTCAGTGCACAGGAAGATGATTTTGTGGCTCTTCTCCTTAGAATGTGGTGAGTAATTAATTTTAACTTAGTCTAACAACAAATGTTTAACAATATTTTTAATACTTTTTAAACAAAGCTCCTAACTAAGAATTCCCTTCAGACTGCAGAAACAGGCAGACTGGTCTTTCTAACAGCTCAATGGGTCAAAGGAGTTCCTGCTTCCAGTTGCCGTTCACTTTTAGATCCAGAGACTTAACCATGTGAGAGGTCTAGTCTGCTTGTGTTTCACCCAAGTAAACCAAATGGCTTTCAGAGGGTTTTATGCTGAGAACAATTTGGTGAAGCAATCACTAATTTTTCCAAGTCAATGCTGGAATGAACATTCCAATAAATGTAAATTGGGATTTTTTTTTTTTGGCTAAGATTTTCAAAAGAAAAATTTTGTCCACCTCCACTTACGTGGTTTTTGGCATGAAGAAGCAGTACTAAGAGGAGATAACAGTTTCCCTAATAAACTGATAATTGAATGAAACATTTCAAAAGTATTTTGTTGGCTTTGTTTAATACACCTGACTTAGACACAATTAAAATATTATTACAGTTCAGGTGACATTATAAACACAAAGTGACAAAGCAGAAACAAAAGAGGCCAGCAGTCAGTACTCCTGCCCCCAGCCCCAAACACACCATTTGCACTTCCAGCCTCCCTTTGGAACGGTCTGCAGGGGCGGGTCCAGGCAGTAGGTGTGGTAGCTGATGTCGCAGTCATCGCAGAGCAGGAGCCTCCCTGGGTCTGTGGCTTTCCCACAGGCTTCACACACTGTGCACTCCAGGCACCTCCAACCTTTGCTGAGCACCACTTTAGTAATCTGCAAAAGGCAAGGTGAAGATGATTTGAAAACTGCTCTATGAAGTGTGGTCAAGGTAAGAATGAAGGTCTGGAGCCCAGGATGCTCCTGTGGGGACATCACCCATGTCACACGGGGCTGTTTGTCACTGAGACTTTCTGGAGCTTCAATAACAGAATCAGTAACAGGATCAAATAGAAAGAAACCATCCTCCTTTCTAACCTTTGTAAAAATGGGTGAAATGTTTCCCTTTTTCAGTCACTCCACCTGGCTGCCATGACTTTTCAAATATCATAAAGTGGCTTGGCAACTACATCAGCCAATTCCCTCAGGATTCTGGGATGCACCTCGTCAAGTCCCAGAGCCTCATGTACATTCTGGTTCCTCAAGAGGTCACAGATCTCCTGTCATGATGTGACCACAATGACCAGTGCTGCGGTTTTAGTCATCTGAAGCAAAAAACTAACTTATTGTAGTTAATATACAATGTAAGAATAATATAGAAACATAAAGTCACATTTATAATTGCATGAAACACGCATGTGGCATTTTGCAAGTACGTGTCAAATAGTTTTGTGACATGTTTAAAAAAATCCCACTTTAACAAAGATACACTTACAAGCAATGAAGAGTGTACAGTGTGCACACTGCAGTAAATAGCTTATTTTGTGCTTGCTAGGTCATTTCATACTATTCAAATTTAATTTTCACACATTCTCTCCTAGACTAATGAATGTAAAATGTAATAATTAACCAGTCCAACTGCTGTCAATTCTGACAGCCAACAGGCAAATTGAATCAACTAAACCTTATGACCCTAGTAAATGAAGATGCAATATGATTTTTTTCTTTACTTCTGCTTGTGTTTAGGTTTTAAGCTTATATCTCAAACTGTTATTTTAACCAACTGCTGGATAATCAGTGCTATTTATGGTTGTGAAATTACAAAAAGGTTGATTTCTCTTGAGGCAATGCATACTATAAAGTGACATTTAATTAAAGTCTTTCACAAGTCGCATACAAATAATGGTCACATTAGCTGATGAATATCTAAAAAGTTAATGACTCCCCTAATTACCACAAAACCAAAGACAGCATAGTGCTACTAAAGTACAATATGGAAACAGTGCAATCAATCAAGTGATTGTTTTTTATGTAACAAAAGCACTCACCTTAATACTGACACAGTATGGATGGTAACACTGACCACACTGAGAACAGGCAAGCAACCTGCCCTCAGAACCTTGGCCAAAACTGCCACAAACTACACACATATCCTGCAACGAGAGAGAAGAGCAGACCTTCAACATGTGCCAGACACTACATTCTGAAGATATAAAATCCAACTAGCCTGGTTCATAATTTAACCCCTAACAAGGACATTAATTCACTTTTTTCTAATTAAAAGCTGGGAAACCAAATTAAAACACAGTAACTATTATCCTAACCTGATGGAGAGTGAACTTGTCACTGTTGGAGAAGAGGACAACTGTATTATGCATCGAGTTTTCTTCCTCATCTTTATTAGCTGAAATATCCATAGTTGTGACCTATTAAAAACCACAAAATATAAATAGCAAGCACATCACATTTTTAAAGGCATGAGACAAGATGAAACATTCTCTAAACATGTTAGAAAATAGAAGCTTTGCAAATATTTATTCATATAGTATGGACTTTCATAAAAAGCAACCTTCATCAGAAGGTAGTACATTAATTCACATCAGTAAAAGCATCATCAGTATTTCAGTTTTACATACACATTCTCTCCCTCTCCTTTGTTCCCCTTTACACATTATTCCATTGCACTTCAGGATGGAAATGGAAGGAAAAAGATAGTCTAAGAAAAAAATCACTAAACAGAAATTTTCATATTGTGCCCAGTCTGGTCTGTTCCTTGCATATAAACACTGAAGTTCTTCTTATCAAAAAGTTAATTGCAGTGACATTCTTTTGAGTATTAATTCAAAAAGCAATTGGAGAAATATAATTTGTCCCATATTGCCTAAAATGTGGTTTAGCTAATGTTCCAAGTATGTTAGAGGAATAAGCCAGAGTTCTTAAGTTACTCGCTGTAAGCAGTTTCTTTATGAGGCTTATCTATCTTGACCATAAAAACTTGCACTGAACTTGAAACAGCTGGTTTGATCTCAATCCATAAGCTCTTACTGGAGACAGTCATTTTCTTTTTGATCAAGAGATTGTTACTCTGACCTGCCCTTTATTAATTCAGTATATACATGCACATACAGCTTCTCAGGAGAGAAACAAGGAAAAAAGACCTTAGCTGTGTTCTGACTTTCATGCAAATCTTGTTATGCAGAATTTGCTATCCATGAATTTAAACTAATAGGCCCAACTATTTACTCTCTGATCCAGTAAGATAAGGGCACACAGTTCTATATATAACAGATCAAATGCATGATAAGAAATATAACCTTGTTTTACCAGCTGTTCCAATTTATAAATGTAGATTATTTTAAATACAGTATAAGTCCTATACAGAGACTTTTGTTTAAATAATAATTTAAATGTTTTACAAATACAAACATCACTCTAGGGACAAATGTAAATATCATTGCAATAGTTACAGAAATCCTTCTGGTACACTGTTGTTGAAACTCAGCATTTACTGAGAAACTGCTAAAAAGGGTATATTGTTAATGTGTTTTAATTACCCAAGAGTTGAGAGCACTGCAGCTGAAACTAACTAGTTAACCAAAAACCACCTGAGACACTTTGACACCATCAGGGAGAGCAATTCCCTTGCTTGCCTTTCCACAGGTTCCACAAAGTTCTTGGAATTGCTTGCATATACAAAAGAGCAGAATTTGAGGGATTGAAAATATTCCCATTTCAAACATTTATCTGGCAACAGGCTGGTCTCTAGGTGTTGCTTTATAACTTCTATCCTTCAAGACAGCCACATCTTTGCTCTGGAACTCCAAAGCTGCCATGTATTTGATGACTCAAAGGATCAAATTTCAGAAGAAATCCGTGGAGACTCCTGTCCATTTTGTATTTGTAGCAAGTTACCAAATTCATTCTATCCCTGGGGACAGTGAAATCTGGTTGATGCAACTTCTTTACCAAATTCTTTTGGCCAAGTTCTTCACCAATGTTACTTAAAAAAAGTTAAACTGACAGAATTAGAGGAATGGTCCCTGCACTGACACAAGACATAAGACAGAGAGCAGAATAAATTCTCAGTTTTCTATGTGGGAGAACTGTACTAGCAGAAACCTGGCAGGGCACGTACTGTTCGACACACTCGTGTGCCATCTGAAAAATCAAGTGAGAAGCAAGGTGACAAAGCTTGCCAACAGAATTGGGGTGTTCAGAGTAATAAAACCCAAAAGACAACTGTAAGGAACTACACAAGAGCTTCACAAAGCCAAGTGCTGGGCTATAAAACAGCAGATGGAAGTCCACAAAGTAAAGAAATGAACATGACAAAACAGCTCATAAGGTTAATCAGAAATATGGTGTAGCTTCCATGTAAGAACAATTCAAAATACTGGTATTCTCCAGAGTAGCACAACAACAGTGGAAGAAAAAGGAGAAAAATTATGGAAATCTATAGAAAATAAGGGGCATGGATGGAGGAGGTGAATAGAAAACAGCTCTCCACTGCCTCTTCTCTAAGAGCACTAAGGGGCAGGCAACTAATCCAAAAGGCAGCAACTTAAAACAGCAGGCCAATGAGCTGAAGAACTGGAAAAGGTTAATATGGTTTCCACAACTTTTTAAAAATGAATGGGCAGACCCGTGAAAGAAAGCTCCAACACAGGCTGCCCACGACAAATACACCATCTCCTGCTCAGCAAGTCCCCAAGCTAAAGTGTTGAAATGTCTCCTCCTGTTCTATACTCCTCCCCCAGCACTCAGTTCGGGTCCCCTGAGCAGAAGAACCTCTGCTCTGACCTCCTATGGTTGCTGTGACATTCTCATGCACAAACCTTGTTCTCCCATTCTGTGTTGCTCCAGTGAGTGCTGCCTTTAACCAGCCTGTTTTCCATGCAAGAAAATAGAAGGAATATTTAAGACTCCCAATAGTTGTGTGTCTTCAAGTGGCAAAAGCAGCATAAAACTGCCTCAGGTCCATTAAGCTGTGGTGTTCTAGTTCTTCATCACCAGCAGTAACAGCCAGGCTTTATCAAACACCCTCTGATTTTCAGTTGGTTTTATAAAGTATTTTAATACACGAATTATAGACGAATAAAATTATGTTACAATAACAGACTGCAACATGAGTTTAATAAAAAAAGTTCTTACCCCTGGGATGACTACAGTGCCAACTCCATTCTTCAGCTTTGATCTACCTCTGCCACCTCTCCCTGAAAGACCAGCCCCGCGTGGTCTGCGCTTCCCTGGGAATCCTGAGCCACGGCCCTGTGCAATGCAAGGTAACAATATAAATGCATCCTGAAGTTCTTTTGTGCTATGGGATTCAAACTTGTTCAATGTATCTAGGGGAAAACATAAGTAAAAGACCACCCTGTGATTTCAAGTGAATGTGAGCCCACGAGGCCACAGCCATTAAATCACTGCATAAATCAGTATGAAATACCTTAAACTACTTACATGGCACAATTTGATCACCTTTATCACCAGTGAGAAAGCAGCCAAAACCAGGGCTGTTTATTTTTTGCTCAGGAATAACTGGAAATATGGACTTTCCCCTCCTCCTCCATAGTTGCAGTTTCCAAAATAAATCTTTGATTCTATGATTCATTTTTCTTTTCTTTTTTAAAGAGTCAGCTCAGACAGTCATGGGACTTCTGAACAGGGTCTGGACACTTGATTACTTGTAACCATAGATGTTTTTCTTCTGCTATGAATAATCAAGCAAAACCTGGAATTTATTAGGATGCAATGCTGCTCCCAAAGCAAAGCAGGAGCTGGCTCCACAAAACTCTCTTAATTCAGCAGATACAGAGAGAGCTTTTTATTTTAATTCTACCAATTACACTCAGATCAATATTCCCCATAATGGGAAGGTTTTTTTTACACGATATCCGCTTATTTTTAGACAGCTTCTTTTCTCCCTTCCTTATTAAAGATGCAGCTGCACAGTTTGCAGTGTTGTGCTTTGGAGTATTCACAGTATGTTCAACTACAGTTAACTTTGGAAAAGCAAGTATGTTTTTAATAATAATTACCTGTTATTCCTACTGTGACTTTGTTTGAAGTGTTGTTGGTTTTTGTTTTGTTTGTTTTTTTATTTCAAAAGGAACTAAGCACAAAGAGGATTCCTAATCCTCCTTAATCAATTCCAGAGAGAAAAAGAATATATTCACAACATCCCCAAATTCTGGCTGGTACTAGCAGACATCTTTACAATGTGTTTCAGAGCCTCTAATCAGTCATATACTCAAACAAGCACCTTTCCTACTATGAAATAAGAAATGACCTTATTTACTGCATTTCAGATTTGTGGATAACTTCAGTTCCTCATACAGCCTGACTCAGAGAGTATCTAGATATGGTGCCCAAATCCAAATATTTGCTGTAAAATACCTCTAATACCAAGGCAATCCCTCCATAAAGCAATGTTGATGGAACCACAAAGCTCCCTGGGGACCGTGTCCCCAACAGACAAGGACAGTCTTTAGTGATGGAGACATGAGTTCCCTGGATGGAAAGCAGCACTGCGGGCTCAAAATTCCCTATACTATTTTTCAAATATGCCACCTTCTGCTTTAAAGAAGATATAGAAGTTTAAGACCATAACTAAAGAGAGAATTCAAGGATCCCAACCTTAAAATTTTATGAACATCCATTTATTAATGAAAAGAGAAATTCAATTACTCTCACACGATGAGGTAATATAACACAGTGCTATTTGAGGAGTGAAAGGAAAGATGCTACTGAAGGCTGAGGTATTTACATGTACTGAGGTGAAACAAAAAATGTTGTCCTTAGATATCTGTGGAGTTAATACATATGCACACACAGCACATACAAGCATCAATTTTTTTAAGATGTAAACTCTTCTGACATGTTTCTTATTTTCTGTTTCAGACCAGGTATCAGTATTGTTATTTTCACAGAACTAGTAACAGGAAAAAACACATACTTGTATCAATGTTAATGCTGAATATTAAGCTGAAAATTAATGCTTGAAGCAGCAAACGCTAAGCTGATGTCAAATCAAAATAAAATTAGCATGAGAGTTAATGTGAGATGAACGTAAATCATTGGGAAGCTACAGCTGTTTGCCAATGTCATCACTTAGCTTTTTTTGGCCTTTAACGAAATAATTCCACTTAGTTTGTTCAGATGTTTTTAATGGTAAATGTCACTGTGGGTAGAAGCTTTGGTCCATCTACTCAGATAGGAAAGTTGTTATTTATTTCCTCATCAGCCAGAAGTGATGTCACTTTGAATGTACTCTGCAAGATTTCTCCACAGCAACAAATCCAAGCCATCCTGCAGATAGATCTCTGCTCCTCTCCGTGCCTGGCTTACCTCACTGCCAGTCTTAGGGACAACATTTTCCTTCTCAGGTAATTTATTTTGACAGCTACGTAAAGCCAACCACAAAAAGTGATGTACTCAACGCACATAAAAATTGGGCAATACAAGCTATTCTTTGCCACTGAAAATCAGGGCAATGCCATCATACTGTACACTCTGGAAAACACACATTTTTTAACCTGAAAGATCCAGAGTTTAATAAATTTTAGAGGCCTTAAACAGTAATAGAATGGAAGATTAATTCAGTTGTGAGATACAGAATTTCATCACTAGTCTCTACAGCAGAAAGATAGCAATCAATATGTGAAAATAAATTCAAGTTATTTACCACTTTGATGCTCCAAATGGCACTGCCAGGAAGCTGTCTGGATTTAAAAATGTCCCGACCTTCTGAAATGTCTGGGGACCAGGAAGGTGGGCTCACTGTATTATTGGTACTCCAAGCCCCCTAGGATATGGTAGGTGAGAAAATAGATGTATAAAACTTTGCAACATAAAAAAAAATTTAAAAAGAAAAAAAAAGAAAAAAGCAAGCAAAAAAAATCCAAAAAGCAAAGCACATGCAGGCATAGACATTTCTACATTAACTTAAGTAGACAATTAGTTCACTCAGTGAGAGGAAGGTGGGAAATTTTTAGGTTCTCATTCAAGCAGACCCTAAAACAAATATTAACCTACAACTGATGGTTAAGTACAACAAAATGAGTTTTATAAACAAAGCAGAATACAAATTGAAAGCGAGCAATCATAACAACAATGAATTACATCCCTAAGTTATATTGCATCAGTGAAGAAGACAGTACTTTGAGGTGACAACATCCCCTTTTATATCCCAAATCACATTTTGAAAGAAATTATGGCCTTAGTTGACTTTTGAGACTAAACTACCCATAATGACAGCGACAAGCATGTCAAACAAAAGGAATATGAATAAACCACTGGATAAAAGAAAAATAATCATGGTAATCAACAGGCGCCTCTTTCCTGCATGTTTGCTATAAATAAACCATTATAAAATCCCACAGACAATTTTTTTTACCCCAGTGCTTTCATGTTATGCTATGGAATCACATTTTAACCTGGTACTATATACATGTAATAATATACATCCTTATGGGGTACCTACAAACTCTTTCTAACTAATTGATTATTACCCCTACTTATAGCGTTCCCATCATGGTGAGATACTGTGTAACTCTCACAAGAAATGAGGCAAAACACAAAGAAATACTAAGACAGACAAGAAAAAATTGCCCAAGTTCCTCATACACATTAATAACTGTGGAACACTTTCTCGAACCTCAAATAAAGACTGCAGGAGACAGCCATAATAAACAACTTCAGTCCATGTGTACACTTTAGAATAGTTAAATACATTTTCCTAATTCTAGATTTGTGAGAGTAAAAAATATTGAATACCAAGATGAGAAGTAAAACAGACAAAAAGTACAAGTTTACCTTCTTGAGAATGCCATTCAGCAGCAGAACCACAGGGATGACATGGAACAACCTCATGCATACTAATAGTCCCAACTATTCACACAGGCAGAGCTGCTCACATGGGCAAGCCCAAACACATTTACACCTTAGAATCCTGGGCTACACAATAACAAACATTAAGGGAAAAGAGATAGCTTTGCAAAATGTGGGATTTTTCTTTTACTGAAATGAAATTTCTCCATCAAGAATGTGTGGGAAAAGTCATCAAAATCTCAGATTGTAAAGAGCTGCCTCGCTAACAGCTGCACTGACTGAAAATAGGGCTGCCCCTCACCTCATTCCAGGCCAAAAGCAGGGACAAGCCTTCCCAATCCATGCAGGGCTCAATCTGCTGATGAAGGTGAGCATCAGCCAGCACCTCCCATACCCTTGAGCAGATGAGGGAAAGCTCATCAGATGCTTGCAGAGCTGGGTGGGCTGTAACCTAAACTGCTCAATGAGCTCAGTATCCAAATTGGCACAACAGAGCCAAAGGCAAGTGCACCAGTGACCGAACAGCCTAATTAGGTATCAAAGTCACGTGTGAAAAATGCCAGTATTTGGTAAAACCCACAGCATGGGCATGCTGGTAATTCAGTATAAATCTGCTTTCCAGGAGGTTAGCCCTGCCTGCATGGGAGAGGGAATATGGACAATACAGCACCAGAAAAATAAAACCTGACAGTTCTACCACACACCCTGCAAAACTGCTCAGTGCCCAGACAACCTGAGTGTTTTTAACTGCCCATCACTGTCTCCCCTCTGCCAAGGTGCCTCTAAACTCCACTCCAGCTGAACTGCCAGTGCAAGCACCTGCTCACCCTCAGGTGGGTTAAACTGGCTGTGCTGCATTAAATAGTTTAGATTTTAAGATTTTGTTACCCCATTTTTGTTTCTTGACTTCAGAGAGATGTAATCACAAGACAACCCAGCAGATCAAAAGGCTCACTGGCCTCTAACAGGGGGATAGTGTGGAGCAGGAACCTTCAGCACCTGCACACCCAGAGATGGACAGGAGTCCCTGTTCCCACCCAGGACATAAACCCATGGCACAACAAGGGCACCATGGCAGAAATGGGGGCAAGGCAAGCAAAATGGCCTGGACACAGAGGCTGGATACACCTATGGACACACCAGTTAGCAACTGCATCTGTGGCAATAGGAAATTCACCTTATTATACCAGCCAGAGCAAATAACAGTTGAGTTTAGCAAGATAAAGTTAGAACATCCATTGTATTTTAATTACAGTTTCCCCTATACTTTTAAAATTAATAATGCATAGTAACTGTTTTCATAAAATGGTAACTCAAAATCTGTAGAGTGACACAAAGAAAATCTATGTATCGTAGAAACAATCTTTACATCAGTCTGTAAGGGAGGCAACATGCTGACTGAGGGTCAAAATCTGGATCTTAAACATGCTGAAAATACTTAATCAACAACTAAAATTACCTACTCTTATTAGAGATTTTTCTTTCCTTTTAAGAAGATACACTTTTCTAGTGATGAAGGATATTCAAAAGATTAAAAAGCTAAATGAACATTAAATCTGAATATGAAATATTCAGTCTTGCAAAACAAAATGAATTGTGTATGATTCATGAACCATATTGTTGAGAATTAAATTGGAAATTTAATCCAAGTTTTATTGTAGATCAGAACAATTTAAATTCTTGGTCAGATAAACTTAATTAAAAACACACACTTCCACAACACCACGAACAAATGAATTACATCAAAGAGATGCATTAATTATATTTTGGCTTTTAATTAATGCCTATTACCACACAACACTGAAGAGAAAGTTCTATTCAGTTCATTTACATCAGAACCCCAGCAATTATTATGTACTGTGACAGAAACAGGAAGTTCTAACTCTCAATCATATTCTTGAGTCCTCAAAATTGAACAACACAGCTGCAAGTAAATTATAACAAAAGGAAACCCAGTGTCAGCAAGGGTCAGGAGAGCTCACTAAATTACCCCTGACTGTGTTTAGCTGCTTAACGCTTTATGAATTCAACTGCAATCACAAGTGCACAAAGCTGGATTTGCAATTTAATATTTAATGTAATTTTAGGGTTGTGAACAAACTTTAATCAGTTCAAAATATAGCTCCCCTCATTAAAGGAAAACATCAAACCACCAAGTGTAAAAGCCGTAACAAAAAACTAATCCTTGAAAAAGACTCTTTCTGATCTTTTTTTCCAAAATCTACCTCTACAACATACTCGGTGGTACCATGTAAGAGCAGACAGCAAAAGAGCCATAATATCCAAGAAAGGACATACATCCAAACCCATCACAGTGCTTTGCATTTTTTGATGTAATTTAAAAAAAAATCTCTTAAAGCACCTACAAATATGCAGTAATAGTGACCACCAGTATCTTCATGATGAAAATTAAATACCTCCAATCATAGTATTTTTTCAAAGAACACACTCTAAAATAATACTAAAATAATATTTACAGTATAACACCACCAGTAGAAGTTTATTTTCTATTCAATATTATCCTACAGAACATTCTCAACTCTACCTACCAGTATTACAATGCCACAACTTGTAATTGCTTTCCATTTGACTTCATCTTGTGCTTTCAGCACACATTGCCATAGCAAAAACACCTATTTCAAACTTGTTAATTCAGGCACACCGAATACACCCAATGGCATTTAATGTATTCCCCCACAGAAAAAAACCATACATTTTCCTTGTGAAGATTTATTTCAAACTAGATGTATGTCAGATTAGTCACTAACAAACTGAGATGGTAGTTCCTTTTAAGACTGCTGCTTCAGAAAAAAGGAGTATGATAATGATTAAACAGAGGTATGTCCCTGGCATAAATCTTCAGTCTACAGGCAAGGGGGGAGAGTCTGCATATTCCATGGAAAAGATACTGCACAGACACCACTCCAAGGACAGCACTGTAAAAACTTTATCACACTGGCAGCTCCTAGTGAGTGTCTGTAACCTGTGAACAACTGAATTCCACATAGATGTAAAAATTAATTTGGCTTCACTATGGAATAGGGTACCAGAAAAAGAAAGGAGACGGCCCATGCAATAAACCCAGAGGAAGTCAGGGAGGGGCTAAGCCTGGCAGGTGGAAGGTCCTCTCATGCCTGGATGCAGCTCACCTATAGCTGAAGGTATGGACAACATGATATCCTAAAAAACACTGCCAGCAGAAAGGCACTTTGCTGACAGGAGCTGACACAGAGAAAAAACCACATTCCCCAAGGTGGAATAAGCTTGTACCAGCCAAGCCAATCCCTACCAGTGTAACTGCCACATACTGATTTACACACAGCTGCCCTTTTGGTGAGAAGACACATTTTCCCCTGTTGCTTCCAACCAAAGTTCAGATGTCTGCAAAAATTCCAGGGGGCAGATGGGTGGTGGAAGCAGCAGCACTGGAAGAGACTCATGAAGCCTTTTAAGCACAGAATTGTCTTCACCATTTGTGAGACAGGTCGTAGTTCTGTCCACACAGGAACAAAGTGGTGTTGCAGATACATGACTAAGGCAAACCACTAATACCCAACACAGGAAGTCACTCCAAATTATGCAGAACTTTGTATTCAGTAGTGAAACAGAACAATCATTCAAATGTATTTTATTCACAATTGTATTAATAGATTCTGAAGAAAGGGCTAATAATTCATCCCTCTGCCCAGCACATGGCATTAAATTTAATGAGAACAAATCCAAATCAGAAACTATTCCTCTCCATGGATTCCTGACTCCACTGAAGCATGTGTCTTATAAAATTGAGGAGCAATATATTCAGGATACAGAGGATTTTTTTTTCTTATTCTTCCTTATATGAGTTCCACAAACCCATTGCAATGGGTATTTTATTGTGTTTTTTTAAACAGGAAAAGGACATTCCAACATGGTAAGCTTCTAGAAGAAAATGCAGGTTATTACCATCTGTGGGAACTGGTTAATGTTGGCTTGTCTTTGGGGCTCACAGATAATCAGACTCTTTATGAAGGATCTGTTATAAATCAGGAAGGTTGGACCAGAGGAGCCACTGTGGTCCCTTCCAGCCTCACCCATTCTGTGATTCTGCTTCTGCTCCTACCCACAAGTCTCCATTTGGAAAAGTACACAATTCTTTTAAAAAATGATTGTTCTTAGCAAAAATAATAATAATTTTTTAAAAGTCCCCCCCACCAATTTCTGTCTGCAACCCAAAGACATTTAAATACATGCCTTACAAGTTGTGGATTTGTCCATTTACATCTTGCTCAAAAGGAAAACACCTGTCTGTAACTGGACATTTCAAAATGTCTTTTTTTTATAGTCTACAAATGGCAACAGGTTTCTCATCAAAAGCCCAGAGTAGGAACTTCCAGCACTAGAGAGAATTTTGTCACTGTTAAGGCATCTACATATTTCTGCAAATATGATGTGTACACCTTACTGCACAGTGACCTAGAAAATCTAACTGCAGCACAACAAACACAGAATTCCTAAGCCAAGTGGAAACGGAACAAAGGTCCCTATGATCAACTTGGTGTTAGAAAACTTCTATTACATACTTTTTCTCTTTTTCAATTTTAAAACATTTGCAAACACAGGACAGATTGTCTCAGGGCAGCCCTTACTGCTCTCCACAAATGCCTGGAAGGAGGTTGGGTCTCCTCTCCCACGTAACAAACAACAGGACAAGAGGAAACAGCCTCAAGTTGTGCCAAGGGAGGTTTAGGTTGGATATTAGGAAATATTTCTTCACTGAAAGGGCTGTCAAGCACTGGAACAGGCTGCCCAGGGCAGTGGTGGAGTCACCATCCCTGGAGGGATTTAAAAGATGTAGATGTGGCACTGAGGGACATGTTGTAGTGGTGGACTTGGCAGTGCTGGGTTAAGGGATGGACTCAATGACTTTGAAGGTCTTTTCCAAAGTAAAAACTTCTATGACTTTGTGATTTAGCATCACAGCCAGAAATTTATGTTATACCTCACTTTTATAACTCAATTCAACTCAGTTTTGTGTTACTTGCACCACATATTGGAGGTCAATGTCTATATTATACATAGAATATACAAATACTTTGACAGACTTTTTGTTTGTTTGTTTTTAAGATGTGTATCTATTCTGCTACAGGCATTTACAGCTGGGCTCAGCCTTCATGTTTTGCTCAGTAGGTTCTCTGGTGGTTTGCTGATTTAACCAGTATCATGATGCTGGTTCCTATGCAGAGCAGGGGTGAACAGCACTTGAAAATAAAGACAACTCTTACTGCAACAGGAGAGAGATAAACATCCACAATGGAAAACCTGAATTCGTTTTAGACTGCCTAAGAACATCACCTCTTTTGAGTCTGCATGATCAGCTAAGAAAATAAAATTAATTTTTAAGACAGTATGAAGAAAAATTATTTTTATTCATATTGTATAAAAGGGTAAAAAGAAAACCCCCAGAGATAATCTAAAACCTTCCAAATTTCATTCCTTGTATTATGTTTGTTGCCTTTATTATATACTTTTAACCTTTCAGAACACTCTCTCAGACCTTTCTTAACAACCAAGAATTCTGAGCCCTTGGGTGACACATAAAAATGGAAGGGATTCTGCAATATATAAGAATGCTTCTTTAACACTAAGTTCAGAAAAAACATGAAAACATTAACCTACAAGTCCAAAGGACTAAAAATTAATTGGGATGAGAAGCAAAATATAAGACCAATTTGTCACACTGACACACTTTCTGTATAGAAATTTGCAAACATGAAATGGAATACTCTGGATTCACAAACCTCAGAAGAGCAAGATGTTGCAGAAAGCGACAGACCTGAGGATTCTTTCACTTATCAAATTTAATCCTAGTCAAACCACAAAACGATTTGTACAAGCCACTTCTTGCATGGTATTTGCTAATGTAACAAAACCACAAAATTATTTACCACACCATTAGAAATGTCAATCAAGAAAGTATCTGGCAGCAGAATGGAAAAAAGGATTGCAGCAGGTTCTTCTATAAAGCCAGTTCAAGCAACTTTAACACACTTTGAAAGTACTAGCCAAAATAAATGCTTAAGTGAAAAATATTAAGAGGTAAGTTAAAAGGCCCAGCATTATGTATATCTGCATTTGTAGCACATGTATGACAAATACAACACATATTCTTTTAGTTTGTTCAAACCATGAGCCAAAAGAAAACCTTCTCGCTAGTTAACCTTTATGAAGGCTGACCTTCCAATTATTTACCACGACATTTACTCCTTGAAGAAATAAACCACACACTCACTTAGGAGAATAAAAGCATGTTATAAGAAATAGGTGAATTTGATGCATCATACTGAAATTTGAACTATGTGCTTCCTAAGAGTATAATGAAACCTTGCACAGCCTTACCTGTCTTGATCTGGGTCTTCCTGGAGAAAACTTGCGCTTGGTGATGGCTGGTTTGCCCATGCCAATTTTTGGAGTGACTGATATGTAAGTTGTTGGGAGAGCACTCCCAGCAGAGGAAGGCAGTGCTGGGGGCTGACTGTGCTGGACATCTCGTGCAGAATGCAAGTCTAGTGAAATATCTGGAGAGGAAGACACGTTTGTCTTGTTGATATTAACTGATGGGGGAAGTGAGGGGCAAGTCTCAGGTGGTGATTTTATGGGTTTGTCTCCAAGGGGTGAACTATTTGCAACACCTTCATTGGAAGAAGTCGTTTCTACTTCTAGAAGAGCTGGTGCTTCTGGCTTTTCATGAGTTTCTCCTTTTTCTACATCTTTTTGCACTTTTAATATTTCCAGTTGTTGTTCTACAGGGATAGAAACATCTCCCTTGCTTTCAGTCTCCATTATTTCTGGCGTCACAGTTACGGCCTCGGGTGCTGAGCACAGAGACCGAGAGTCTACTGTGGCCACCTCTGACACCTCCACACTCCCTTGTGGCAGCTGTGTCTGTTCACCACGTTTGTCTAAATCCTGCTGTGGGACAGCTTGAACACCTTCCATCACTTCCATCATTTTCCCAGTCTGACTGTCACCAGATGCTGGTGTCTTTTTAGGAGACATTTCCATTTCAGCTGAATTAATTTCAGCAGAGACATCTGCTTCCAGTTGTGTGGTCTTTTCTTCTGGTGATATGCCTGTAACTAAGTACAACCATATTAAAGGTTCAGTGTGAAAAAGAAAAAACTTTCACTGGTGTACTGGCAACAAGTGTACTTGATACACATCAAACACGCCAAGGGCATATCACTTTACTTAAGTGAATGTAATATGTAGCTTAAAATACACTTCACAAGTATCTTTCTTTATACCTATGTTTATAGTAGTCTATGTTTTCAGTTCATCATTTTTCTTCCCTAAAAACACAGAGTAGACATAAGGAAGTAGACCCCAAGCTAATTTTGGAAGAACTGAACACACATTTCAAGGTAGGCAGCCAAAAGTAGCTTCTCCTTTATCATTTCTGTGTTTAAAAAAATGTATGCTATCATAAATTAATGTATTTTAAGCTACTGTCCCAAAATTTCCAAAAAGCAGACAGCTAAGGAAGAACAGGACAAGCACAAATAAAAACCTTTCCCTCCTAGTACTCTTTCAGACTCTAAAATCACCTGAAATGAAAACAGTTGATGCTGCTTTTTAATTCACTGATGTCTCACAGATTTCTTTCAAAAATAATTGTCTAGCCTTCCCTTGAACCAAATCAACCACCTTTTATTCACAACCTTCTTCATTAAGTTCTTGTTCCACTCCTTAAAAAACCACATCCTTGGCTCTGCATTTGGCTTCTTGTATCTTCCTTTGATGGGCCTTGATTCCCTTACAGGCCACTTACTTTCTCTTACATTTCATGTGAGTTTTTGATAAAATATATTTATTCCCAGAACACAAATTATCAGTTACTGCCAGAATTTTTTTATTAAATAAATCCTCTTTTACTTAAAAAGAGAAAAATAAAGAACAGGAAACCCTTAAGCAAAGGTACTAGCGGAATTACAGCCATGAAGAATATAAATTGAAAAAGAAAAAAAGAAAAAGAAAAAAGAGGAAAAAAAAGAAAAAAATATGTGCCCCAAAACACACCAGGGGAAATGAATCCAATCCAGCTATTGCAGCTACAAAAAAAAAACAAAAAAGCCTTGAAGAGGAAGTGTGAGTGACTGTACTTGAATAGCAACAGACCATTGGGTTTTACTATAAACTTACAGTGTACAGAAGAATTTAACTATTTTTGCAGCTTTTGGAGAAAGCCAGTCCCAAAAAAAAGTAAAGCAACTTTCTCTTGCACAAATATTCTGAAGACTAGCTCTGCTTTCAATAAAATACTTCTTCAGCAAAACAGTTTATACTCTTGCTTGAGAGCTCAAATAGTAGAACTGTGGCCATCTGTCTCCTACTGCTTTCCAGGCACTTTTCCTCTTAAATTTATAAAGCACTGCAAACCTTACTGAATGGCACAGGGTTCTGGTTCTGAAGTGGAGTTTTCTCAGAGTGCAGAACTCCTTCTTACCTTCTGTGACACATTCAACAGCTGATTCCTGATCAGGGCCATCACCAGAAATGGGTTGTTCCTGAAATGTCACATCCTCTCCACCACTTTCCATTTCCATTTCATTTGTACAAGCTTAAGGAAAAGCAAAGAAGTTATTAAAATTTCTATGATGTTTATTCTACTACTTTGGCATCAGTAGTTGCTGTGACTCTTTGACATTTTGGCTAAAGAGATTGATGTTTATTGATGATAGGAGTTAGGACAAGTCAGGTCAGTGAAAAGGTTAGGGAGCCTACAGTGTTCCTTAAAAATTACCTCTGGACCTCTGATTCATTAACACTGCAGCTGTTTTATACCTTTCAGATGGTGCAACAAGTCTATAAAGTAATTCCATATACCTAATTCTGAAAATGTACACACAATCACAGACTTTTCCTTAACCTGAGCAATACAAAAAAGTTTTTTCTTAAATTCCAAGTCTGTTAAATTCAACAGGACTTGTAGCATGAAGGCTTTACATTTTCATACCAACACTACACTGGCTTATGGCTTAAATAAGAGGTTTCATCTACTATCAGCACTTGGGACACTGATTTTCAACCTACCCGTTCAGCAACATGAAAACTAAATTTTGCCACTTTCTTAAGGAATTTGCACAGAAAAGGTGGTACTGAGCACTTCTTTGGCTGACAGTATCATTATAGAGCACAGAAACCTATTTTTTTTCCTTGTGTAAAAGCTTTTTCAGTTAAGAAAATTCATTGAAATGCATTAGATAAAATAGAAGTATGAAAAACAAAGTGTACAGCAAGCATTAACTCGAATGGAACTGATTCTCCATGGATGTTAGCACAAAAAAAGTAAAACAAATATAGCTTTCTGCATTCAAGAAAGTCTCTTTTAAGTTCAAAAAGCCAGAAACTATTAGGTGATGCTACTTTTAGCACCCTAAAAGCTGCTCTCAGACTCTGCCAACTTTAAAGTGATATTTTAACTGAGAGGAAATGATCATTTAGATTGGCTCCAAATCTGATTTTAAAGTACAAAAGTGCTCTCCTGGGTATAAAGAACTGCAAGAGTGTAGTAATGTAACAGCTCCAGATTACTCCTCGTAGCTGAGATGACAGCCTTGTTCTTCCTTGGGGAGAAGAGGATGCTTGACAATGTTCTACTAGCTGGAAATCCTAACAGAGGCATTGCCTAAAACTTCAGATAAACCTGTTTCTAATTCAAAAGGGTTTTCAGTAGGAGACTGGGTGTTGCCCCAGTGTAATTTCTGGACATCTTTGAAAGGTTTCAAGTGCACTGCCTGAGAGTCCAACAGCCTCTCCTAAGCTTTCAGCAGGGAAGGGAAGATCTTCAAGGATGAAGTGGTCACTCGTCCATAACTCTATCCATGACAGAGCTCTGCTCATTTACATACATTTACCTACTCTCACTGTCCTTCCTCCAGGAACACCTTTTCATCCTGTCTTTACTGCTCACAACAGGGAAGCACTTCCATGTACAGGCTACCACCAAAGAGCATGATTTGTTTACACAAAACATCAGTTTGAACACAAACATCACAGTTTTGTTGCAGTCCAGCACTTCCCCCTTCCTGTCAGAATTTAAGATCAATGCACAAGCACTACTGTTTAAGCATCAAAAATGCACATGGAAGTTAATCTGCTACATTTTACCTGCTTCTAAATTTAACCACAACTGTACTTTTCCAGGGAAATTCAGGCAGCACGAGCACAGGTGCTGCCCAACAGAGCATGTGGTGTGAGATACACACAGGCATTTAGTCAAGAGTTCACTACACAACTCTGGGGGATGACCCACCAGACTCAGATCAACAGATCCAAGTTCCCTCTGTGCTTCCTTACCGAATAATTTTTTTAAAAATGCTTTACACTTTGACAAGAATCTCTCAGAAACAAGATGACTAATCCTAAGTTTCTTTGAAAAAGGACCCCTGATGAAAAGCTGTTTAGTTAAATATACACCTATGCCTGGAACACAGCCCAGCTCCCACTGCTGTGTCCTTCTCAGACACAGTGAGGAGAATGGGCACTACGAGACTGACAAGTATCAAGAGAGAAATGGGAGAACTGGATGTCTCCAGGAACTTCCAGAATAAGCTGGCTTTGCCTGGGAGGGAGGTACAAAAGAATAAAACAGGCTGTTAGAATATATTTATGAATGGTACCACATGCAAAAAAAAATTACAGAAGTTTACAGCCCCAGGCTGGGAAGCTGGATCTGGAAGGCTGAGAGCCACAATTAAGGTGCTTACTAGCCCATGTTTGTATACAGGGTCCTGAAGGCAGAAATGATATGGAGAACACAGCTCATCCATGGATTCCTTGAGCTGCTGCTGTTAAATAAAAGGATGGATGAACTCCACAGAGCAGAGTATGAGTGGCTGGTTCACAGAAGACTTAGTGAGACAGCTGCCGATGTTATATTTGATGTTAGCACTTCGGAACTGTGAAGTTTACATTTGATTACCTGTTACACTGTCAGGTTCAGGAATGAGTTCAGAGGAGTTCATTACATCACATGACTGAGTGTGATCCCCTTCTCCTTGTCTACAAAGAGTGCAGATGTAGTCTTTCAATTGAGACTCCAATTCACTACCTGGAGATCTGTCACATTCTATGTGAATCCACCTGGGGAGATTAATTTATCGTGACTATGATGTTAACAATAAAAATATAGAGCATCTTAGTAAAAATCAATTAAAAATAGCACTGCTTCCCATTCCTATGAGGAAATAGACTTTCAATCAGTGTTTTATTATGGAGAATTTTAAAGAAATAAGCATGATACATCAGCATATCAAGCAGTGAACAAATTTAAACATGAAAACCAATTGGACTCCACAACATTTATAGCAACAGTGTGACATTGCACAGCAAGATACAATAGCACTGAATCTGAAACACAGTTTACATTCTAAAAAGGTTCCAAATAGTGCTTTTTTTTAATATTTACCACTGCAAGAGCAAAACACATAAAACTAAACAGAAAACACATACTCGAAAATTAAAAAAACCCCAAACAGATCATTGCAAACAACAGCCTTTAAAGGTTAGGACAATGACTTTTCTAGTCTGCTTCCTCACAAAATAGGTGCAATTTAAGAGGAAGCTCCAGCAGGAAACTGCCAGGCACCCTCAGGTAACTGCCAATTAATACTCATTAGCCAAGATTAAAATAAAGCTATAGTTCATTGTATTTAGGGATGAAGGATCAAGAAGCTGCACACGATGCTGTAGCATTGCACATCAAACACAGTGTACACCCTTCCCAGGAACACATAATTGTCACACAGCTCATCATAAACTTCACGCATTTTACTACAATTTAAGAAAAACTTGGACTCTTACCTTTTGCACATGTGACAATGCAACATATCTTTCTGGAAGTCTTGGAGGCACAGTTTTTCACAGAAAGGACAAGATAAGTTGTCTTGCTGTTGGTAACAACTGTCACATACCAAACAATTATGGTGCCACTGACAACTTGTTCGTGTGCCACACTCAGCACATACTCTACAGTTCTAGAGATCACAAGAATTTAGTTGTTAATTATGGTATTTTGCAATGTGATAGAACTGCCATTAACTGACATTTTCCTGGTTTTGAGTTAAATTTAATAGTTTTTGACCTTAATAAAACAAACAAATTGTCCAGGATCTGGTAACAGCCCATGAAGAACATAGACAACAGCAACAAGTTTCGTTGCACTACTCCTCAACTTGAAAGGAGTATTTCTTATGAGACCAAACTTTTTTATTGCTAATCTCAGTCACCTTATGATTGCCACAAACTGATACAAAACTACATACACCTCAGATACAGAGATTTCCCTTGTTATGCTGAAATAATATTTTCATTATTACTTACACTTACTCACAAAGTTACTGAAAAAACAACAAATTCATCCTGCTGTCCTCAAATGCAAAGGAACCCGTGAGCTACAGAACTGCTGTTCTGGCAAGCAGGAAGTAGTTGAATATAAAGAACCTTCAAGTACAGAGCACATACACTACTATACAGGCTTGAGTTTACATTTTAGTTTACATCAGATCATGAGAGCAACTGTTATGAAGTGAAGGTTATCCACTCCCCCTGCATCCTACACTTCTCTTTTCCCTGTGGAGGTTGATTTACTGTCCTACATCAGCTGCTTCAGGCACTGCACTGACAACTCCCCTCACAGAGCAGCTGTAGAGCCACAGGATTTACAAACAAGTGGACTCCTTCAGAAATTACAGGTTATGTTAGACAGTAACAGCAGTCCCCAATACACCTGGAGCACTGTCATGTGGATAATGACATTTGGGACCCTATAACAAGGAATATGCTGAAAGCTTTCCACTTACTTTACATTTCCAACCATTGGTTGGAACAGCATCCATAACTGGCTGTAGACAGAAAGTATGGTAGCCTTTGTCACATGTATCACACACCAGCATCTTGTTGTCTTCCCCAGAATGCCTAAGAAAAGAATCAAGTGGTTAAAAATTATTCAAATGAGCCACAACAAAATATCTGTTTGATGAAAAGTCTAAACAGAAAGACACACAGCTGAGCACATGAAAATATACAAATAGCTCCAGAGACAATGTCTTCAAATTAATTTTTAACTGTGAATGCAGACCACTATTCATTTAACAAGTGCTGAGCCTGTGCAACCATTCTTGTAGGTATTGGCCCATTTTCATTTATACACATGTAGGCAGATTTAATGGCCTTTCTGTACTGAAATCAAGTCAGAATCTGCAATATGTATTTTATTTCTTTCTGAAGAAAGCATCCAGTTGTATTTGTTTTTACATTCTGAGTGTAATTCTTCCAAAAGAAAAAAGGGAGCCATCATCTCTGACTACCAGAGCTCCTACAGTGTCAACCAATGTGACTGCAGGAGCAAAACAAACATTAAAGGAAGAGATTTCAATACTTCTACAATCATGCATTACAGGACTCCACCACAAATTCCAGTGATAAAATAAATTTGCAGAGAATAAGACAAGTAGTTTGGTAATATCTAAAGGCATTGTGTTCCGCCTTAGTTTAAATAAATCAATTCAGTAAGTCAGTATGTAACAAAATTTGCCCTGATAAAGCTTCACTGTATATGGCATTACACATACCAGATAGCACCCATTACCTGGGAGACTTGGTATTTTAAAAAGCACTCTCTTTGCACGGAGATATGCTTAAAATGCTCCTCTTCAACAGTGGCAAAAAACTGCCATACTGCATTAGGTAATCATGGAATCACAGGATGGTTTGGGTCAGAAGGGACCTTGAAGATCATCTCATTCCCATCCCCCTGCCATGGGCAGGGACACCTTCCACTAGACCAGGTTGCTCAGAGCCCCATCCAACCTGGCCTTGAGCACTTTTAGGGATGGGGCATCCACAGCTTCTCTGGGCAACCTGTGCCAGTGTCTCACCACCTTCACAGTAAACAACTTCTTCTTAATATTGAATCCAAATCTACCCTCTTCCAATTAAAAGTTGTTTCCCCTTGTCTCATCGGTATATGCCCTTGTCAGAAGTCCCTCTCCAGCCCTCTTGAAGCCCCTTTTAGGCACTGGAAGATGTTCCAAGGTCTCCCCAGAGCCTTCTCTTCTCCAAGTTGAAAAATCCCAACTCTCTCAGCCTGTCTCCATAGCAGAGGTGCTCCAGCCCTCTGATCATCTTCGTGGCCTCCTCTGGACTCACTCCAATAAGTCCAAGTCCTTCTTGATGGGGACTGCCCCATGCTGGGGATCTCAGAGCTGGATGCAGCAGTGCAGGTGGGGTCTCACGAGAGCAGAGCAGAGGGGCAGAATCATCTCCCTTACCTGCTGGCCACACTGCTTTTGGTGCAGCCCAGGACATGGTTGGTTTGCTGGACTGCAAGTGCCAATTGCCAGTACCCCCAAGTCCTTCTCCTCAGGGCTCTTCTCAATCCATTCCCTGCCCACCCTGTACTTGTGCTTGCAATTGCCCCAACTCCTCATCAAGTCCCATGGGCAGGGTATGAAAACATCAAATTTTCTTCTACTTTTCCACTAGAGAGAAGGTTTGTTAGCAGATGCTGCAATTATCCAGTACAACATTTTTAGGGATACTTTTTAGAATGTGCTTCTCTATTGTCACTTCACTGCTGACATTTGCTATTCACTGTGTGTGAGCAGGCAACAATCCTTTTCCAAGTGGGTTCAGGGAATGACATCAAATACCAAGTGCTCTGCTTGGAAAACAGCAAAAAGCACTGACTGATCAGGAACATGAGGCAGTAGTAAAGTGGGGGTTTTTTCCTCATACTGTCCCAGCTGATCTGACTGAAGCTGAGCAAAACTTCTTTTTCAGTAAGTCCTTCCAAAAAAAATACAAGCAAGCAGAAGAACCCTGCAGTGCCCACCAGATTAAGTTGTAAGAGAACAAACATAAAGCAGTCAGAACTTTCTAAGTGAACCCTCAGAAAATCTGAGCAATTGAGTTTCATTGTCTCACTATTTTTCTGGTAAAAATACTCCATCACAGTCACTCATGTCAGTTTTTTATTTTGCTCAACTAAGCCATGTTTTGGGTTTTTTTCATAATAACTCATTATCTGCCTCTGAAAGACATTATGAAATAGGAGAGGGCCTAATGCAGGAGACTTACCCAGTGTGCAGGTACATACACACCTGAACTGTCAGCTGAGTGAGAGCACAGGCTCCCAGACTGTAAATCACTACATTAAAATAATTTTTTTTATTTGGTAAATTCCAGAAAAATCCTCCTGTATAAAAGGAGGAAAAAATGAGAAGGTTTTGCTGCTCTCCAGAACCTGCCAGGATAATGCAAACTTTGGGGTTATAAGGCACAGGACTTTAAGCTCAGTTCTTTTAGGAGAAAGTTCCCAGCACAAGGGTTTCTTCAGCTACTTAATGTAATACCATAACAGATAGAGTTGGGCAAATAATCCACATTTACTGGGAAAAAACCTCAAACACCTAATAAAATGGATATTTTAAAATGACAGCACACAAATCTCACACTGTCCTTTAAGTCTCACTTACTTGCAGTTCTGGCACACTTTGCAGTCAGGACACTGCCAACCTGCTCTTTTTAAAGGTGTAACTTGTATGTCCAGGCACATCCCATGGTAGTGCTGGCCACAGGTAGTACAAAAGAGTTGGTCTAAGAGGTCTCCAGGGCTGTCGCACACTGCACAATTTGCTTCTTCTTTTGCTACAAAGTAATTATTTTTTCAATTATTATTTCTTTCAAAATTATGAACAATTCAATGAACCCAAGAAATTCTTTAGTAGCTTCTTATGCATACAAAACTTGAACATTCTTATGAAATTCAAATTTAATTAATATATTTAATAGCTACTACTTTAATTCGTTTTTCTCAACTAATCTTCTCATAATAAAAGTACATTCATTTTAAACCTTAATGAAGTTTCACAAAAAGAAATGGTTTTATTCTCCTTGAGATAAAACTGAGAGCTTTAGGACTAAATTCTCTTTGGAACATGTGCAAAATAAAGCTCCTAATGGATCTAAACATATTATTTAGCCAAAGTGTTTGGAAGAAGGTTGCTCTGACTTGAGTTAGGACAAATAAGCAAGTCTATCAATTTTAACTAAACCCTGACAGAAGACAAGTCTTACCAGTAAACCCTTTCCAAGCATGTTCTGTCATTAAAAGAAAAATACTTTGCTGCGCAACACTGTCTGTCTTTACAAACAGAAGAGTATGAACTTGCATCTTTCTCATGCATGAACACAAATTCTTAGGTACATGAACTACAAAAATGGGTATAAACAAATGCCCTCTCAAGCTGATCCTACCACAGAGCAGGCTTCATCAAACCTGGTACTAACTGTGTCATCTGAACACTGTGTACTTACATCTTTCAGGAGCCTGATCAATGTGGTCTGGACAAAGGAGGGACAAATTACTGAAATCCTGAAATGTGCCTGCTCCAGCAGCACAGGGGTAATGGTACATCTGGGTACATTTCTCTTCACAGCATTTGATAGTGGCTCCAAGGTGCTTACAAAATGCACATCGCTGAAAAACAAACAGGACAAGTCGTTCGAAACCTACTTTTTCGTGCCTTTTTTTCAGCCACACCTGTTCTCCTGCTTCATTTACAAACACCTAAAAAGGCTGTGAGTTCTGAGAAGAGGGAAACCAATGGACAGTGTCTTCAGGGGGCACTCTCAGATCTTTCCAACTTAAAATGTTTAATGAAACCCACTCTAAATGCACTCTGATGACCATGATTCTTCTTGTCACAGAAAAGCATTTTTGTTCTATGTTGTCTAACCAGTAATGAGGTTTGGAGACTTATTCTGAGAATAAAGGCTTACAGCACCACACTGTCAATAGGTTGTGACTAAAAACCACATAGCTCTGTAAGCTGTAATGTAAAACCATAGACACTGTAATCAGAAATGCAAATGGAAATGAAATATGATGTTCCCCTGAAAATCTTACTGACATTATACAACTCTCTCTGGGATGATAATGCATTACATAACCTTGCCCTTTCCTCTCATCTTGCCTTTCAAGACTACACAAATATCACCACCAAACTTTGAGAAGTCATAAATAAGCATGATTATTATTAGAGACCAGAGAAATAATTCCTCAGAAAGAACAATGCAATAACCCTCCAGATCTCTAGTCAAGAGGGAGCACAGTCTATCAGTTTGCTTGTAAAATATCACCCACACCTTTCTGATTCAATTAATCAGTCTTTTTTCTTTCTTGGATCCATTACAGTCCCTGAAGCACTGTAACATGCTTTTGCACTTTTTCACCAAGGCAACAATACTTTTTAAGGCACAGCACCGTAAGATTTTGAGTAAACTTTAAAA
>JAOXXN010000395.1:5655369-5675259 GCA_026770055.1 Myrmophylax atrothorax
AGTGGCTCACAGGAAGGCATACATAATACACAGCAGCAACTGAGCTCAGGGACTCTCATTTTTCATAATAAAAATATAATACTATCACTGGCATGTTTGATAACTAGCTCAAGTGTCAGGCAACATCCAAATATGAACATAAACAAAATGAAAGAAAAGTTATATACTGCACATGCTTAATTCTTAGAATACAGACAATATTTATTACCATAATTCTTCTCTGTTTCAAAGCCCGGCATGAAATTAGGCATGAAATAGTGCTGCTACAAGTCCACAGACATCAAAACCAGCCCATATGAAAACACAAATCACAAAGCTGCCTGTGTCAACAGCTACACTGATATTCTTAAAACCAGATGAAATGAACATCTTCAGCAAAATATCTGCCTGCACCACAACTCATGGACAAGAGACAGAAAAAATATTAGAGTATGCTAAACACAACTGGAGTGTAAAAAGATAAAATGCTTTGGCACAGAAATTAAAGCAGGTCACCACGGACAGCTACTGCCACTTTCTGTGCTTGGTCTGGTCTTCTGATCTGCAAGACATCTCACCTCTACCCATGTGCCTAACACCTACGAACCATATGGGAAAGGTGTATTCTGTTACTTTACTGGCTGAAAAGCAGAGGAGAGGAGGGGGGACAAGATAACCAAATAATAACGTGTTGCTCCTGAAGCAGCTGAAGGCAACAGTTATTTCATTTAAGGACTGCCAACAAAACCAAAGCGCTGCAAGAAACTCATGTTAGGAAACAGTATCTTCAGTAAACACTTGCTGAGGATGCTGAAAAAGGTAAATCCTGAACTAGATGTGAAATCGTGAAAATACAGCCCAAACCCTCCAACTTCATGAACCACAGCTGCACACCAAGCACCAACCCATGGCACTGTTTTGGACTTGATATTGTGACAGCCTATGGAGATGGACCAGGTTATAGCTAAGACCCAACTCTTACAAGTCACACTTTTCCCAAACATCTTACTTGGTGCAAAAAATAGGAATGGGAACCAGTGAGGAGCTAAGTTTCAAAATGTATACCTCAAAAAAGTATTCAACAAGGCATTGCTGGATCTCATTATTAACCCTTAGTAACTATGTAATGGAGAAAGCAAATTACAAAAGAACTCCAAGCACTCAAAGAATCCAACATTTATTAAAAGCTGCGAATAATGGTCTAAACAGCAATATAAATGGCATTTTTAATATCACATCTGCTTTTCAAAACCACCAATCAATCATGGTACACAGCAAACATAAAATCAGAATTATATACACCTTTTCCCAAATGCAATATGACTAAAGGATGAAATTATTAGAAATGAGCAAACTACAGGATTACTGCAAAGCCTTGAAAAATGTTGATGTTGATTTAAGGAACCACATAAAGATGCTGGAAGAAAAATGGAAGCCCAAATTATATCTAATTGAACCCTTCAAACCCATCTGCTAAACTGCACTGGCAATGAAAAGCATTTGGCAGATAACTAAAACACACACTTTGAAAACAATGTGGTATATATCATCTGAAGCAAATAAAAAGCGAAGAATATCAACATTTGCTGAATTTATAAGAGAGATAAAGCAGTCTGAAGAAACAAATGCCCAAAGGGATTTTTTTTGGCAACAGATGTTGACGAGAAGTTACTTTTCCAGCACTGGAAGCCAACATTTTTCTGAAGCCAGGCCCCATGCAATGGCCCCAGAAGAACAGCAAAAGTATATTAAATTAAAAAAAAAATTAAAAGCTCTGCTAAACAAACTCAGTAACAGATACATGGCACCAGGATGGAAGGAGATGGAATGAAGGAATGAATCATACTGCCCATGAGATACAACTGTCTTTATCAGACTGTATGAGGACAGTAACAGAGCCAGGGACAGTCTGGAGTCTCCAGCTGCACTCTCATGAGCACAAAATAAGGTGTTATGTGAAGGGGTGGAAGCTGAATCCAAGTATTCAATGGGCAGGTATAGGAAAATGGTAAGTTGTCAAAGCAAGACAAACACTGTTTGGTTCATGGATCAAATAATTTTACAGTCCTGTTCTACAGGGGAAAAAAACCTTACAAGGTGTTAGAAACCCAGAGAGCGAGCTCATTACTTATTCATTGTACATTCAAGGAAATAAACGTCACTAAAGCAGAGCCAGCAGACCATTTTCCTACTCAAAAAGTACTTCACCGGTTACCAACCATTCCCTTTAGGAAGCTCCTTGTGCACTCATCCATGGCAAGAAAGCTCTGAGCTCATCCATACTGCTGCTACTTCTTACTATTGTAATTTCCATAATTTAAAACTTTCCACTCCTCTGCCACTTGACCCTTTTCACTTCTTTTTTTATATCTGTTTTTTTCATACAGACTGAAAAGCAACTAATTTTTAAAAGCACACAGCTATGCAGTCTTTCAAATTTGATTTTAAAATTCCCTTTATTCATTAGCCCCATTGCATCAAATATGAGATTGTTCTAAAAATACAATTAAGGAAGAAGAACTACGAGAACCAACAGAAAATATAAGAAAACCCAATCAATCACCTCCTCTGTTTTCAGTACATCCTCCACGAAATAGAGTGGCAGAAACCACACAAAATATTTCTAGGAAGACAAAACTTGCACCTCCGTGCTGGAACTGCAACTGCACCAAATCCAACTGAACAGAAAGGTTAATTCTGCCTGTGGCTTGGGAGCTCAGCTGAACATCCCAAATGCTATTGGCTTTGAGGGACACAGATGGCCAAACTGGGAAATTGTGACAAAAGCAACAGCTTACTATTTACATACTTCTAACCTTCCTACATCTTTATGAAAAATAGTTGACAAAATACATATTCCAGCTTTACAACAGCCTTCCTGCTGGTCCACAATTTGGAGTACTCCAAAACTCTGTACGAGTCCAAATGAGAAAAAGACGCCTGTAAGATAATGTGAGATTTTATCCAGATAGTAATAAGGATCTTTATTTTATTGCCCTTAGAATTACTTTACAGTATTACTGTCTCAGCAGCTGGACAACTAACAATTCTTAGAAGGCAGACATTAAAGAAAGGCTAAAATATGGACTTCCAATAAATACTTTGCTGCAACCTGATTAGTGCCATAAAGCTAAATATTAGCATTAGGAATTGCAAAATGTTTTTAAGCAAAATGACAAAAGGTTTTCACTGATTACAAACTTTCTCTTTAAAAACATCAGCTGACAAAACCTATGAGAACAGTAAGAAATTTTAATTTTATGACAGTGTCCCCAAAAATACACACAAGCCATCTGTCCTTGGTCAAACAATTCAATGTATTACCTGTGAGAATGAATTTCAAACTGATTAGCTACTGAAAACTGCTGTCACACAAACCTGGACCTGAGGAGAACTGGACCTCAACAACCTGTCATCAATGAGACCATGAAGAAATTTTTGTATAACCAGGGATTAATGAAATAGGTTCTCTGCTAGTTCTGATGATCTTCATTGATTACTCCATCATGTAGAAAAAGCTTTATATTGCTTGCAGACACTACTCACCATTAGCACCTCTCATGTCAAATACACTGGTTTAAGTACCATAAAGCATTAAAGAGCACAATGCAGTTAAGATGGCAACATAAAAACAATTACTGGCTTTCAACTGAAACACTGATTAGAAAAGGTACTGAATAGCACACATATCCAGGAGTACTGGAAATAACCTTCTAGTTCTTTAATTTTATATCACTCATGTCACAAATTCAGAAATCACTTCAATATATAACAAACAATTCAATCAGAGATCAGTGGTTTTTTTCCTCAGTCCTTAACACAGTGACTCAACACATGTATTCAAGGTAGAGAGGAAAAGTCTCTTTAAATGTGGAGATTTCCCTCTCTATAAGTCCCTGCTTTGTTCCTCCTTCCCACCAGCTGCCTCTCCTTTTCACCTTCATAAAAAATTACATTTAATAAATGGTGCTGATATCAAGGCATTTAGGAATTGGGAGAAGAAAGCATTCATGCTTTGCATGGGAGTTTTTTGTAATAGTTGTGATGGGTCAATAACTTACAAGAATCAGGTTTGCTCAGGGAGATACTACTTTTTATTTGAAACCTCAAATAAGTAGAGGAAAACATGCAAAACTTTATGGCACACAAATTCTTCCTCATATAATCTGAAATGCTCCCAAACCATCTATTCAGAAGCTCCACAGAAGGATCTGTGTGCCTTGGAGCTGTGTTCTCCTCATCATTACATAAGCTCGTGGAATAACTCCATGCATATAATTTCCTTCACAGACTCTGCCTTTGCTGCTTTTTTCACACTTTCATGAGTAAAAAGTTGAGGGTTTTTTTATTTCCCTCCTTGCTTTCTGCAAGATCTGGGATAATGTAAATGCTTTGAGTGAGCCTAAGCTTTTCTACAGCTCACAACCAACTATTCCCTTAATTCCCATCTAATATTCACCGTGACAGAAGAGCATGCACGAGCCTGTTGTTTAGTTAGACTGTCAACAACAAGAAGGTCAATAATGTTTAATTTAATTTAAACTGTGGTTATTAGGCTTCAGCATCAGCAACTCCAGGACAAACAAGGCAAGAACAGAAATCATCAGCTTTGGTTTGAGGCTGCTTTTTGGCAGGCTCAGGAAACAGACTCTTGTGCCAGTTCCATTTGATTCATGCTTGGAAGGTCTTAAGTATGTGTAGACATTTCTTTGTGTTGGCAGAGCACAGGCTGAGCCACAAGTTGTTGGAGGCTTGAGAAAAAAATAATTGAGGGAAACATTGCTACATGCTTGTTGTTGAATGATCTCCAGGCATCTGTTACTGGTCATTGTGGAAGATACTGGGACAAAGTAACTTCCGCTGAATCCGCCACAGTCTCTATGTTCCTAAATCATACATAAGGATTCTGAAGCAGCTAAAGCATTCTATAGGTTATGTCTATGCTACAGATCCTCTGTAGCTACAGCCAGGCTGGCATAGATACATTTGCAAAGCCATTTAATGTAAAAGGAGAGTTTACTGCTCATGCAGTCACCCTGTGCTTCCAAATGACACAAGGCTTGAGGAGGACATTTAAACTTCAAGCTCTCAATTTTGTGCCTATACATGAGCAAACTGCTGAAACTCCCATTACACTTAATAAAGGCTTAGTCATTTCATGGAATTTACTGCATGGCCATTCAGTTGACTGAACAGTGGGTGTCCATTTCCAGGCTCCATTGACAGTACTGGCTGGATCTCCATTGCCAGCTGTTGGAATTTAAACCAGCTCACAGGTAGACACATCCACAGGGAGGTCAAAATTTAGATGAGAGTCTTGAGCCTGCCTAAAAGAATGCTGACACAAGTTCTCTATTGGTACCACAGCCAAGCCCCCATCAAAGTTTTTGCCAGTGAGGCACTGTCAAAGAAGGGATGTGAATGGGGACTGTTTAAAAAGACTTCCATATAAATTCTGTTCTACTTATGCAAGTTTTCTGAACAATAAAAGGTTGGGCTAAAGCTTCACATAACACATGTCTAAATTCTCTTCAATACTTCTGGAACACGTAGACAAAATTTTCCAGCCACTTCTGAGAACAGAAAAGTCATTAAGAAAAAAACATTTTACTCATCTTAAAAACAACCTCACTCACAGGACTTGCAATTTGGCAGGGATTTTAGTGTGAGGGATGTAGCTTTTGCCCTTTCCCTGCAGATCTATCCAGATGTGACCAGACTTGAGAAAACTATCTTTTTTTTCAAAGTACAACACTTCCAAAAGTTTGTCAGTGAAAAATTACAAAAAAACCTACTCTCATTGATCAAGAGTGATCCTCTCCAATTCCTAGCACTGACTGGACATGATATACCTTCTGCAAAGATTCCTTCAGTCTGACAAGGATTAGAGGAAGGAAGTCTGTAATAAATACTCTAAGCCTAAGCACAAAAAGCCCCTGGAATGGAAAGCAGACATCTTTAAGGCTCCTGGTACCACTGTCACCTAAATCATCTTCAAATCATGGGGAATAGGGGTAGCCAGTTCTCAGGCAGATGGACAAATCTGGGACAAAGAGACAAAAGGGACTCAACTGTGTGATTGAGTCTGATGAGACTGGGAGGAGAAACTGTGGATGGAGATGGAAGCTGAGGAGGGGTAGGGATGACACTTCAAGAGCCAATTAACCTAACCTGGGCACTAAAATTGGATAAAGAACTAAAGGAAGTGAAATGCTAAGACATAGGAAACAATGAAGGGACAGATCTCAAAAGGAACCTAGGGAAAAAGAAACAGAAAGGTTAAGGAGAAAGGATGCAGGTAGAACAAGGAAGAGTGGAAGTGGCTAAAAATATCAACTTGAATGAAAAGTTAGAAGTCTGGGGCAACCGAAATTGGATGAAGATTAGAAGAAGGAAAAGTAGGCTGTCCTTTGACTCCTAGTGCTGTGTCGCTTCCCTCAGCAGCTCAAACAGCAGAGCTCTGCATGTAGTCACAAAGGTTTCAAACCTGCACTTTGGAAGGTCTGCCTTTTCCTTTTTTCCCTTGACACAAGGAAATAATCCAGTCAGACAAATACAAGGCAACTCAGAGAGAGGAATGAACAGACACACACACATTCATGACTGTATACCTGTACACTAAAACACAGGAAGGATTACAGATCAAACATGGATTTAGTGCATGAAACAGACCTCTTAAGAGGTGTCTCTGCATTAAATAAACCTGTTACTTCTGAGATTGAGCTTAATCTGTAGAGGAGGAAAAAAGGATGTATTGGAAGAAGTTGTGGATGGTTTGTGGGAGAAAATAACTCACTTAGTTTTGGCAACTGAGCGATGACCTGCAGAAGTTCTAGTTCACTGCTTTCATGAAGCTCCTTTATGGTACTGGGGATGGTACTAAGCAAAATTTTTCTAGTTTTTTTTTTAAGTCCTTAACCTTATTTTAAAAATCTTGGGGTTTTCTTTCCACTGTAAAAATTCAGCCTTGATTTCTACATAGGTTGTGCACTCACAACTCCAACAGAGGGAAGGAAGAACTGCAATATCAGTGCAACTTTTTAAGTCTGAGTATTTTTGAAACTTCTTCTATTTGCCATCCAATTTAGCAGATATAAAGAAATTCAACCTCTCTTGGGGGAAGATGTAGCCTAAGATGCATAACAAGGCCCCATAAATACACTATTTGGAAAAATTTATAGACAAGCTATTCACATGTTAATTATAGTAAAGACATCATAGAAAAATTCTTTCAGAAATGAGCAATTCTTTCTTTTCAGCAGTATTTGAGTAGTCTACATGCCTATACATTGAACAACACAGAAAAAACGTGATACTGATGAGGTTTATATTAACACAGCAAGGTCCATCCTATGGACTGAACTAGGCACAAACTGCTCAGCACATGACTATACAGTTAATGCATAATCAGGCATATGCACAAAGGACATTAACTGTGTGTAAAGGATGTTAACTGTGAGCAGACAACCTGTCTTCTGACATGTCCTAACTTTCTGTTTTGATTTTATCATCTTAACAATGCACTCTTTTAACAAAGAGTTGGTATATGGATCACTCTGATTGAACAAAAAGCTCATGTCAGCCAAAGTCACTGTATATAGTCAGTGATACACCTCATTTACAAGGTAATAGAAGAGATGGGGCGACAAGAAACTCTGGATTATGTACAGACATAAAAAATACAAGAATTTCCTGCCTTTAATACCTTTCTCATTAGTGAGCACCTCCTTAGCATTCCTTCCCCACTGACTGCAATCAGTACCTTATTGTTCATAATTCCTATTTCCTTGGCTGTTCCTAAATTGCACCCTCCAAATGGCACAGAGTCATCATAAACAAAATCCTACATCTTCAGTTCACTAATTTTTGTAAATTGAGCTCAAACAAAGCAATTAGATGGCATACTTTGAAACTACCAGCTTGAACATTAATATAATTTCTTTTCTAATAAAAGCTTCACATGTTTTATCTGGCTGGAGCTTTTAGGGTTTGGTTTTTTTCAATTTGACTAAATTAGTCACTTACACATATATCCCCCATTCTTCCTCCCAAAACATTATATAATTCTTTTTTTAAACTCACTAGCCACTGAAATAAACAAATAAGCCCCTTGACTTTCCATCCTTTTTCATCACTGATATTCCTTGGGCAAGCATCATGAAATGCAACATCTTGACCTAGAATTTAAAATCCTGAAATTACTGGTCAAACATTTAAGCAGGTTCTTCAACTGTTGTTCTGGGCTTCAGAGAGGGGAGGATAAGAAGGGGCTGTTTGTTTCAGTTTTGTAGCATGCTGCCTCAGTAGCCTGCAAAGAAAAAAGCTGCCAAAATTTGTAATGAATTCCACAGAACATTAAGTCTGATGCTTAGCAGAAGCCATAACTGTTAAGTAAATGATATCCTTTTGATGAATACCCTTATTTGAAAACAACATTGATTCTTCTAACCCTTTAGCAGTGTCCCAAAACAGATGTGCACAACTGCAAATCCTGTTTGCTTTCAGGTTTACGAAGTGTGATGACATTTTTACAATCCTGCATGAGCCCTTTTACCCAGGAGTAAAATAAAGCACAATAATTCTCCACCATCTGTTTGTTAATTTTGCATTCATTTAACTTTGCATTTTAAACTAATAATCATTTTCTTATAATATAGTTTGCTCCACTGGTAAAAATTACAGCTGTTCAATTAAAAGAAGAATGGTTTAGAACAGTACACAGTTTTCCTCTAAATAATTCCATTGCTCTTAATTATAAAGATGTTAGTGCCATTGAATGAAAAAGAACTGCCAGGGATTAGTGTTATGCTTTATATGTCACAGATTCCCTTAGTAAATGTACATATTTACTTCTGTTCCAGCATCAATTTCTACTTGGTCTCTTCATATTAAAATTCCTTTTCTCCCCTACAAGATTCCATGTGGCTTTTAACGTTGTCATGTATAACAGGCTTCTTACATCCTGAAGGACTAAGGCACAAACACTTAAAGAAGCTTCTGTGTCGTATGTAGCACAAAATCAAACCAAGCACAGTCCCACTTCTTCATAATGCTTTCCCTTAATCTCTAATGACAGGACAAGGAGGTTTGGATATTTATATTTCAGCTGGTTACAGCTAAACTAAGACTGGAATAATGTCCTAAAAGCTTTTTGTCACCATGTTTACAGTCAAATGGGGAAATCCCATTCCTTTATCAAAAGTAAAACCGCATTGAAATAACATGAATAATACATCAGAGCTAGTGAAGGGGAAACAATTTTGGTCAACAACGAAAGACATGGGCCTGAAGAAAGAGCAGGAGCCAGGCTGAGACCCTGAGAGTCATATTGTGGATTCTGTGTCGTGCTCTGGGCAGCACATTTTCCACACAGACCTGGCTGTAAGGGCATAGCAGTGCCAGGACTCCTAAACACAGACTGTCCCCGTGCTAACACAGTGGAAAGTGCTTCACTGTGGTTCCTGGGCGTAATAATCATCATCATCTACAAATAAACTCCTCAAGAGACACAGGCTGCTCAGTTAATTCATGTGAGCAGTCCAGTAGCATTAGAGAGCTGTTCAGATGGTTAAAACAATCAAGATGATTGCACTGTTTTCCAAAACCAATTTTATCTGATGGCATAGAAATCTCAGCATCAGATGACACCCTAATGCTGTGACAGTGTTAAGATAACAAGGCTGTCACAGTACTAGGATGAGTATTTTACTTAAAACATTCATAAGGCAAGAAATGGTTCACCACAGAATTGATTTATTTCAATTAATGGAGTTTGGTAAAGGCTGAAAAAAGCCCTGAACTGGTGCATAAGAGTGTTAACAGTGCACTCACCTACCAAAATGAACTTCCAGAAGTACCAAACACAACAAGCTCACATAAAATTACGAGTGGAAGTACACCCATATACATTGCTGTGATGCTCAGCCTCTGGTCCTACCAGAATGCTGAGTATTCTGACCTTTCAGTTTCTCAGGCGAGTGAGCATTGCTGCCAGGTCCGACCTTTACAGGGGGGCTCACCCATCACAGTGTTTTATGTCTGACAAGAAGCAAACATTCTGGAGGTGCCCAAGGCACATTGTGAAGTGATGGATGTGTAATGGTAACAGTCCCCACAACGATCCTCTACTTCAAGTCATTCTCATTAAGAAAACTCACCTGGTATGACATTTGAAAAACCCAAAATTCTTACTTATTGAATGCATTACATCCATTCACATTTTGGAAAATTAGCATTTCTCTCACAAAGCCCAAAGAATAACAGTAACAACTGAACAATCTTCCTGTGTTATTTCTCTAGAAGTTCTCTATACACTTTTAAAGGTTTATGATTTGTCAACACATCTCCCTGGAAATACCATACAAATAACACCTAATACTGCTCTAACAACCTGCAGTAATTGAAAGGAAAAATACTCTCAACATTTGCTTGGATATTTGACAGCAATTTATTTAGATTCAGATTCACTATTTATTGTGCAGATTCTGCCATTCTTCACAGTTCTTTGCAAGGCAATTTTATACTGAAGCAGAGAGGGAAAACCTTCTGAGCAGAAGGAAATACTGTATTATAAATTAAAAATTGGAAGGGAAAAGGCTAGACATGGAAATACCTTCAGTGTTATAAAAAATGTGTCTAGATTGCAGACTGAATACATGTATTTTCATTGTATCTCAAGTGAGATCCTGCCACTGCAATATAGCATATCACATTGTTTTACCAATGTTAGATGCTTCAGGAAAACAAATATTTATTTATTTCCTAACAGCTACTTTCCCTCCCTGATGTACTGAATTAAAAAATGACATCTTTGAAGGAAAACATTAATATCATTGAAGAAAAAGTACACTGGTAAAAAAGCTTGTGGAAACTGCTGGTTTGAAAACATGCCACTTCATTAGTTCTTCAATTAATACTATTCAATAGGATTCTTAGCATTAACCATTACTATGATTCATGGGACACCTACATATTCATTACTGGCAGCAGACCTACTATTGTCAGGTCAGATCTTCACAATGGAGAGGACAACCATACAAAATGAAAATAAACAATATTGATTCTTTCACATAAAGAAATTAGTATCAATAGTTGCCTGCATCATTAGAGAAAATGGCTCTAGTGCAAGTAATGTCTGTATTTATCAGCATTATGCACTTGCACATGAGGGGCAGTTGGTCCACATTTGTGAAGATTCATAAGATGTGTTTCTCATGCCTGATTTGTTCCATCTTATTAAAAAAACACTCAACGACACCTGCATTAATGGCACTACTTCATACTGATGCCTGCAATATTTATGCTCAATCTGCAACTCTGGGACAGAATGTACACTAATGGAAGTCAATAATAAAATCTTCAGGGAGTTCAAAACTATTTTTTGCTAATGGTTTGATTTTGCAAGCTGCTGAGTACACCAATCTCAGAAGTAGTTTTTAGGCTACTGCTTAAAAGCAAACTGATGCCAACAGAGTAATATGAGCACTTCTGAGTTTTAAATTAAGATACGTTTGTATGATTTATTTTTTTAAGGATGGGAGAAAACCCCAAATGAAAATCTGTAATATATAATTTATATTAATCAGGAAAAAAGACTCTTTGACTGGAATAATCAACATCACTTTATAACTCTAATTTCATTAAAGAGTCTGGACTTTAAAGTTCTCATTCAGGAAAAAGCATGAGACCCACACGCATGATAAATTTAAAAGACATTCTTAAATAAAATACTATTTAAAAGGGAAACTGCTATGAAACAAAGATTAGAGTCCAACACTAACCAAACAAAGCTACAGCTGAGCAAATATACCTACAAGTCCCATGAAGGTATTTTACCCTTTTATTCCTGTGTTGTATATTAAGGAACAAGCTGCTGAAGAATCCTTTTTATTTCTATAATGCTCAAAGCATAATGAGGACCTGTTCTTGACTAAAACTAACCAATATTAACTCCAAAAGACCGATTAGTCTGTTTTCATAAATACAACCATCACACAAAGGCAAAATTAGACCCTTGAGCACCAGCACTAAAACACCCAACCAATCGATCCCCATTATCTATGGAAAAGACTGAATATAAAATATTTAAATGAGAAGCAGCCATAAGTGAGGCTGGAAAACGAGGGTTGCATTCAAATACCTACAAAGGTGAGGAGATTGGTGGCACTGCCACACTTCCTTGTGTCAGCTTCTATGGACTTACTGTTGTTCGTTAAGAGATGGGTATGTCTTCCTGCCTCTTTAAGTATGTATAGAGCTCCAGCCTTCTTATTTGCAAAAAAATATTCATGGGTTAATAATTAAAATAATTTTTAAAATATTTTCATACATTTTAAAATAAGATTTTGTTATTGCCTTGTTCCACATTTAAAATTTGGGGGCACTGTATTGTAATGTTCTCTGTTTTGCAGGCATTAAAGGACAGTGCCAATGCTACTGAGCACAGAAAGACAGGAGAAAGGAAAAGCCCAAGTATCCACTTTCTCATGTTCTCCAACAAAGCCCCGAAATGGGTCAGTTCCATCAGCAAATTGTAACATTAGCCAAGGAAGAAGGTACATTCTTAATTGAAGTGACAGTGCAATTTTCCTTTAGTGAGCTTGCTGTGCTCTTCAGAGATCAGGTTCTCCCTGGTTTTAACACATAACCCCCCACAGGTTATAAACACTTGAAATAAAATGTTAGTGAACTGCTACATCATTGCCTTAATGCTCAGAGTAACATTAAGAAATATACCCAGGGGGATTCGGAGGAGAAAAAAAAAATAGAGACTTTCTTTGGGTGTATTATGAAAAAAAAAGTGTTTTCTACTCAAGTCATGCAAAAGGAAGAAAAGGTCTCTGTGAAACACACTTCAGCAGTTGGGAACACACACTGAACAATTTCACTTCAGAGCTTTCAGTAAATTGTTTCAGTGAGTGTTACTGAGTAAGGGAAACCTGCACTGGAAATTGCTCCAGGAACATAGGCCCTTTCATGTTTCTCAGTTAGGCTTTTTGGCTTTCTTTGCTGAGCTATTGCTGCTTCTGCATCTCTTTCTGTGCCCCCAGCCCATTCTGGCTGCTTCCCACACCTCACAGGCTGCCCCCAGCATCCTGCCTGCTGCCTGTTCAGCATCAAAACCCTCTCACAAATGAAATGGGAGCAACAATCTCCCAATTTCAGCATCCACCTATTCGACATCTGGAGTCCAAGGAAGGTGCGTTTTTCAAAGCATTCAGCTTGAAAAACACTCATAGACTGAAAACTCTGAGGCTGCCTCTATTTTCCTACTCTGGTGCGAAGGGAGCACTCCCAGGGTGAGCTCCCCAGAACCTACTCCTGGCACCACAGCAGGAACCACTGGGAGACAGAGAGCAAGGGATGAGACTGAAAAATCAAACACTTCCTTTAGATGATGCCACACAAACTATCCTGAGGAATAACACTCAGTTCTGCCTAAGTGATCCAAGTATTTTCCTTCCTCGTTTGCTTCTGTATTCTGCGCTATGTGTTATAGGATTCACCTGCTGGAAATCACAGAATCATTTAGGCTGCAGAAGATCTCTGAGATCATCAGGTCCAACCTTAGACTGATCACCGCCTTGTCAAACAGATCAGAGCACCAAGCACAACATGTCAGTCATTTCTTAAATACCTCCAGGGATAATGACACTGAGCCTCTGCTCAGGCTGCAAAATTACAGGGAGAACCGAGCAATGAAGTACGAGAAAATTTATCTGTGCACTGGAAAAAAAGTGACAATTTATGAAAAGTCCTCTCTTACTCTGAAAAAAAGCTTATTACTTAAACCTAAAATGTATATATTGGAATCCATGCTGGATTGGTCATTGGCCCTTTGCAACACCAGCCAGGGGTTAACCTCTAGAACTTAGTTCTTACAGGCCAAAGAAGGAACAAGACACAGTCTCACTCTAATCAGCCAGTTGTGATGTGCACTGACAGCACTGCTTGCTATGCAGATAAATCCACAATGTTTTTTTCATATACTTGGAAACAAATAGGTGGGGATAAAAACACAGATGTTATTTCACAGAAGGCTCAGAACAAAGCACATCAAAAGAAAAATCTCAAAAAAAAAATTGTTTAGAAATGCACATCTTTTCTTCTGCTTCATCTGCAAAGAAAAACTCTCCTCCAAACTGTGATTCCCAAATTAGAGCCTGCCTTTCTCTTGTGAATACAATCACCATGATGAAGATGATATAAAAATCAACTATAGCTAAACAGGTCTCACATGACAACAGGTTATCAAACAAGGAACTACTACAGAGATTGAAAAGTCACATTAAAGTATTTGCACTTGTTAAGAAAACAAACTCCTCCCAAAGTCCCCCAAAAGCTCTAAATTAAGCACTCTGCCAATATTTGGCATATCAATACTCTGTATTAGCACATAGGCAAGACAGTGTTTTATGTCTCTAAATAAAGGAACATCTTTTGCTTCTTGAAATGCTAATTTTAAAAAAGTGTTGAACTGGGCATGTGTCATATAGCCCTGAAATAAATATTTCTTCATATTTAGAACAAACTTTTTCACTCGTAGAAATTGCAGAGACCTTAACACACTGAAGCATTAATGGAATGTT
Organism: Myrmophylax atrothorax; assembly: GCA_026770055.1. Taxonomy (NCBI): domain Eukaryota; kingdom Metazoa; phylum Chordata; class Aves; order Passeriformes; family Thamnophilidae; genus Myrmophylax; species Myrmophylax atrothorax. Next base: position 5,669,937 of record JAOXXN010000395.1, read on the forward strand.
AACAACAACAGTGTTAAAGTATGGGAAAATAACTAAAAAATTCTGTATTTATTTTAAATTAAATTTTGGCTAGGGAAAAAGTCAGCCTAATATTTATCAGACTATTTTATAAACAAGTTTTTAATTAAATAGTTTCAGTTTAATACTGTAGCTTTTGATACCTTTGGTTTTTTCTCTGGCTGGGTGACTTAATGATAACAGTGTATCTCACATCAGTTAGTACAAATCTGAAACATCAACCCATCCAACAACTAGAGGGGAAAGGAAAAACAGATAATCTCTTCCTTCAACAAACACCAATCACACTGCCACAATCAACACTTACAAACAACCTCTCCTTCAATAACATATCTAGACTTACCCAAGTATCAAAGTATTCAGGAGCAAGGAACACTTACATCAGAAAGACTAGGAAAATAAATGAAGCGATTTGCTTTTGCTGAGTAAGTGGAAAATTCAAAATTAAAATTATTTTCAGACTCCTTCTTTCATCAGCCTTTACTTCAGCCACATTTTTCCCACATGCCTCTCACCTTATGACCATACTATTCAGACAGACCACTCTAGTTCATGGCAATCCTTTCAAACCTATAAATACACCACTGAAGACCCACATGCAAGTGTGGTGTCCAATTAGATCCCAAAGTATCCATAATTTACATGCCAAAATAATTATAAAATTATGTTAGAAGCAGAGAAGCACAAAGTTTTTGATTTGCATTTACTCAGTTTTAACCATTGCTTCATCGTCTTAAATATCAGCAGGAATACAGAAAAATGTATTTCATTTTGTTCTAAAAGATGTGATCTTTGAGACAACTGGGGAAACAGAAAACTGTATCTTGAAAGCTAAGTCCTAAACTGTAGTTTTAAAGGTGTTGCATTTTGATAGGAAACACAACTCTTTATCTGTGGGAAGTGTAATTTATATGTTTCTGTTCTGTTTGGCTGTAGAAAAAAAAATAGAATCACAGAGTCAAAAAATGGTTTGGGTTGGAAGGGACATTAGAGATCATCCAGTCCCACTCCCCCTGTGATGGGCAGGGACACCTGTCACAAGAGCAGGTTGTCCAATGCCCTGTTCAACTTGGCCTTGAACACTCCCAGGGATGGGGCACCCACAACTTCTCAGGACAGCCTGTGCCAGTGTCTCACCACCCTCACAGGAAAGTATTTCTTCCAATCTAAATTCAACCTGAACCTCCCCTTTTTCAGTTTGAAGCCATTCCTCCTTGTCCTATCACTACACGGGGCTCGGAGCAACCTGCTCTAGGGAAGGTGTCCCTGCCCATGCAGGGGGGTTGGAACTGGATGATCTTCAATGTCCCTTCCAACTCAAATCACTCTGTGATTCTACAACCTGAAACGAGTAACAATGTCATGGTAAAGCTTATTTTGGTTCAAACAAAAGAATACTTCAATCACTGTTCATGTGACAATACTGATGAGAATTAACTTGTAGATCTTACTAAGCAGGCAAATATTTGTTCTCAAACTGCTGGACCTGCAAAAATCTGAACACACATACAGGTCCCCATGGCAGCTCTTGAACCTAAACAGATTTACCAAAGCTGTACTGACATCATTTATGGTGTACAAAGGTGTTCCAGAAGAATTACACATAGTAAACCACAGCCAACTATGATAATTTTAAGATACTGCAGCTGCTTTGCAGAACTTGGAAAATACAGTTATAAAACACTGACATTGCCTTTCTGATGTCATCAACAAGCTGTAAGAACAATCTGATTCACATACTCCAAGACATAGGGGATCTGGCTTTAGGTGACCAAAATCCAAACCCCTCTGGGAACAGAGTAATTCATGGCAATTTGCAGTGCTAAACTGTTACCAATCCTGTCACTTCAGTCACTATGGTCCTTTACAAACAACACTTGGCATCAGCAGCAGGGAAAGGGCTACAAATCTCTAGAGAAACTCTCAAAATATCAAGAGGGAAATTCATGGAAAACTACAATAATCCATGGCCCCCACTGCTAAACTGCTACAGCATGTCTGAAACATGCCAGGAACTGCCCAAAACTACCAAACTGATCTAAAGCACATGCAAGTGTCTTCTTGATGAGACATATGTCACTATTCCTCTAGTCTTTCTAGCAGATTCTGTGCTGGAGTTCTCTAAGAGAGAGACACCCATAAAAAAACTAGAAATGTTATTTTGGACGAATACTTCCTGCAGAACTTCCTTCCTCAGTTGCAGGACAAAAGCAACTAGAGGAAAAAAACCACAGTAAGATAAAATCAGAAACCACACCAAAGAGCAGCCAGGTAGTCACTCCTAAGCTGCAGTAAAGGGAGATGAGGAGAAGCCAAGTGCTCTGTGTGTGCTAAAGAACCATAAAAAACTCAAAGAGTTGGGAGAAGAACTGAATTCCAGAGCTGCTCATTTAGTTTCATGTTACAAACTTGTCCTTGAAAAATAGGCAAATACAGGGGACTTTGCCCAGAAATCGTATAAATCATGACAGATGATATTCTCTTAGTGCATTTTTCCCTGGCTTTTAAGAATTAGTAGCTCTTGCAATAATGAAAAAGGATGAAGGGAGCTTTTAAAGCATCAAGAAGTGCAAATCCTGCACTCTATCTAGAAAAGAAAGGCATCACTCCATGCTCTGTTCAGCGAGGTTGAGACATATGTGAAGCCAGCACCGCCCCTACACTCAGGATTCTGTCATTTAAACCATTTCTCACAGTTTTTGTCCACAAAGAAGCAAAACCAGATGAAAAATTGTTATGACCAAATGGGCACAAGCCTCCACAGTTTATGAAATTAGCTGTATATTGGGCTGTTAATGCTCATTTTACTACATGGAACAACAAAAGAAAGTATCATTTTAGCCAAATTGGTTTTCAACTTGAAGCAGCACAAATATACAACATACCACTAAAAACATCGATAAGTTTCAACAAGATGAGAAGCATATTGAGGCTAAGGGGTGAAGATACATTCAAAATGTGGACAAACCCTTTTAAAACATATATAAACCTTTTAAATGTTCCCCAACTTTCCCCTCAATTTATTTCTTTCTGGTCTAGCTTGGGAAGCTTGAAGCTGGAATCAAGTCTTGAGCAAAGAATTAAAAACAGTAGATGGAAAGGGCTTTAAGAAAGTTTGAGCGAGACATTTAATATGCAAGCCTTGTAACAACGTCCCAACTTGGAAGCATCTCCAACAGCCTGATCCTCTGGTGACAGAACTCAAGGGAAGCTGCATTAAAAAAAAAACATCAAGGCTGTTACCATGTGAAAAGGGCTCAAAGGAGAGTGCAGTGTCAAAACAGCAGAACACTTTGAGTGTGGAACAAGGCAAGACACTCCTGATTAGCCTCTGCAAGGCAACAACTCCTCCAGTTCTCACAGGGCCAACACACCAAACGCTGCCTGCAGAAACCCAGCAGGAGCTGCGAACAGCTGCCTCGTACAGAGAGGAGACACTGCCCTGATTAACTAACTAAAAGAAAAATGGATGGGTGGGAGAAGATTACAGCAATGTTTCAGCTGTCTGCAAGAGTCTTGGTCCTGAAGAAACACTTGAGTATTACTGGTAAAAAAGAAAAGCTGTGAAGTAGATAAACATGTAAATAGTATACAGAATTTCAAGGCAAACAGAAATCCCCACTTTAAAAAACAGAAACAGAGTAACAGACAATTTTGCAATGACTGCTTTAGACTTTTCATTACTATCATGTTTCTCCTATCCAGTCTTTAGGCAGATAGGTTTCCACCAACATTGTTTTCTTTGACTTTGTTGTCCTTGACAAACCCTCCCAGATCTGGAAACTGCAGATTCTACACCTTATCAGAAGAAAAGGTTGGCTGGGAAACTTACCATTGCACTCCTTTATTGTGCACAGTTTGTTCAAAAGTAGTTCAAACACAATAGCTACTTCCTTAAACTCACTTTTTGAATTCAGCTACTTACATATTGGGGGACAAAAAGCACCTCACCTTATTTGGGGCTCTGCAGCACACAGAGCAGCTGTGGTTAGACAGTGTAAGACAGAAAAGCAGTAAATTTCATTTGCCCTCAGCTGACAACCTAACTCAATATATGTAAAATAAACACAAAAAATTGAAAGCAATATTTAAATAACACCTGAAAATATTTCAGAAACCACTCTTGTTAAAAGTTGAGCGAATGCAAGCCTTAAAAGACTCCACATTTAAAACAGTAATGCCAGCAAAGTTCACATTGCCAAATATCAAAAAGGAGCACAGTTTTAAAAGCATAAGACTGATGCCAGAAACACAAGATAAAGCTGAAAACTCTGCTTGCCCACACATAATTTTTTTCCAGAATAAACTCTGATTTCTGTTCAATCCGTTTCCTTCATTTAGTTTATTTTACCAAGTCTCCATTTCATACCATCTTTGCATCTTACCCCAAATATATCTAGAAAGACCTTAAAAATTAAAGTATCTGTAGAAACACCTTATCAATAAAAGTCTATCTTCATAAAGCTGACAAGACAGTTTCCTTTATTATGGTGACTTGTACATACCTATGAATGATATGAAAATTCAGTTAAGTTTCGGATCAAACAAATCACTGGCACTTTTCTCTCCCCTATTTATATTTTGAAGAGTTCTTTTCTTTCAAAACTTGAATCAAAACTACTCCAAACCCTCATGAAACCCTATTAAACAGATGGAGAAGGAACTGCCATGTCTGGGTGTTGAGGCTCTTTACGTTACATACTGTACAAGCTCCAGGGATAATTAGGTGAATTATTAAGAACCATCCTGAGAAAAGCTCTGCCACCATGCATATCACTGGGATCACCAGTTCTTCCTTATGACCTCTAAACTGAGAAAGAGTACTGGGAAAACCCATGTCTGCCTTGCTGAGATAAGCAAGACAAGCAGTGAGGTGAACTGAGGCACCTGCACCACCAGCGTGGGCAGAGCACACCCACCACCACATCCCTGACTCGATATTCCAGCTTTTCTTTGTCCATTGTCATAAACCAGCATGATGCACAGGACTTCAAACACCTCACACACACAGAGTGTGTGCAGTCATGAATAGCAAAGAATGGCAAACCCAGGACTTTGAAAGAAAGTCAAAGAACACACCTCTGTCCAGACACAAATACATGAAATGAGCTGGTCAGAGGTCTTTGCCAGACCTTCAAAATGAGTGAGTCAAAAGAAAGAGCTGAAGAAGAAAGATGTGCTAAGCAGGGTATTTTATGAGACATTCACAGATACTGAGATCTCCATAGTGTTGTATTTTAAACCTTTGGCAAACAAGGTCCAAGAAGAAAACGAAAATGAATTCAGATAGATACTTTGGAGCAGA
>JAOXXN010000395.1:5681051-5698288 GCA_026770055.1 Myrmophylax atrothorax
TAGATCCAGTAAGCACTGAAATAACTGCAAGAACCTTGCCTTCCTGAAAACCATGAACGTTTTACTTCAGCAATTACATTCACAAATACATGAAGAAACCCCTTAGTTTATGGACAAAAGAGTAACAATCTCTGCTGCACCACCCACGAAACCTTGAAAGTTTTCCATTATCACATGGTATCTTCGTGACCTGCATCGTATCAAAAAAATCCCAGCCCAAAACCTATTAGTTTTGACACTATCGACATTAAGATTCTCCTTAACAAAGCATCACATTAACCCATTCCATCAGACAAAGCTGGTTCCTGAATGCTGCTCATGTCCAGTGGGATCACAGAATGGTTTGGGCTGGAAGGGATCCCGTTCCAAGCCTCCAGCCGTGGGCTGGAACACCTTCCACTAGACTAGGTTGCTCAGAGCCTCATCCAACCCACACCTGAACACTTGCAGGGATGGGGCACCCACAGCTTTTCTGGGCAACCCGTGTCAGGGCCTCAGCACTCTGATAGTGGAGCCTTCTCTGACATTCACACACAGACTATTCTGAGTTGGAAGGGACCCACAAGGATCATCGAGTCCAAACCTTAAGTCAATGGCCCATACAGGGGATTGAACCCATAACCTTGGCATTATTACAACCAAGTTTTAATCAACTGAGCTAATCTCACAACACTGGAGTTTAAAGAATCTTTAAAAAACCCTGATGAGGCATTTTTCTGTGTATGAAAGTTTTCTCACAAGGTCAAACCAATCAATTTAAAGAACACCCCAATTCACCCTGCAAACTCACCCTGAACAGAAATCCTTTTCACCCCATCCCCATCCTTCGTACGCAGCCTTTTTTGTAACATTTCTCATGCCTACAGAATGCAGGAACTGAGGGGCGCAGGTTACCTCTTTCAGCTTTAAGAAAACCCATTTTTCTATATCGGCATTAGACAATGTGCACTTCTACCCCACAGACATGATGACACGAGCGTACACAGTGCACCGGAGCCACATCAGCGGGTGTGAAACACCCCGCACAGCCCCTCCGGCCGCCAGCACTGCCCGGGCGCTGAGCACTAACACAGACACGCTGCGTTTGGCAGAGCCGCCGCCTCCTTCATTGTTTCCCTCCCCCGGTCGGGCTCCGCGCCCGCAGCCAACCCCCGGCCCCGGCGAGGACAGCCCGCAGCTCCGCATCACCGCATCCATCACCGCATCCATCACCGCCCCGCCCACGGCTCCGCATCGCCGCCCAGCATCACTGCCCCGCATCACTGCATCCATCACAGCATCCCATCACCGTCCCGCCCACGGCTCCGCATCGCCGCCCAGTATCACTGCCCCGCATCACTGCATCCATCACAGCATCCCATCACCGCCCCGCCCACGGCCTGCATCGCTGCCTGGCATCACTGTCCCGCATCACGGCATCCCATCACCGCCCCGCCCACGGCTTCGCATCCCTGCCTGGCATCACCGGCTCACCCTCAACCCCGCATCGCCGTACAGCATCACTCCCGCATCACCGCACCGCCACTCTGCCCTCAATCCCGCACCGCCCGCCGCGCCGCATCACCACCCCGCACTGCCTCACTGCCCTCAAGCCCGCATCACCGCCCCGCACCACAGTCCCACATCGCTGCACCGCCGTCAACACCCACCTGCAGCCCCGCGCCCACAAATCAATCCCCAGCCTCCGGCACAGGCCACCAGCAGCTCCGCATCACGCAAGGCCCGCGGCTCCGCACGAGCTGCGGCCCCGCATCACCGCACCGCTGCCCCCAGCCCCGCACCGCCCGCAGCACCCGCCGCCGCGATCATGGGATCCACCAAGGAAAACTCTTGGGCGAAGAGACGTGCCAGCGCGGCTCTGACCAGTGCCATCTAAATGCCATGGCCAGACACACCGCGCATTGCACAGACTCTCTGCGGAGCTGGGTACGCCCCTGCCACCTCCCAAAATTACTGAGGGGCCTCGGGGCACTGCCCTGCGATGGCCAGACCCGCCCAGCGGGGAGAGCTGCCAGCGAACCCCACTGCTGGAGGGCTAGAACCGCTGCTGTTTGCCTGCAACAGCACTGGCACCAGTGCCAGAGCCCGCTCTGGAGGGCAAGGAGGAAAACTCCGATCAGATGGGCAAAGGCTTCCCATTATTCCAGTCTGCACAATACATGAAGAGTCACAAACCCAAGTCTTCTACCCTCACGTATACTTGAACTTTAATCTCACAAGTAGACCTGTGCTTTGCAGTAACTACGCCTCTTTTCTGTGTTCTTCCAAAGAGTCTCACTCGGAGGAAGAAACCAACGCATTTTTAAAAAGCAGAAGAGCCAGCCCTTCCTATACTGCTCGCGTGCTGGCTGATCTGGGGTTCTGCTTTTCGTTAGGTTTTTGTATGTCTTGCTTTTTCCTTCAAAAAATTTATTAATAACCCGCATTTCCACAAGTACAAGTTATTTGCTTATTGCAAGTACAGAATCAGTGAAGATGCTTCCTGAACTTTGTGCGAAACAAGAATATTACCTATTTATTGTACAATGGACTTACTTCTTCTGTCCTCTCTGTTTGCGCGGCACTGAGTTTTGCCTTGGAGTTCTCTCACAAGCTCCATCGGTGCTGTCGCTGGCTTCACTCTTATTTAAAGGCTGGTTTTTCCATGGGATAACATACCCAGGAGTTGGACTGAATAGTTTTAAGTCTCCTTGTCCCAATGAGCTCCGTTCTCCACAGTAACAAAAGGCGCAGAGTTGTTCGCTGTAAAAGGGAAGATCATTACTTCTTTTCAGGGGGAAAACCACCAGAGGATACACCATCAAAGAGCAACTTTCACGCCAATTTAACCCTTTATAACAAAACAATAAGAGCTCCCAAGTGCTGTCAGGTATCAGAATTCAGCATTCAGAAACACTATTTCCAGCTAATTCACAGTTACATTAAAAGAATTCTTTTTGTTTTGTTCACGAAACTGCCCGATCAACAAAACAAACAAAAAAAATCCACACATATAAGATTTAAATTGTTAAAACAATTTCAAAAATTCTGTGTCTTTAGATGCTAAAAAGCATCGGAACATTGCAGGACACACAGAACTTTACTACATATACACCTTTCTGTAAGCACATACAGCTTATATGTAACACAATGTGCAAATACCATACACCAAAAGGTTTAATAATACATGGAGGAAAATAAAATAATGAGAAAATCATAGCAATCCCTACGGTCACACAAAGCAGGGCACACAACATACAAAAATCCAAACGTTTACTTTAATATTCAGAAACAAAATGATGTCTAAAAGTTTTACTACAGATATTTTATATTTACAGAACTGTGACCGCTGCGATACCGTGTGCCATTTGCAATTATGTTTTAACATGCATAACATAGCGACAGGATTGAAATGACAGCTCTGACAGCACTCCTTGTGTCACATCATATGGAAGCTACTGAAAAATATTTCTATAATAAACATATCCACTAACTTAAAATGTGAACTTCTGCAGGCAATGCAGTTTGCATTAAATGAAGGCCATTTAACACTTTTTTTTAATGCTTAAATGAGCAATTCTGTTTTCTTCGTATTTATGCCCCAAAGACTGCAAAAAGATGCCTCAGGGAATCAGGCACTTGGATAGAGGCTTGGTTATGCCTGGATTCCATTTAAATAGATTTCAGTGAAATCAAGGTGGCACATTTGGATTTGGGACACTCTGTGCTGTGTGAGTGAGAGAAGGGAAGTTAAGTGGGAGGAAGAGAAAACCTTAAGGTTAAACTCCTGCATAATATTTACTAAATTCTGGGGGGGGAAAAAATAAGGAGTGCCTGTGCTTTTCAGCCTGGAGAGACAAGAACAGCAATACAAAAAGGTGAAAGTGGAAAAGGAAAGAAAAAGATCAAAACAGAAAACCCTAAGAATCCATCAAAGCCCCTGAGACTTGGTTTAACATAATCTGGGGTGGATCTTTTTGCTCTCACCATAGGCAATAAAAGGAAAAGAGAAAAAGAAGAAAGAAAATACAAGTGGGTAAGTAAATGCCTCTGAACTGCTCTACTATTACAGTCCTGGTCATACCATACAGTCAAATGCTAAGGAAGGAAGCAGCACATCACGAGCCCAAAAAGAAGCCCAGAATGAAGCCAAACACTTGTACTTATGGTCTATACGTAGAACTGCACTTTCCCTAATGCAGATGGACCTTTAGGGACATGCAGGCTGGTGGGCAGGTAAGGTAAGTCCCATTCATGGTACCCAATTACACCCTCCCATGGTACTGTGAGGAAACATTCATCCTCAGCTCGTGGAATCGGTCGCACTTCCCTCGCTGATCTGCCTGAACACACGACCAGTGTGAGCCAGCACAACCCCCAGAGCTGATGGCAAATGTCTGACACGTTCCAGAAATCTTCAGAAAGAGATACCCGAAGATAAAAAAAAATGCAAAGAAAATATGGATAGAGTAGGAACAGTGGAAAATGAATAGTTACAGCTATCCAGTACATACATCTATTTTACAGCTGGTTTGCAGAGTCATAAAGTAACAAATACACTATTATTTGTCTGTCAGTGACTACAACCGCTAGACTGCCAGTGAAACCTGATCTGGCCTTGCCGGCATTGCTCCTAAGCAGGGAAAGCAAAGCTATTTATGCTGGTTGAGACTAAAGAGACTTGTGAGGAGACTTAAGAGATTTAAAGAGGCAGCACCATGGTATATAAATTACACTAGTTACAAACACAAGATTATCCACAGTGGAATAAATAATTATTCATACATCCTGTTAGGACAGACTATCACTGCTCATTAAAAGACTTGAGGATAATTACAAACAAATAAACAAAGCTCCTTAAAGTGGAGTCGTAGCAAATATGCAATAATGTTAAGGTTTATAAGTGAGAAATACCAAACAGTAATTAAGAAAAAAAAATACTAACTTTTCAAGTGGTATTATTATTTGAAAAGGCATACAGGAGTAAAGCTGATATTTCTGGAGTCTGCAAGGCAGCTCCAGCATCACAACTTCCAGCAGTAGCTTTCTGCAGCAGAGTGGAGTGAAACAACAGGAGCAGCGAGTTTCACAGCTACTCTGCAGCGTGGTGCGGGCAGCTGTGAAGCTGTCAAGAATCATATGGTCTGTGCTACTGCTCCTGCTCCAGCAAAGCTGGGGACTGCAGCTGAGGCAAGTGCTTGAGTGTTCACCACGGGGAGGGGGCTGCAGGAGCCCTTTGATAAAGGCTTGTGAACACACAGATGCAAGAGTTCAAGACAGGAGCAGCAGAGCATTCCCTGACCACTGCCAAGAGACCGTGGGGCTGAAACAGAGGGGAGGGATTATAAAAGGGGGAAAAAAGGGTTTCACACTTTCCAGGGAGGGTAAGCAGAGTGGCTTCAAATATATCACACACCCAGATACCAACAGTCAGTGGCAGTGAACTCCCTCTTAGCATGTGGATGCTAGAGAGACCCTCTCCAGGAAAGCCACGTTCCTGTCCCTCCCAACATGCCACGTAGCTGGCTTGTCATGCAGTACTAAGTGGCCAGTTCCATCACGTTATCCTTTTAAGTTTAAGTGCTCAGTAAATATTTTAAGTTCTGTCTGTATGGGCAGAAGGTAGAGATTTTTTTTCCTATCATCTGATGACTGCAGAAAGTACTTACAAATCTACTTTCCATATGTCAATATGCAATTAGAGGATCTAAATCTGTGATGCAAGAAGAGCTCTCATACTGAAGATAGTGAAATTGAGATACTGGCAACTCTTAAGATCAAACCCTAGATCTGTTATCATAATTAGCATATTTTAAGAACAGGATAATTCAAAATGGGATAAAAAGCAAGAGACGACGTGTCAAATCTTTTTATAAGCTACTAAGAAAAAAAAAGAAAGAAGCAGCTCACCAATACTCCATTTAAGATATATCTTAGGTGCTCCAAACCAAAATGTAAGTTCAACATTATCTGTAACTTCAACTTAATGTCTAAATTTTCCCACAACAAACACTACTTTTTTATATAGGTTTAAAATTCCAGAGGTGGTTTATTGCCAGCAGGTGTTTATATACCTCAACTCATCCCAAAGGATTTCATGGAACTCTAATGCACACAAATTTTTATATGTAACACTGAGGGAAAATGATGTTCAGAGTGGACCAGACATACCGGGTTATGAGGATGCAGTAAGAGGTAGAAAGGCTAATTATGTCTCAAACTAATGCCTTTTCCTACCGAGCCACCTGAGGAGATCCAGACTTGGATCTTGTTTGAAGGATGCCATTTCTAACAAGAAACATGTCAATCTCAGCACTCTTGCTTTTGCAACCATTTTTTTCTACAAGTTCTTATTTCATCGAGTTGTCTGGTCAGTGCCTCTTCCTCACACAGAATTTACTCAACCCCTTGACAAGAAGCTAAAGTGCTACAATCCTCTCCTGTCCACAATTCTGACAAAGGAAAACAAAATGCCCTGCAGCCAGTTAATCCTGGAGGGAGGGAGAACAGTCACTATTTCCTCTACTTGACCGATGACATACAGTCATCAGGACTCATCCTAAAATACAGACTTCCCCATTGAACGGAGTTCATTTCAACACACGCCGTATTGGGCAACTAGTTGCACAATATTAAATTACAACCAGAGGAGGAGAAACATCTTCTGGTTTGCTTGTAAATATTCAGTCAAGAGAATTAAGGTAAAACCCAGAGTCTTCCAAACTTTTTTTTTTTTAACACAATTAAGGCTGAGCATCAGGATACCAACACTAGAAGCACATCAAGTCCCCTGCAGTCAGACTTTCAAGAGTAAGCAGAAGCCCCTCCTGGATGCTGGGAAAGGGCACTGGGGTGTCCTGTGTCAGCCAAGGCTCCTTGATAACAAGTGGATGTGCAGAAAGGCTAAGCAAACATGTTTTGTTTACGTGGTGTCCTGTATCTCACAGGTGTACACTTTGTGTGCTGTGCAGCTGCTGGAAACCTTCAGATTGGTCCATCAGAGTTCGTGTGACCCTCAGCAGTATCAGACTGACCTCCCTCTCTCCTGCCTATTTTTCATACATGGGTAGAAGACACGAGAGTCTGCAATGATATGGGGCACTACCATGGGCCTGCAGCTCCGTGTATACACCTGGGGAAACAAATTTTCCTCCCTCATTTGCACAGGAACAACTTCCTTCCACATCTCCAGGATCTCCAGCTGAATGCCAAGGAAGGCAGTAAGCAGCCTATGCTGAACATCATTACCAGTAAGATATCTGAAGTTATCCAACCCTTTCAGTACTAAATGGTGGAGGCAGCAGACTAAAGGAAATCCTGCCTATTCTGCAGAGAGGTGTGAAAGGTCCCCTTCCCTCAGGAGAGCCTGCACAGGGGAATCCAAGCATCCCAGGGAGATGAAGGGAGGCTGTCAGCAGCAGGAGAAACACAAACTCATGATTCAGCTTAAGAGATGATCACCTCTTAACTTTGCTGAAATCCCTCCCAGCCTAATGGGGGACTGGGATTACCAAAGAAGTTTTGCTGTGCATTCACCTTTCCAATTAATCACAATAAAAACAAGTCATTCTTGCTGTTTAAACAGGAAAAGATGATGGATGTATCTGAGAAAACCCAAGGCACGGCAATTCCAGAAAGATCCACTAGCTATGCCATTGCTTCTACATTATATACTAAATTGAGATGATCACTACTGCCACTTGCCACAATAACAATGGCACTAAAGTTAAAAAAAAGCCAACTTGGAAAGAAGATCTATTTCATTCATACCTTGGGTTGAAATAGAAGGTGAAGAGGGTATTGTGATTTTTTTCTACAAGCTTTTTTGCTTCTAAAGGAATTATGCAACAGTCTGGAAATGCCTTCAGGGTGCCTTTTTCACACATAATAGTTTTTACAGAAATTTAAAATGTTTTAACATCTATTTTTCACAATTAAGTTCAGCACAATGAAGTGAAATATATGAGAGCAAAACAGAACTTCAGAGCATTGTTTGTACTGATTACCCAAGCAGACTGATGAGAATTGGCCTTGAGAATTCTTCTCCCACCTAACCCTGTTAGTATTTCTAACATATGCTAAAAGGCTAAATTAAATGCTACAGGGGACCTACTATTTATTTAGCTCTGCCAAGTTGTGCTAATGCACAAAATACTTTGCCTCTGTTTTTATGTTGTGTTATTTAAAGAGTAGATTGTTTTTCTCCTTGGTGAAGATCCACCATTGCACCATTTATGTAATTTCAAATCAAGACCCAGAAGCTGCATTTTAAGTGAAAAGCAAAAGATAGCTGGCTTAGAACAACACCAGGGGACTACATCAGTGCGAGTTCTAATACACGTGAAATACTCACAGAGGTGAAGTTATTCTAAAACTCAAGGATTCAGATGAAGCTTTTCAGCTTCATCTAAACATGCTATAAACATCTGGACCTCAATAATGAAGATGCTTGAAAGGAAACAATTGAAGAAACCTCAATAGGTGATGCATAACAGCTTCACATTGATACAGGGTCAACAACCCAATAAATCACCTATCTGAATGAAGGGTACTAAGGATAGAGAAGGATGCAGAGGGCAACACAAAGAGATACCACAAAGAGAAAGAAGCAAGAGTTCTCAGCTGCAAGCTATATTTAACAAACAAAGGGTTCTCTTTCCAATAGGAAACAATCACAGAGTAACCTGAAATTGTGAAGTGGTTTGACGCAATTAGAGTTGCTTTTGAAAAGAATATTTAACTTATGCAGCACAATTCCTTTAAAAAAAGGAGGCAGGAGGGAGTTCATGTGAACTTCAGGTGAAGAATTTTAAAAGTTTGCACAAAGCAATTAAACTGCATTAGACAATAATTGCTTTCCAATTTCTTCAAACCAGCACAGTTGGAGTTCTACAGCCATGTAATCAACTTAATGATACTCTTCTCATTTGAAAGAAAGAAAACATTACCCTCCAAGCACCATCAAAACAACACATTGAACTGACATTTGGAAATTTAGAAAATATGCTCTTATTCACCATCAATATGTGTCAGCTTTTATTTAAGCAAATGTTTAAAGCTCAGTTAGGGTTACACATACCCTAAATGCAGGAGGGGTTACCAGAATGCCAATGCTGAATAAAATGGATTTAGATGTCTACTCCAAGGCCACACAGATCATTCTTTAATGTCCATCTGAACTGTCTTGTACTCTCAAATAACCATCCCATACAGAATGCAACTGTGAGTATACCTGAAAGGTGATACTTTACACCATTTAACCTCTAACTGATAAAACTAGAAGAATAAAAAGTTCTATGACCTCCTACTTTGGTATGCATTTGTGCCCAGAAAGTACTGTCTGTTCAAGTGAAATTCCCTCTCTTGGGAAATCAACATAGATCATGGAATCATAGATTGGTTTGGGTTGGACCTTACAGATCATCCAGTTCCAACACCTCCCACTAGAGCAGGTTCCTCAAACCTCATCCAACCTGGCCTTGAACTCCTCCATGGAGGGGCATCCACAATCACACCAAACCCACCAACACCTCACAGAGGTGCCAGCACCTCTTGGAGGCAACTCCATACAAACACTAAGTGCAGTCCTACTATCTGAATTACTAAGCTTTACCATACACCAAGCTGGCTTTAAACAGCAGTTTTTTCAAGAAACTTTCATCAAAGTAGGGTAAGCAGATGCACAGGGGATACTGAAGAGCAGGGCAGACATGATGCTATCCATGACTCCCAGACCTTTCAGTTCACGGCCTCCCTGTCAGTTGTGATTCCTACATACTCACTTTCTCTTTCATGAACTTGCCCAGTCTGTTCTTAACCTCACACAGATTTTCAGAAAACCACATCCTTTGGCAACAATTTCAGTGTCACTCTAGACAACTATGTGCTGTGTAAAGAATCACCTACTTTTATTCTGCATCTAATCCTGAAAAGTTTCCTTTGATGATCCTCTTGCATTAAAACAAACTGAAGAGTCAGGATGCAGCCGCCTATGATTTTGAAGCTTCTTATCTTCCTTCTTCAACATCTTTTACAGACTGGATAGTCCTCAATTGATGAACTGGAAGCTACTTCAGATATTTAAACAATTCTTCTGTTGTTCTGCAAAACTTTAAAGTTTTACTATATTCATTTTTGAAGCTAGACACTTTTTGTAACCCTATGAAAATTAATCCAAACTCATTTCTCTAAATGTTTCTAACCTCACCAAGGAGATCACATGTGTTCAAGCAGAGCTCTAGTACATCAAAGTTATGAGCTCAAAAATTCTTCACTAATCACACTCCAGTCTCTCTCAGTCCTGTGTGAAAGGAGACTCCAGATGTACTATCCATATCCTGTGAATGAACATCCTTCTGGCAAAGGTCTGAGACACTCACAGGGATCGTATCTGCAACTCCAGCTTTAGGATGCTGTGAATCCAGATTTTGCCATTTAAATTGCCTGTACTTTCAACCAGCTGTGATATGGAAGTGAGGCAAGAATGATGAATGAATGGGCAGGGCATGATAGAGGGTTTGATGTGTGAGGAAAATGGAACGTGATGGAGAAATGGGAAGTAATACAGATCACACAGAAAACCAGAAGAAGCGAGAAGAGAACACAGCCACAGATGACAAGGAAAATGAACAAGAAAATGGTTAAAGGTGTGAGAAGAAATACCATATCACAAGCACCTGTCTGGGACCCATTGGAAATGGGGGAAGGAAACTGCAGATCAGGTGGAGACCCAAAGAATAAACCACAATTAAGCAGAGAATCCAGACTCCTACCATCACCTGTGATTATCATGTTTTCCTGCAATCCTATGACAAAGTAGGCATCCCATGTTGTAACAAGTACTGCTATCAGTCCTTCAGCATGGCCTGACAGACTGCCAGCCATGACATCCTGCTAATGGGATGCTTCTGCCTGTCTGACTGCCATCTCCCAGAAGAAAGCAAAGCTGCTCAGGCAGCAGAGCTGTCCTGCCAGCACTCAGCTGGCTGCCCACCAGTGCAGGACAGCCGTGTGTCAGCACCAGGACAGACCCAGGTGGAGACAAGCAGCCTTAGGAGGATGGGAGAGACAGAAAAACTGCCTAAGGACATCTGTGAGAGGCTGAGACCTGGAGCAGCTGTGAGCATCTGCTCACACTGGGCAAGAGATATTTCTAAGGATGGTTTCTGTGCTTGGACCTTCCCATGAAACGGAGTAACCCACAGAGCAAAGGTCCATCCAGCTTAAAGCCTGGTCATGAATGTCACTGATTATGGTGTCAAATCACAAGAGGCACAAGTTCTACGTGAGAGCATTAAACACAATTGCTCAGCCTAGGGGAAAGGCAGGATTTAGGCTGCCTGTGGAACCCTTCTTTGGCCCCATTTGTGTGACACGCCTTCCATGCTCCAAGAGACACAGACCATCTGGAGAGAGCTCAAACCAGTGAGGAGAACTGGAGCTCAAGAAAACATCATCTACAAAGAAAGCAGGAACAAATTTGCGATTTCTGTTACGAGGTAAAGCATGCTGGGGAATAAACCAAAAGGCTTTTGCACAAATCTGTCCTCCATTATCCTTGGCAGATGGTGCAAGTAGTAATGGAATGAGCCCAGAATGAGGAGAGTGTGGGTTAGACGTGAGGAAAGTGTTTCCAACAGTAAAAACAACGAAGAGACTGGAAGGGACCGTTTAGGGAAGATATGGAGTTTTTATTATTGGAAGATTTAAGAGCAGTTTATGTAAGCTTGTGTCAGGAATGACAGCTGTAGATAGCTGCCTTGGAAAAGGAGGTGAATGAGATGACTTCCAGAGGTCCCTTCCTGCCCTATGGTGGAGTTGCTTTAACAATTATCTGTCATAAAATTCTTCTTGAGACCATTTTCCTACATGATGCATGAACAGACAGGATGGACAACCAGTAAATATTTATCTTTTTTCTGATTTTTCAGTGTGTGGAATCAGTCTTTAATTGTGCCTTGCAAGCCTAATCAGTAATTTAACTCTGTGTTAGACTGGTCATTGATATAATGCTGAAGTATGACTGCATTATTATTTCTGTGACACAAAGGAATGCTGTGTCCACTTTCCAGATGTAGAAGTAAATGACTGACTTCAGAAGAAGATGCTGTAAATGCTTACGTGGATTTAGATCTGAAAGCATAAAGGCAAAACTCTGCAATGATTTCAAATGCCCCGAGTCATGCACAAGGTCCATGCTCTGCAGAAACAATTCTTGGAGAAAAACATCCATGTAAAACTACAAATTGTATGGTAATACATGTGCATGAAAAGAAATAATCAGTTTCAAAATAAATCTTAATACTGGTATCTCCTAAAATATGTCTTTGACTTTGCAACTGTAACAATTTTTAAACACATTTTAATATTAAAGCTTTTATCTAACTCCCTCCTGCCCAAAGACCTAGCTTCTCCATCCATCACTGCAGTGTTATTCTGTCCAGATTATCTGCTCTCTCTGCCACTCCACAATTTCTTTTTCCATTAAGTGTTGTTCTGAGTGCTGCAAGTTTTGCAATGCACTTTAAGATCCAAAAAAGAAAAAAGGAACAAAGATAAAGAAATTACTGATACTCTTCTACTTTTTCACCCTTTTCTTTGTTCATGCAATCTACAGATGTTCATCAACCACTTCTTTTTCATGGAATAAAGCACTCAAGCCCTTCATCTCCAGGCTCCAGATTTGATCTTAGCAGCAGCAACAAAGTAAGGGGGAATAGTGCAATTGGTCTGGAATGAAAATTAAGTGCTTTGTCCAATTACAAGTGAAGCAGGAAAGCAGGAAGGTGTTTTGCCAGGGGTTTTTTTCTTTCTTTTTTTTTTTTTTTTGTAGTTTTAGCTAGTCTCACGAGAGCAGATACTTAGCAGGCCAATGTACCAAAAATGCTGTGTGAGAATCTCAGCTTCTACTTATTTAAGAATTTCAGTCTTCATGATTAAGGCAAAAGGACTGAAAATGTGCAATTAATACAATTTACAGTCTCTGAGAGCAGACAGAAAGCAAAATGAAAGAAAAGGTGTTTTTTTCTTCTATGAAATTGTGTTTCTAGGCTATTCTTGTTAGCTTTTAATGCTTGGGGTTGCCAATGTGGGGAACACAGAGGAAGGTGGCAGTGGGCTCTGCTGTAAGTCACAGACGGCTCCTGGCTTCTTTCCTGCCTCTTGGGCTGCACTTCCCCTGCTCCCTGCAGGCAGCACAAACCAAGGGAGCAGATTCCTTTCCAAGAAGCTGGATTCCACTCAGCCACAAGTCCCAGGCTGACAGAAGCTTCTCACAAGGCTTATAAAAAGAAAATGGGAACAACCAAAGGAAAAGCCTCCAAAGCCCCTGACGCTCATGATATACAGGAGCTGGCAGCGTCACTTCTGCCACTGCCAGGCTTCAGAGTTTACCTCTGCTGGATGCTACTGCCCCTCCCCACATGTGGTCAATAATTCACTTGTTCCGTCCAAGCAAATTCCTCATCCTTTTCAGCCTCCTTACCCTGATATGGCTCAGATTCTGTTTATTTTAAAGGGTTTTAAACATACTGCTTTCTGAGCACTAATATTAAATCTGTTACTCAGTTGCCTGCCCCAATCCCATCTGCAGTCAAGTTCTCTTGGGCTTCCATATCCCACCTCAGAAAGGTTCTAATATTGGCCATCTCTCTTCACCTTTCTCTTGAAGGTTCTTTTAGCCTCAGTCTTGAGAAGGATCCAGAGAAAAATACCCCACAAGCCAAGCTCTGGCTAATCTCTCAGCTACTAAAATCCCCACCCTAGTTCTGACATATCCTATGTCAAAATCACTGTTTTTCAGTAGCAAGTAATTTATTTCATAGAAAATACTTCATTTTATGCCTTGTGCTTCTCCAATTCCCTTATCTTCATTTCAAAAGACAGAAACACAGAATTGTCTTATACTCAACTCTGAAGAAGTGAAGCAAAAGTAGCTCCACCTACATCTACTTATGGTGGAGGCTTGGGCTCTTTTCTGTCTTCTAGGCAATTTCTTCACTGTCTGTTATAATATACTCTCATAATTCTCCTAAGTCTCACATATCTAAAGTTGTTTTTAAATATATAAACATTCAATTTTACTGGAAAATAAAGGTTACTTATATTATAAAACAGAAATAGAAAAGCTTACAAAAAAAGATGAAGCTGATGAGTATGAATTATTTGGAAATCAGCTTCAAAACTACCTCCCCGTGTTACAGGTTTAGCCTCTATGGAACTACACTTTATCCTAAATCTTGAAGCATTTCCTTCCACCATCACACAACTGAACACTGTCAGTGTGTGTTATTTCACACACTGTATTTTCTCCTGGGAAAAAGGAGTCAAGCCTCCAGAATTCCAGTATTCCTACTCTTGCATGACACAATGGCAGTGGCAGCACTCCACAGACAATGACACAAAGGATTGATCAAAAAGTGGTGGATCAGAAGAGGCTTTTTCAAGATTCACTGCCCAAGAAACTCTGACATTTGGGTTTTTTCCCATAATGTTATGAGAACATCAATGACTTCTGCAACTAACCCCAAATCTGCATCCAAGTTTGGAACCAAAACTACGTGGGGTCAGAGAACCCTCTGACTCTCAATTAACTGTTTCACATCTCCTTAGTACATTTCTTTTCAAAATGTCAGAGTCTTATCACTATTATTTTAATTAAAAATTAATAGTACTCAGCTCTTTAATGCTTTGATCAGCCAATGAAATGAGCCCGTAATTGCCACTCCATCCTGACTAATCGAAGTCAACACTTCCAGTTGGAAGAAGAGTAAGCTGAGGGCAAATAAGAGCTGGTTCAGAACCAGGCAGAAGTCTTTACAGAAGACTGTAGTCCAGCTTTTAAGAAACAAGTTTATGGCTATGGAAAGTGCTGTAATCAAATATTCATGATAAAAGCAAAAAAGTAACCTTGAGAAGAACAGAGAGCAGAAGAAACAGCACTAAACTTTTTGCCAATGATCCAAAACAGGGTCAAATAATGAAGCAAAGCAGCTGTTCAGTTCAAGTTGCTCTATGTATTTTCTGCAATTTAATATCAGCTTTGGAAAATTCCATTAAAAACAGGAATTTTTGTGTATTTCATTCAGGTGTGCACACAAGAGCTATTTAACTGAAATTCTCTGTAAGAAGAGAAGAAGCTCTTGGAACCTAAGAAGTTTGTGAGCCTGTAAAACATAAAAATTATGCATGCATCAAGTGGATTAAATAATTTTTTGTGCATGGAAAATACGCTGTGTTGGATTAGGAGGAAGTAAAGCGATGACGACAATTCTCTGCAAGTCTGTCAAAATATAATTACACATGTAACTGCCTGGTAGCTGTAACAGCACTCTCTGCAGAAGGAGAGACCTGCTACTGGGTTAGAAGCTGTCACCAGAGCTTCAACAGAGAAGCTCTGCTGCAATTCTGTGACACCATTTCAACAGTGATCACAGTTCTGGTTTCCTCTCATATAATGTAATTAATACTTTCACTGATTTGGAGGTAGTTTGTATTAATAGAAATTTTCTCTAATACAAATTCTGAAATAAGGAAGAAACACAGTAGATATGACAAGAGACTTGCTTTACTTTGTCCCTGAAAATACAGTCATACAACCTGAAACATCAAAAATACATATATTTGCTAATACACCACTTCCTACACAGTAAGAAAGCCTCAGTAATCACATTTTATGGCCTATCACTTATGCCTCTTTTAATTTCACCAGCTAATGTGCTGTAATTCAAGGGTTTGCCAGCGCACTGTGAGGACAGCACTCATGGAACATGCTCTTCACCTTGATCTCCCTATACACCAATTACGCCCTCGGTGCCAGGCACAGGCTGCTGCTGCTGCTGCTGCTGCCAGCCCTTCAGAGCCCCGGCAGCGTGTCCCAGCACTGTGTCCCCAGTACTCTGCACCCCATGCCCTGACCCAGCTCCCCCCTCCTCGCTCCCTCACCTGGTTTTCGCTTCCACACCCACGGAGGCGGTGGAGCTGGCAGACTCCTCGGACACTGAGTGCTGAAGGACTGGTGTTAGCTGTTTGGTGCTGTCCACTTCCGCCTGGGCATCCTCTTCTGCAGACTGCTCTTTGACTTCTGTTTAAAAAATAAGAAAAAAATTTATTTAGTATGTTACCTATTTATTTAGACTTAAAAAATAACCCACCTGTAAGCTTTCCCTTGTGCTGCAAACATCAGTTTTATTTATATAAATGGATTTATATAGATGGATTAACCCATGTAACTTCTGAGACACAACAAAATTAAGAGTAGGAAATTACCACCTCTAGCTAAAACATGAAATTGAATGCTTATAATATTATTTCCATAACACAGAGTTCTACTGTGAACTAAAGCTGTTCAATAAGCAACCAGAACAGGGAAGGGGGAGAGTTTCCAAGCACAACCTTTTCATATAAGGTTGGGGCTTTAGACATTCCCATTATTCTCCCCACATCTCCTCTCTTGCAAATTCTGTGTCAGCCCTAAACAAACATCCCAGTGAGCACACTAATTTGGGGTATAACAAACCTTTTTTCCTCCCAGATCAACTTTAATTTCCACCAACTTCCTGCACAAGTTCATTCCTGGTGACACTAACTATGCTGGCACAGGGCTGAGGAGGTGAAGGAAGGAAGGACGTGGTTTATGCCAGCTTAAACTTCAATCTGAACTGAAGGAATATAACCAATTTTTTCAGCATCCTTTTGATTTAGCTCAGTTGTTAGACAGAAATAACATACACATCTACAGCCAACAATGCTGCTACTTGCCTAGAAAGTTTGTTTCTGCTCTGAACACCAAGTTGCCACTGTCTGTGCAACTTTAAATCCTCTTCCCAATCGGTTTCCTCCTTTGCACAAAGGGAGCCAGGGATTTGCCAGAAGGACATGGCAATGTGCTGCTCCAAGTGCACCAGAATGCACAGGGACAAGGACAAGGCTGCAGAGCAACAACATTTGGCGTTTCTGCACTTCTCCATACTTTCATTTTGAAGCCTAAATAACATAAAAATCATAGGACTCTGGCAGATGAGCTTTGGCATATTCAGCTTAAGACACAAGTGCCTCATCCTGCCTGTGTCCACAGCTGCTACATCTGTCCCACAGCAGCACCAGAGGAAGGATCTGCACCTGAATCACACATTCCCTAAAGCTTCCAATGAATGTGGGTTTGAGCTAAGAGCCCAACACATACAGCTCTTGCAATGAAGTCCAGTTAGAGTAAAGCAACAGATTATTTAGAAGAGTTAAGAAGAAGGTATATTCACATT
>JAOXXN010000395.1:5698293-5726163 GCA_026770055.1 Myrmophylax atrothorax
TAAACAAATTAATATACATGTCAAAATATAATGAAATATTGCAAAGGATAAATGACTCAAGTGGGGAAATGGATGGTTAGAAGAATATGGGTGAGCATGCACAAAAACCTCCTAGAAGCCTGAATCTTATAAATAAAAACAATAAAAGAGAGAAAAATTCTCAGAACATAAAACTGCACAGATTGGTCTGCAATACTGAAATCATATGCCCACTACAGCACATGGAGACGGGTAAATCTTTCTTTTTTGATATACAGAGATTGAAGTAAAATTACACTTTAACCTAGAGTGAACATATTTAGGAAGACAACGTACAACACTTAAAACCCTCAGTGAAGGCCACTAAACCATACTGAAGAGAAACAACAAATAAAGAAAAAAAGAATATGAAATTCCTGGACATGATGTGCCAGATATTTACCGGAGCTGGTGTAAACTGAAATTGCTTCACCTATTTCAGTTAAGCTACTCAGTAACATACAACTGAAATGGTTTGGGATATTCAAAAGCCAAATGGCTCATGTTAAACCCCTTCCACCAACCTACCCTAAAAAAAAAATGCTGGATGATTCTTTGTCACTAAATAAATATCCTGTTGGGAATAGATCCCTTGTAACAACAGTAAATGGCTCCGTACAGAAAACAAAACAAAATAAATCCAAACCCCACACCCTTAGTTTTTGGCACATCAGAACAAACATTCCTGCAATCATTCCTGGATAAGGATTCCCAAAACAGGCAGTGTCCAGCGGAGCCATTCATAATGCTCTGCAGTGCGTTTCCAAGTATGTCGGATCTGAAGGATAATTTTGTGCCAGTAACCCCCAAATTTCCAAATACAATCTCAATGAAGAGAGCAAAACATAAACAGTTTGAAGACAAGCAGACGCCAAAGCACTAAGAACAAACCCCACAGCACAGCCCGGGACAACCACCCTGAAGAGCTCCAGGAAGACCACCAGAAACTGTGGCCTTGCTCTGGTCCATCTGGGTGGCTTTCTTTAACCCAGCTAAACTTTGCAAAAGGAACTCTGCTTTACTGTGTGCCTGCAGAAACTTTCAGGGAGGTAAAAGCCATTTACTCTTTGCCAGCTCTCATCTCATTGCCATTGATGGGCGCCCACCACACTGGGAAGGAGAAGTTCATGGGATTCACCCAAGAACCCTGACTGTGTGAGAAGACACAGATTGTTTTACTACACATGACAACTATCTGAGCTTACACCCTTATGGAGCTTTACCCCTGCTGTTTGCTTCTCTAGAGAAGGAGGGACCCAAATTATACTAAATGAGACAAACAACATCTCAGCTGCTATCTCTGCAATAAACCAAACTGTGCCTCAATATGCCATGGGAAAACTAAAAGGATGGTGCTCACTAAGCAGCATTATGGAAATAGTGTGTGTGTTAGTTGTGTGGACCATATTTCAACTTTGTGGAAGTTTTCCTACAGAAGATTAAGGAAGAACAGCAGTAATGTATTTCCTGAGTCAAACTCCTAGGAAATGGGAGTGCACACTGGCATGGCAAAGGGACAATCTCAGATATGCCTCAGAGATGTTCCTGGAAGCATCTGGCACAATACATTTAATAAACACTCATCAGATTTGGTTATGGCATCCTACTTCGAAGCTACTGGAAATGAAGGAACCATGAATGACTAATAAATGTGAAGCTCATTTGCAGATTCATATGTAAGGCTTTATTTTGCATCCTGATGATTGTTTCTCGCACAGTGGAGGTCTTGCCCATGGTACAATGAGCTATGGGATGGCTGAGATTTAAAAAAGCTAATTGCACGATTCCCAAATGTCTCAAAGTTCTTTTTTTAATGTCACTATACTAAAGAATTAGGAAAATACTAGGAAAAATTGCATTTAACATATTTTTATTATTTGAAGACAATTACATCCATAGTTCTTCCCCACCTGGCTGGTGAGGACAGAAAAGCCTTCTTTTCTTATTAAAGTTTAAAAAAAAATCTCCCAAAAGTACAAGGAGTAAAATTCCTATTCACATGGGCTATCAAAAGGGTTGAGACTTCACATCCTTCACAGTTTGTGTAATACTCACAGGATCACAGCATGGCTGAGGCTGGAAGGCAGCCCAGAGGTCACCTTGTCCAAGGCCCTGCTCAAACACGGCCACCAGAACCAGCTGCCAGGAGTATGCCCAGATGATTTCTGAGTATCTCCAAGTATGGAAATATGAAATAGCAGGGAAAAAAGCACTGACAGAGGACAGATATACAGGGAAGTCACTGGGATTGATAAGATTTACAGTGTGTGTGTTAAATTTCAATTAACACTTTCATCACATTTGCTTAAATAATACATGTACACTGGGCTGTGGAGTGAAAAGGCAATCAATCCTTACATTTTAAACTATTTAAGAAGTAATTTGAAATTTTTAAAAATGAAGGAGGAAAAAACCTCTACAGGTTCAAATTCAAAAATTTATTTTCGTACTATTATTTTTAAATCTCTTTCTAGAGCAGAATGCAGTGAACACTCAAAGAAAATAACAAACCGCACAACATCCTCACTCAATTATGTGGACTACACACCTTCCTAAGTGTAGCTGGTCTGCTCACTTACAAGTCTTATGGAGAGATGTACAACATTCAGACCAATGTTGTGATGTTCCTCTTTTCCTGCTCCATCTTCAGATGCCTTGGAAACCTCTACCCATGTAAGAGACATGTGTGGGACATGCAAACTCACGGAGGGAAACCCTGGTTTTTGTAAGCCCACCAGTGGCAGGGGTTCCCTTGCAGAGCATCCCAGCAAAGCTTGTGGAAAGGAGGAGACCGGCGATGGCTGGGATTTTATTACAGGATCACAGATCATCAGATTCCTTTGGGAATGTGATGAAGCAATATTGGCTAAAGACCAAAAAACAGTCTTTTGTTATGAAAAATCCTTTTCTGTTTTCTAGTAATAACAAGACTTTATGCTGCAAGCTACTTGGGTAAAGTTGCAGCAAGATAAGTAGATAAATACATGGGCTCAGTCATGGCAATCAGGTAATGAACAGACACCAGCATATATCCAAAAGGTTTTCTTTTAAATAGTCAGAAACTACCTGTCAAGTCAAACCCTGAAAACACTACAAGAGTTCTATCACAAAAAAATTCTTTACAATCTTACAACATAATTTTCAGTATATAGTGACACTGAAAAAGGAAAACCAAAGAGCTGTCATAAACATAACATCAATATTCTACTGCTGCTTAGATGCAGAAGTTAACTGTTAAACCACTTCACAGGCTGGGGCTCTACTGTCAGATCTGGGAGACAGGGAAGCAAATGTCATGAGCCTCCAAAACTTCCACAAGCACAGAAAGTATTGCAGGCTGGAAAATACCAGTATCACCAAACACAGCAGGGATGGTCTAGGGGTCTCAAACTGCTGCTTACCAAGATATTCTGCAAGAGGGAGTAACAAGCTTTTAACCAGCAAATGCAACTGCTATTTTTGCACAGAGAAGGGGCAATGCTGTGGCAGAAAACAGCCAATGGGACAAAAGTGCTTTATACAGCCTTGCAGGGATCTACAGAACTACAAACAACACCAAAATGCTCTAGTCCTCACAGTGCTGACAGATAAAGAATAGGTCAATGTAGTAACAACACAAAAAGAAATCTTAGAAGGGAATGCAAACCATGAGTTTAAAATGCCTATCTGCCCTGCTTTTGGCTGAGATAGAGTTAATTTTCTTCTTAGTATGTGGTACAAGGCTGCATTTTGGATTTAGGATGGGAATAATATTTGTAACACAATGATGTTTTAGTTTTTGCTAAGTAGTGCTTACTCTTAATCAAGGACACTTCAGTTTCCCACGCTCTGCCAGTGAGCAGGTGCACAAGGAGCTGTGAGGAAGCACGGCCAGGACAGCTGACTCCAACTGGCCAGAGGGATATTCCCAGGATGTCACAGAATCACAGAATGGTCTGGATTGAAAGGGACTTTAAAGATCATCTCGTTCCAATCCCTCAGCCATGGGTACAGACACCTTCCACTAGACCAGGCTGCTCAGAGCTCCATCCAACCTGGCCTTGAATACTTCCAGGGATGGGGAGTCCACAACTTCTCTGGACAACCTGTACCAGCACCTCACCACCTTCACAGCAAAGAGCTTGCCCCTAATATCTAATCTAAACCTACTCTCTCTTAGCTTGAATCCATTCCCCTTGTCCTGTGTCCTACATGCTCTTGTATAAAGTCCCTACCCATCATTCTTGCAGGCTCCCTTCAGACACTGGAAGCCTGTGGAGAGTTGGGCAGGAGCTGCCAGTGGCTGCTCAGGGATGGGATGGACACTGCTCAGTGGCTGCTAAGAAACTGTGTTGTGCATCACTTGTTTGTCTTGGGTTTTACTGCTCTCTCTCTCTCTCTCTCCCCCTCTCTCTTTTTATCATCATCATCATCATCATCATTATGATTATTATTTACTTTATTTCAGTTATTAAACTGTATTAATCTCAATGCAGGTTTTCACCTTTTTCCGACTCTCCTCCTATCCCACTGGAGCAGGGAGTGAGTGAACACCTGCGTGGTACTTAGCTGGCAGCTGGGATAAACCATGACACTAGAATTACCAAGTTTCACTCATCATCCCAATTTAGGAACAAAACAAGCTTCCACTAGTCAGAGTTCGTAATCCTGTTACTGTTCTGGACACAATCTGATGGAAACATCTCTTTTCCTGGTAGTGTCTGAGGAAGTCAGGCTGGCACATGCAGCAGTCACTCAGGTGCAGGATTTTTCCCACGCTACAGCTTCATATGAGCAGGTTCCAGCAGCTGGAACAAATAAGACACACTGCAGGTAACTGAACCCCTGCAGGTCACCTACAACCCTCTGGGACAACAGGGAGCCAAGCCAAGGCATGTTATAGAAACACAGAATCCGTATGGGTGAAAACAACCTTTAAGATCACGGAGTCCAACCATCAACCCAGGCCCACCACTGTGTTCACCACTAAACCATGTCCTCAAGCGCCACATCCACACGTTCCCTGAACACTTCCAGGGGTCATGACCCCACCACTTTCCCTGGGCAGTCTGTTCCAATGCTTTACACTCCTTTCAGTGAGAAAATTTTCCTAATATCTAATCTAAACCTCCCCTGGCACAACTTGAGGACTATTGAAGGCCCCAAGGACAGTGATGGCTGTCAATAGCTGTCACCATTGCTTGGACTGCACTGAGCTTGTAGCCACATATTCTTGCCTGCTAAAAACACAACCATGGGACAGAGAGGGGCAAAAAGTATACTGGAGTTTGAGTGTGATGGTAATAACCACATGCAACAACCATTTCTCCACCAACTGAAACATTTTCTTCATCTTAGTCAACATTATTAGTGCATTTTATCCACAACAACAAACAACAAAACACACAACCACATCAGAAATGGGGTTTGTGGGGACTTTTGCTAGTGCTGTATGTGTTTCTTTTAAAACCACCACTTATCTGTTTTTCACCTTTCTGAAGGACATCACAGGGTAACAGCTTCAAACTGAAAGAGAGTAGGTTTAGATTACATATTAGGAAGAAATTCTTCCCTGTGAGGGTGGTGAGGCACTGGCACAGGTTTCCCAGAGAAGCTGTGGCTGTCCCATCCTAGAAGTGTTCAAAGCCAGGTTGGATGGGGATTTGACTGACCTGGTTTAGTGGAAGGTGTCCCTGCCCATGGCAGAGGGAATGGAACCAGATGACCTCTAAGGTCCCTTCCAACCAAAACCATTCTGTGATTCTATAATTTACTTACTGCAGCAGGTGTTACATGAAGATCAGAAGAAAGCCTGCAGTTACACTTTTTTTGTACATTTCACTGTGTTTTTAATAATTTCCATTCAGATAGAACTCTTGTTAAATAGATTTTATACAGAAAATAACTTTGTGCAGATTTTTTATCAATTATAAAACAAAAATTGGGTTTTCAATGTAGGACCCTTTAAACTGTAATTTTGGTCACTCTAAAACCATGACACAATACTATGGAAAACCAGCTCCCAGTGATCTGTGACTGAGGAACCTCCCAAGCTAGGAGTGGCATTCAACAGCACTCATCTGATTATTTTTCCACTAGTCTGTTCAGGTCTTTTTGAAACCCATGTCAAGTTGTACATGCCCAGAGCATTCAGTAGCAATGAATTCTGTAATTTTGGTAGATGCCAAGTGCAAATGCACCTGGCCCTTGTGCTTTCTGAACATGACCTGGATATCCCCCAATTTTTGTGCTGCACAACAATGAATCACCATGCCCTGCTCATTTTCTCCATACCACTCATCATTTTGTGGGACCCTATTAAATTCCTCCTCAGTGAAATCACTTCAAGTTGGAGGGTTTTACCTTAACTGATCCCCTCACAGAAGCTCTCACTTACTTCTTGTTGTACTCGTCGGCCTTTCCTGTACTTTCCCAATTACAGCTCATCCATTTGGAGAAGAAAAAGCAGAACTGCACATGGCATTTAACATGCAGTGATGCCAAGGATTTATAAAGCAACAGTAAAAAAGAAAGAAAAACTTAACTGATGCTTTATTCTGCTTACCCCTGTGCCAGTAATTCTTAGAATTTGTTTCCTTCTTTGATTTATAAAAGCTCCTGCAATTCTCAGAAAAACTAAAGCACCACTTGCTCAGGTAGTAACAGCTCTTTGAGAGTGATTTTTCTTTACACCAAATTAGGATGGTGACTCTCCCTTGCATGTTCTTTTACAGGCAATACTACTGAATTTAATAGTAATTCTGTTTTCTATGGTCACTCTTCAGTGCCTTGCAGGTGGACACCTCTTTTATTACCCTAAATAAATTTATTTTACCCACTACTTTCTTTCCCTTTTGTACCTAAACTAGCAAAGGGTTAGCAGGGGCGGTGCTTCTGGGACTCCAATACCAGCCTGGTTTATACATGATTTTACTTTGTTGGCAGTGAATTTCTCTAATATTTCTTCTACCAAAGTGAAGACTGAACCTCAACACAGCACTACTGAAAATGAAGACATTTCCACAGAACAAGGAGATGTCCCTGCTCAGGGCTGGAATGAGATGAACTTCAAGATCCTCCCTAATCCAAACCATTCTGTGATTCTATGAACTAGAACACACACAGAACAGCCTTTTCCCAGTGAGGAAAAGAGTACAGAGCACACAAGGCACAGGCTACTATTTCAATATATTTGACTGGTAATGTCAACACAAATTCTCCCATCATGTCACTAATGACACAGCAGCAGTGCTAAGCTTCAAGGTAATGCTAAAGTGGATTATTCTGGGTCTTTGAAACCTTCCAAAATCTGTTAGCTGTGTTTAACAAAGCATAGTTTGATACCAAGACTGCAAAAGCACTATTGAATAAATCAGCAAAAAAAGAAGTTGCCTTTCAGAAATAACCTCCATGATGAAAAACTCTGTGAGGTTAGAATTGATTTGGAAATAACAGATTCCACCAGCTCTCAAAACACCTGAGACAGAGATATCAGTCAGAAGGCAAAAAAATCAGATTTTTCTAAATGGCCCATTTTAAGTGTGCATGATGATAAATGGTATTATCAAGTAAACTTGAAATGATTTAAAGGCAAATATCAAATAACTTCCTCTTATGTTTGCTTTCCTCATTACAAACAAATTACCAGAATATAATGCAAAAATAATTAGATGCTTATAATAATTACAACAACATGCTTCAGTTCTGCTAATTTTTCCAGTAGTTGGACAGGTAGGAGTCAGCAGCATAAGAAAGAATAAACTATATATTTTCTAATGAGTACATAGAATATTAATTGCTTTTAAAACATATTTAAATGCATTTCTAAGCACATATTTGCTGCAAATATTTATGGACAAATTTAATCTACAAGCAAGTCCTCAGTGGTGCTAATTTTTCCTTTCATTAACTTTGGAAGGGATGAGTTGTAAGTGAAGAGGCCTCAATATCTGCCTGGAAAGCACAAAATGGATTTTAAAACAACTCTGGCCAAGAGCTTTTGCCATGGAATCACTCAAACTAGGACTTGCTCTCAGGTGTGTTTTACTTTGTCTTAATGCAAAGCTCTACTCAGTGTGGTTCATATCATGGCAAAGGATGTCTGTATTTCCTCTAATAAGCAGGATATTGCAGGAATTTTTTTCTCTATAAAAGTGCTTTTCAGGCTGCCTCAAAGCTGATGAGATTCTGAACTAGTCCAAAATTCCCTGACAGCTTCTACTTGAACAACTTTCCTTCACTGGGAAGTGTTTGTTTCTGCAGCTTCTGTGCTTTGCCCAGAGATAAATGAGGCTGGTGAGGGGAAGGCTTATCTTCAGAAAGTTAACGTGAAGTCTTCCAACAAGAAATCAACTGGTCAGGCAACGTCACTGGGTCTGATGATAACGTTACTAACAACAATAATGCAGGCAAGGAGCTATTGGTTGATAAAATCACCCAGCCTTTTCTATCTATTAGCAATTCTGAAGCTTCCAAACACCATGGGCAGGTGAGGGTCTGAGAGAGAGCAGTGCTGTAAGAACTGGTTGACATGGTATGGGTGGTAAACAGAATTCCTGATGGATTTACTATTAATTTTCCAAGACACTCAGCAGTTCATAGAAACTTGTTTTATTGCATTACTCCCTGATCAGGATCTGAATCTCAACATTTTCATGTGACACAAAGACTCAAAGAATTTCAGACTCTAGGATGAGTTGAGATATTTCACAAGTGTTCTCAAAGGAAGGAAAGGGAATAATCAAAAAACTAACACACAGAATTTGGTTTCAACTTATAATGCAGAGCCAAGAAAATACCAAGTACAGAAACTTGCTGAAACTAACAGAGGATGGGGGAAAAGAAGCAGAAGCCAAGTCTTCATTAATAGCAGAAGGGCCACCAAACCTACAGAAAGCATATCATGAGGTATTTTCTATATTATATCTTCCTTTAGATTAGCAGTTTTTTATTTGCGTATAGATGAGTGCACAAAGCCACATGCTTTCAGAATTTTGTATTTTCAAGTTTGTATTTTTTTGGCCATTAGGGACTCACTCATCAGAAGAAAACTACTCTTATGGAGAGAAGCAACACACGAGGATCTATAGGAGATTGTATTATTCTACAGCAAACTATTCTACAGTGTTTTGCTGGTAACCAGGAAGGTGGAAGGTGCTGATGGTTGGAAGATCTTGACAGGAGGTTCCCTCTGAACATCAGGAAACACTTTTTTACTGTAAGAGTGCCTGAGCACTACATAGGTTGTCCAGGCAGGTTGTGGAGTCTCAATCCTTGGAGATGCTCAGAATCTGCCTGGACAAGGTCCTGGACAGCCAGCTCTAGGTGTCCCTGCCTGAGCAGGGGGTGGACCAGATGATCTCCAGAGGTCCCAGCCAACCTTAACCATGCTGTGATGCTGTGGGTGCTAAATTGATGGAAAGGATAGGTAACCACATCAGTGAGATACAGAAATATCAATGCATCATCACTGGGGGAACCACAGCGAAGAAAAATGGAAGAATAGACAGCTGGAAAGACCAACATGAAGCTGAAAAGCAAAACAGTCACTAAAGGAGGAGCCAAGGGATCAGCAAGAGGGACAGGGGCAGTAGGTGAAGGACAGGAGTCTGTCCTGAGGTTTACAAGAAGTGGAAAATGTACTGATTCAGTAGAAGCAGTTGTCAGCACCATTTTTTCAAGAAAAAGTTTACTTAGCTCTGAACAGATCTTTTTTCCAAATTCCAGCATTTCCTTTCTCCAATTCCAAATCTCTCCTTTCTTTCCAACCTTAAGAATTCAACTATACCAAAGTGAACTCAGTACTTGGCAGAAGATGGGCAGGGCTCAGGAATCACTGGCAGAGATAACCAGCCACACTGAAATGATCAGAGCAGCACAAGGCTTACCCTGCTTTGCTTCCAACTCTGTTTCATTTTACAAGGGAGATTACAGAATTCTGGTAAGGGCAGGAACTTGCTTCCCAAACTGCAACTAAAACAGCTGTGCCTCAGCGTTGCAAAAGAGCCCTCAGATAGGAATTTTTGCAAACCTACCCTCCCTTTTTTTTCCAAAAAAATATTTGTATCAACATTATAAATGGAAATAATGTTTGGTACTTCCACACCCTCTGCTTTTTCCTGCATAAAAGATCTGACAGCTAGAAGACATTTCTTTATTCTAGGTGGGATTATATGGAGCACCTCCTTTTCCCCTTCCTATGAGGAGAGTTCTCATTCCTCCTGCATTGCTCCCTTCTCTAAAAGCAGAGTTCATTATACTGAATACAACATTAACACGGACTTCTCCCATTTTATAGAGCCTAATTAATTCACAAAAGGGCACCAATAATGCTAGACTCCATAAATAAAACAGAAACAACCTCAAAACCCCAAACAAACAAGAAACAAAAATCACACAGTAAAAGAATTCCTGATTATCCTCAACATATGACCCAAACAATGCAAAAGAAGCTAGAAACACAGAGACTCAAAGTATGTCACAAGTCGCACATCAGGATGTTCAGACAATCTCATTCTGAATTTTGTAATATTACTATATTGTGTTTTGGTTTGCCAACTACTGCAGAAAATTGTTGGCAAGTCCACTATTTGCAAGAAAACAAAATAAAATACATTTATAGTCAAAGTTAATAAACTAGTACATAAATACACTCCAATTTAAATAACACCGTTTTACACAGAACAACAAACTGGAATCACTCCCTCTCCTACACTTTTTTTACTAACACAGGTAAGTGCCTGGAATAAGTTTTAGAGGCAGTAGCCTTTTCAAATACGATTAGAACTCTAGCAAGTCACATTCAACTTTTAAAATAACACAATTGCTACTCTGTCTCTATCAAATTGCTCAACATGATAATGTTCTTTCAAGTCTATTTTGGTTCCCCTGTAAAAATGTGATTTCAGATCTATACACTTTCACATGGCATCTCTCCAGTTAGGAGTACAGTCTGCAAACCCACCCTGGGCTCAGCACTGAAGTGCTGGTGCATCACACCCAGAGGAGTCTTTGTCCATTGGGACTTCCAGCACAGTGCTGCACTACTGCCTGTCCCTGCGGAATGAGCATCAGCCCTCTGTGACAGCCAGGATAATTTTGATGGAAAGTAATGGAGAGATTTATTTATATTCACTCTTGGAGCCTTAAAAATAATTATCTGTGCCCCTGTCTCCTCTGAAGCAAAACCTGCTCTCAGATCTCTGTTGAGGAACTTTGTTAATAGTGACAAAAGCCAAAAGAATACAACTATCACTGAATTTCCTACACAGTAGCTACCAGTTGTTAAGCTTGTATTTCTTTTTGGGTTGGTTTTTTCTTTTTTTTTTTTTTAAACATGTTTAAAATTTACAAAACTTATCACTTATAGTAACACTTTCTGTCCCCTTTGCTGATTTTAATAAGACTGTTTCTAACACATGGGATAGGTAAGAGCCATAAATGGAGTACATGACTGTTTTTCTACACACAAACACCTGCTCCAACTTTTTCACTTTGAACTTTATCAACTTTTTTAACCTACTTGTAGAAACTGCAAAAGACCATCCAAGTTCACTGCCACCAACAGTTTATTAGCAGGGGCAGAAAAACAGCAGACAGAATAAAACAACGAAGTATCCTTGTATTAAGCTTTAATCTAGATGCCCTCTACATGTATTCACAACACTTAAACTCAACACAAGTTGTGACTAAACACTCATGACACTCCTCAAAGCCTCGAGCCATGAGCACAAAGACTTTTCAGCATTGTTCACCACCTGGGAAGCAGGAAGCAAGTGACCAGCATATACAGTCAAAGCTCATCCTCCATCCACCTGAGAATGTCAGGCTCCTCCTTCTCTATGGCTTTCACCACTGCAGCCACGTTCCTGCATGGCCCATGCAAACAGCTGCTGCAAAAATGAATCTTTTGAGGTCCTCTACTTCTTCTCCCTACAAATTTACACTAGGCACGGATTTTTGTCTTACTCTTTAAGGACTTCACAACCCTAACTCCTTCAATGAGCAGCTCTGAGAGGAATCAGCCAACTTCTTTAACTCAGGTGGCATCTCCATGCCATTGCTGCCCTGACCACCAGCTTCTGCTGTTCATGTCTCTGCACCTCCCTCCACTTTCCCATTACACATACAGGGCCATGTAATTAGATTTATAAACCCTTTTATGTCAATGCATTTTTAAGGCTTATTTCTGCAAAACAACAAACTTGTCCCTGGTTAAAAACAGGCAAATGGCTACAGACACGTGCCTGGCAAAGAGAAGACAGTTCTTCACCATGGCCTTTATCTCGTGTGTTGGCTCATCTGCTTGTCTCTTTGGGCTCCTGAACTGCCAGAACAGAAATCATAAACTGTTTCAACAGTACTCAGTCCAGTACAATGAGCTCCCTCTGGTAACTGAAGCATCTGGGTACCACCACAACAAATATTTACAAAAGCAAGAACAGAGATTTATCCTGTTTCCTAAGCAGCAGTAGGAAGAACTAACATTTGGTTATGCTGGTTATCCCTTTGGTATATAATCAGCTGTAGTTGTCTGAAGATACAGGTCAATAAGCAGTAGTGTATTTTGGCAGCTATTCCACAAACAGCAGCCACCACTTCAGAGCTTTTATCTTTGTTAGGTACAGCCTTGCAAAAGTAGAAAAAGCACCTCTAAGTATCTATACTAAAAAAGCATTCCCATTAGACAGACTATTTTAAAACAATAGGTTCAAATAGCTTTAAATTAATAGTTTGAAATAATATATTTTTTTTTTATTTTTGTATCTGCCCAAATGCACATCTTGTACTACAAAATTAAAGAAATATTTCTTGCCTACCAAAGTCCTGCCTAATTAAATGCATTTCTGAGAAAGAAGCAATACCCAGACAGCATCAGCACTATACTCTCAGTACCTGTTTCCACAGTGTTTTCTGTTTCTGCTGCCTCCAAACCATCCATACTGTCTTCATCCTCCACTGCAGTTTTTCCTCTACTCCGAGGCCTGGAAACGTAAGAAGGAAAAACACTGTTTAGACTGAAGACATTTTTAAAATTAGGATTTAAATACTTTCATTTTGTGGGATAAATATCAGCACTAAATTATGTAATGTTCAAGCTAACCCACGATTTCAGTCTTGTACAAAGCAGAAGTTTCCTGGCCTTTCTGGTATAGGTAATGTCCTCAGAAAGGTACACTTGAATCAGCAGTTGGCCCCTTAAGTTTCTCTGACTATTCTTAGAAGAAAAATATAATAATGAACTTTCACTGGTCAAACAATAGATTAAATCAGGTGAATTTGAAGATACAAGCATCCAGTTTGCTCAACATAAGGGGAGAGATAAGAGAG
The DNA here is from genome assembly GCA_026770055.1 of Myrmophylax atrothorax. Lineage (NCBI taxonomy): Eukaryota > Metazoa > Chordata > Aves > Passeriformes > Thamnophilidae > Myrmophylax > Myrmophylax atrothorax. The sequence continues at coordinate 5,711,620 of JAOXXN010000395.1, forward strand.
AACATTATCCAAAATCTGGCCAGTGGTTACTACAAAAGAGAGACTGATCCATCCAGAGTATCCTTGGAAGAAATTTCTATAGAATAATAATGATGCTAAGGCAATGAAATTGAAACACGTATTATTTTCAGTGAAACAAATATTTTGACACATAAAGTAAAATGTTAGATGACTAGATGTCATCACATTAAAAAAGTCATCACGTGAGGACAGCCTGTCAAAACTAAAATACCTGGCAGATTTGTTTCAACTTCAACCAAGGTGTGACGGAAAGCAGGCAGGTTTCTGCTACAAATTCCAGCCTTTTTTCCCTGCCTGGCTTTTCAGTGACTATCATGGTGGGCTGTTGGGAAGCCCAGGCATCCAGATTCCCAGCTGTTCAGCAGCCCATTTGAAAGGGAGCCAAGAGCTTGGCACCTTGCCTCCCAAATTTTCAGGCTACTTGGCAACCTGCCTGGCATGCTGACAAAGCCTGGGAGACCCTGGGAGCTTCTGATTCCAAGTACACAAATTTTGAGCGGTTTGGGGCATCTCAGCAGTTCCAATGTCCCAGAGCTCCCAGGCAACCATTCACCCAACCAACATGCCTTGAATCGGGATGCCAAGCAGGGCAGCACACGGGCACCCCCCTGCTCCTCCCCAAACAAAACTGCTCCAGTTCCTCTTTCACAGAGGCTTCTGAAAGGTTTGGGTTTAGTTCTATACTGTGGAGAAAAGGTTTGGGGTTTTTTTTTTTGAAGCGATTAAATCATTCCAAACCCAGCATTTCCTTTTTTTGTACAGTCTGTTATAGCACTTGGGTCTATCCAAACTACTTCCGCAGAACTGGATCTGCTACGCTGGCTACAAAATAACTCCATCATGCAATGCCTTTAGTTCTCTTGGATCAAAGAACTGCACAGAACTGGAACCATCTCTGGAGTCTACACAGGTTGCTCTCGTGCTAGAAGAGGATTGACTGTCTTGGACTATCTAACATAGACCCTTCAAATTGTGTTGGAATCATTTTTGTCTCTGTAAATGAGGAAAAGAAGAATCAAAATGAGGCTCAAAACAAAGTTGGAAAAAATCCCCACTCAATTTGCAAAAGAGCTGGAGGGAAGAAGAAAGGGAAAAGAGATGAAGGACAGAAGGTCTTTTCTTGGCAGCCCTATCAAATTTGTTCAGGATAATGCTGAAAAACATGAACACAGTGGGAACCCAAGGGAATTACAAGGTTATCTTTCCCCTTGCCTGCTTATCCATAAGCACTGACAACATATCCATAACACACAAAATAAGAAATAGCTGCCCTAGAGAAGACAGAATCCAGCATCCCCTTCAGTTATTTGCCACTTTACAAGCTTCCCACTGTAGTCTCTTAAACCCCATGTTTCACAAATATTCAAACCAGAATAAACTGCACAGCCACCAGAAGAAACTGTCTTATCCTCTTCCCTTCAGTCACCATATCCAGGAGCACAGTGACCAGTGGGCTGGCCTGAATGTAGACACATATTATGGAAGTGGGAAGGACACAAATGTTTCTCACAGCAGCATCTGAGATGGTCACACAAGTAGAGAGTAGAGCGAGTGGATCATACCCACTGGATAGAACAGGATCTTCCAGCAAGACTGAGACACAGCAAGAAAGGAAACACTCTTCTAACACTTAAAACCCCCCCACAAGCTTTTAGGTATTAAATTACTTGCAGTTCTTCACAACATCCTAATATATCAGCCAGCACCAAGCCAAAGGATGGGAACGCAGGTAAGTGAAATCACTTCCCTTGGTGCAGGAATGCTCAAAAGCTTTACAGAACACAACCAGCTAAGAACAGGGATTATTTCTAAATCCTATCCCAATTATTCTTCTACCAACTATCCGACTGCAATGCAAAGTTCCAATCCCATACTAAACAAGGATTCCTTTGAAGTCATCACAAACATCAAATGGTAATTCTGCTTTCTTCACAAGTATCCCTTTTCAGTATTCCCCAACACAACCCTGCAGCTGAAACTTGCTGGATAGTTGATGATGATGACTGTTTATGTTTATTTAATAATTGACATACGGTTTTAGATTTTCTATTAAAACGACAGTTCATGTATTAAACGCCAAAGTACCTCACAAAGCCTTTTTAAACATTTTGTTTAAACAAGAGCAATATTCACTCCTTGAACTCCCTACCGTATTTTAGCAACCTATTTAACACCAAGGAAAATCAGAGGTTTCAATTAATTAAACATAATTGGTTCTTTCAGCAAAAGATATAACCATGTCTGGTGATTTCTTGCCATTCCCTTCTCCCAAATATTCTACAAAAAGTCTTCATAATGCTGTGCAGGTTTTAAATAAAACTGATTATATCATTAACTTATTTTTGCTAGTTACATTCATTTTCCAACCATCAGAAGAGATTTTATAGCCTACAAATTTATGTTTGGCTTAGACAAAAAAATAATTCAAGTCAGAAAACAGTGAAATATACACTGTACTGACAACTATAATTTAATATTTCCACAGCAAATGCCATTTAAGAAGGCCATATAACATACCTAATGGTTATAATCAGCATTTGTAATAAGAATGGACCGTTTCATGTTATTTGCATTAAGTTTATACATTTTCTTTAGTAGTTTTATACATAAACTTCTGGCTGGTTTGCATAACACTACATTCTTCTACTGACAAACCCTGTTTATCTTTTATTTTTCTATTTACTTATTCCACTCCCTCTTAAATAAAGTAGGAAAAGCAAGCTGTGCTCTGTTCTTTGCCTGGGACTTGACTACTACTCGAGTTCAGACTTCTAAAGGAGGATGTGAAAAGGCCGTGAGGGCAAGACAGAGCTGCCTTAAAACAATTAAGGAACAACAGCCAGTGACTATTCCCCTTCACTCACACAAAGCCAGACAGGACTGGACCACAATTGCTGTACTGGTCATTATAACCTCAGTACTGCTCTACATCTTGGGGGAAGTTCAACCCCAACACTTTTTATGAGGGGGGGTAATTATAAGACACTTTTACATTATCGCTGCAGAAACCCCATCAGCCTGTGATGCCAGAAGTATTGAACACAGGTGAGCCACGTCTCCTACGGCTCTCAAACCCAGAACAAAATGTACAGGCAGGGCCTGACCCATAAGGACTCCACCAGAAAACAATAAATATCAGTCAGTGGGCAGGCAGAGAGCTTGGTACACGCCTGAACTGCTGCCAAGGTCTCTGCCATGGCTTCCTCGCTTGCCTTTTTCCTACAACAGAGTTCCATTTACAAGGAAAAAACAAAAGCACATCTATTTCTGCTTAAAAGAACAGATCCACTGAGAGAAATATAACTTCTTGAAGTGTTTAAAGCACATTCTGCATTTCATGGAATAAAGTCAACAACAAAGACAAAACTACACTTTTTTATTAATATAGGACTCCAGTTGAATGTAATTACTGTCTAAAATAATTTTACTCATATTTCCATAAAACAGAGTCACTCATCAAAATCCTTTGTGACCTACTCCTAAATTTTTTATCAATTAGCTTTTTTCACTAATGCCTTTCATTAATCTCCATCTTTAAATATACCATAGTAAACAAAAATCACGTAATTCTTCTCTGGGTAAGCAACTAATTAGATTTAGCCCAGAGGGGAATAAAAAGCCCAGAAAAACCTCTTGCAGGGCTCAGCAGAGCATTAGGTACTCCCTCTGCACAGGGGGAAAGCCTTGCTGAGGCTCTCAAAGCCCTGATGACTTCACTAATGCTGGGAGATCACCAGGCATCTGAGCAGCTCCTGCTGAATGCACAAGAGCAGCACGATGCACAGTGCTGGGAGAACATGGGCAAGTGTCTTATTCATCTGACACTAATCAGGTTCTGCTTCTTTTCTTCTCTTTTCTGTATGGTTTGGTTTTTTTGAACATCATATCAATAGCACCATAGTTGGACAAGTACAATGTAGGTCAAAAGTACATTTTGGACCTTACTCATTCTTTCCACAAAGTGATCAGGAATAAGGCCATGGGCCAACATTTCCTGGAACTACATGAAATGACAGACAAAGCTACTACCCTCAGATGCCTGTCACTGCCAGGCTGCTAGTTTATGATTACCCAGAAGTTACTGCCAAACAGCAGTTTCTGCAAGTCCTCCCTAAGCTGCTACCAACAAAATCGTGTGACTGTTCAGACCATCCATCAAAACTACCTTGTTAATCCAGTGCATTTTGTCCCAGGCTTATGAAAACAGGTACATATGAGCCACTCCAGTTTCCCCCTCTTTCCCAAACGTTGAAACCTCTGTATCATTCAGGGGAGAAACTCCCTCCCATCCTCCGCTTTGCAAACCATGGAGTGAGCAAAATGATGGTATGAAATATATAAAACAGGGCCAATAACCTTAAAAAGCAGTGTAACATCTGGGATACAGTAACATCCTAAACCAGCACAGATGTCTTGTAAAATGAACATCTGTCCACTGTCTTACACTGGAAGATGGTACAGGAAAGATTTATAAAAAGGTTCAATTAAGTGCTGCCATCAGCACGGCTAGTAAGGAATTAATGCTCACAGGCACTTTCACAAGTGAAAGCTGTTACCCTCTTTTCAAGAACCTCGTTAGCAGGTGTGCAAAAGCTCATGCTCACACTGCTACTGAACCAGAAGTGGTAAGTACAGCTGTAAAAGTTTAACTGTGCTTAAGCAGAAGTTAAAATACCTAAGGTTCAGCTAGTAGCCCCATGTGAAGGGAACCACAGCAAGAATTAATTCAAGAAATATCAATAAGGAAAAGGTTTTTTTCCCCCTCTCTGAACATTACTTTAGTCTTTATTACTTCTAGCAGTTGAGAAAATTCGAAATCAAGTCTGGATAAAATGAAGAACAAGGCTCTGGAAGCAAGGCAGATGTCAGATAGGCAGAATTAATTTAAATAGATCTAAACACAAATAAGCCTAAAATAGGAAAGTCACCATCATATTCATTTCAGCTTCAACCTTACTCTGATTTTAAAAATTCTTTACTAGATTTTTTAATTTAACAATCAGTAACAGGTGAAAATATTCTCTGCACTTGCCTCACCCTCCACAATATTTTCTTCTGTACATGATAAAAGAAGAATGCAACATGTAGTTTTTTCCTATTTACTTTTTATATTAAGTTAAAGTCTGAGGGATCCTATGTATGGAAGAGATGTGCAACAGACACATCACAAGTGAAAGGTGACTTTTAGTAATACAGAGAAGTGAAAGACTATAGGAAAACATTTTTGTTTAGCATCTGCTGAACCAGACTTTAATTACAATATCATATTACTTGCTCAACCTTCAAGTTTCATTATTAAAAGATCTCAAAAATATATTTAATATTGCCTATTAGTCTCCTAGTATAATCAAAGAAAGCTGTGTTTCTTAATGCTTCTGATTTATAAAGCATAGTAATCTTTTCAGAAATACTACATCAAAGAGAAGTGACCCAGCTTGCATCTAAAACCAAAACATTTCAATTTCCCATCTTACACCTCCTCTAACCAGTAGCGATCTAAGAGATATTATTCATTCACTCAATGTTACTCATTCACCCAGACTGCAATGTCTTCAGAGCTGACACTTTCTCACATCTATATTTTATACAATTACCTCTGAGAGCAATAAACACCTGAAAAAATATTATAGCCTTTGAGATCAGTGGTATCTGAGAAAAGGCATAAAAAAAGCCTACCTCTGCTGGACGATTCTCAGCTAAACTTTCCCAGTACTCCCCTGTGAAAGGGAGATTTGTGAAAGATTTCCTATGCTGCCCAAAGAAATGTAAATAGAAGTCTTTCAAAGATTATTTGGTCAGAGATGCATCTTTGCTTTCATTCTGAAGTACAGTCACTGTTTACAAAAAGTAAGCAGATACAAAGGAGACCCACTGATTAATGCAGAGTTCTTGAAGAAATAAGGCTGTCCTGAGAGGTTGGGAGTAAAGTGTCAAAACAAATCTGCATTGCACAGCTGTAACAATTTTAACACCAAATGAATTAGCACTTTGAAGCAAACGTTTGGTTTATCTGTATTTTCAACTTCAACTGTCCTTGCATAATTATCTGTGTTGTGGGGGTTCTCAGGCCCATATTTGAGCAAAATTATTTTCCATGGGAGACTTGAGAAAAGGCAAATAGGATGTCCTGCCTGCAAGCACTCATCAGGACTGTCTACCCGAATCAGAGAGGCATAATTACTGTAACAGGCATGTCATCTCACTGTTGGAAAACCTTTATCTCAACTCAATTTTGCAGAAGGCCACCAGATCCAGGAGCCTGAAGCTACACTCTGTTGGGTGAGGAGGCTGGTCTGGCCAAAGCGACCGTCTGCAGCATTTTGTCTGCTCCTCCCTGGAGTTATTTATAGTTGCTCAGTTTGAGCCTGGAACTGCTCTTTTAAGAGCTAAAGCAGATGAAGACTATCACAGCTGAAACACAGCCTTACTAATGAGAAGACACCAAGTCTTCTTCCCAACTTCTTACCCACTTGTAAACATCCTTGGTGCTTTGGAAAGAGAGACAAGAGGGTCAGAGCAGCCAAGGATCAAACCAGGAAGATTCACTATCATTGATTAACAGTTCATTAACAGTTGTAGGCATATAACATATTTTTCACATGGGCCCATAGAATGCCCATGAAGTTACAGCTCTGCTACAGCCAGTTAGAGACTGAAACACTGGCATTAGGGCTACTACACTGCAATGTACACACCTTGCTGTGATACCACTACATGGGAAAATCTGAGTTTGGTGTTAAAGGTATGAAGCCAGGTTGCTTCATCTACTTGTATGGATTGTTCAGATCTGGAAACAGTTCAAATAACAGAGTGAGAATCATTTAAAATGCTTTCAGATCTTTCAGCTTTCTTTTTTTTTTTTACTTTTCAAACTGACTGTTTAGACATCTATAAATTCTATAAACGAAAATTACTTTCCATCAACTATCTGTCAGATTAACCCAGCAATGTACAGTGTCAAAAACTGCTACAGGTTCTTCTTTCTCAAGAACCACCTTCCCACTGATAGGCAGCCTGCACAGTTTTATGCTGTAACACAACACACTTTACATACAGACCTTAACGATTATACATATTTTAGAAAAAATTGCAAAACCCATTTGGATGCAATTACAACCATCCAACACGTTCTATATCTGCAGTTTTGCACAAACTACATCCTTTATGCATGTTACCAGTGTATTGGCCACACTCAATAACAAAATGATGTGAAACAACATATCAAAATTGCAGCACTTGCAATATTTTTAAAACCTTTTCTGTAACCAAATTAGACACCAAGAGCTAAAAGTACAGCCACCTGCATGTTTCCAACCCCAGCGAGTTCTGTTCTGTCAGTTCCACCTGGCTCCAGACTTGGTAATGGCTCTGTTCTTATGATTCCTCCAGACAACAGTTCGTGTTTGGTAAATTTGTTAAATAATGTTTAGCAAGTCCATCGAATGTTTTCACATGTTCTCTTTTGACAGGCAAAGAGAATGAAAGGGCAACAGGAAGAGCTGAGAGACCACTGGCATTGTCAAACCCACACATTTCCAACCTTTGCAAGAGTTTCACATGTGCACCTGCACCATCCGGCATTGTACTGATCCACACTTCTCTGCCCTCAAAGCAAATAATACTGCACCAGAATATGCTCCTGCACCAAGCACTGCTTTTTCCTGACAGGCAGTGTAGGCATCCATTCAGATCCCAACACAAGATGTGTTTCTCCATGACGACAGCTATGGCAAGTTTTAACTCCTCCAATCCTGTGACAGCCACAATGCCCAGAATTTTTTACCCACAGGAGCACCAACCTCATGTCTTTTTTAAGAATTAGCCAGCTCCTTGTTCTTTCATATGCTACAGGGTTTGCCTGCTACTCTCTTCTGAACAAAGGTGCCAATACAATGGTAAGGGCTGTACTACTCATGTCTGGTGATTTCAAGATCCTGTACATAAAACTGAGCGGATCTGAGTCACCACACATGAGAAACAGCTGCCAAGTACTTGGAACTTGGTGGAAGTTTTAGTCTCTGTGAACAGATTTTTGTAATTTTAGCACCATTAATTAAGAGTCATTTTCAAAGATTTCCTTTTGGAACTTTGCAGTCTGACAGTCTTACCACAGGAACATTGAGAAGATTCTCTCTTTTGTTTCCTTAAGGTAAATATGTTCATTGGATGTATCAGGTGCAGGCTGTGCTGCCTGTCTTAACACCCAGCCACACACAGCACAGATACACAAACAAATGAATGATCTAACGCTAAAGTTTTACTCAAAAAAGAGATTCTATACCCAGCAAGTACACTCTGCATACACCAATCATAGAGAGCTCTAAACATTGCTTTTATTCATCGTTAACTCGGCTAGGACACTCAACAAAGGATGCAAAGATTCAACTATTTTATGAATTCTTTTAAGTAAACTAAACCTCACTCACACAGCATCGTTCTGAGAGGCTTCCAGATCTTCTATCTATCAAAATGCATCAGTCAACTCAGAACATCTCATGCTTTCTCATTGAATAAAGCTCAGTATCTTTTGCCTCAAGTCAATTTTACTCATGTCTTTACACTTCATAGCAAACACAAGTTGTCCTGGAGATTGCATGGAAAATAACTCTATTTGTTCTTATGTATTCGAAATATATCTGATCCCACTAATATAATGAAAAAAACATCTGTCTGTCCTTCAGGTGTGTGTTACAGGATTTCCTGAAAAAGGTGTCCATCCACCAGTTTCACCTGAACTTCTGTTTACACAGGCAAAGAAGAATCTGTGGACAACAGTATCAGTGCATTTAAGCTTTCATCTTAAACAAGTATTTAAGCTTAAACTACAAGGATCAGGACATGAAAGGAAGGGCAGTACCCAGAGAGATATAAATAACCTGCTTTTATACAACATGCTGGTCTACAACTCATTAGATAGAATTTTCTTTATAATCCTCAAATTAATTGATGGCATGTAAGAAAAGTAGTTCTTGCATGTCAACTACAGTTTGTCATTACCCATCTAAAATGGATTTAGACAGGAAAAAAAACCACAACAGAAATGAATGTCATATCACCACGTATCTTTTCCATCTGTTAGCACCCTCGGTGCTCCTTATAAAGAAACACATTTTTATTTCAGATAATGTCAACAAGTATTATGAAATATTTCTCTTTCAATAAAACTGCTAAACCTGGGAAAGCTAAAGGGAAAAACACAAGATCAGCTTGCTAATTAAAAATCCATTAAAACTTATTCAGAAGGTTTGGAAAACCTCAGAAAAATAAAAATAGATCTAGGAAGAAAATGGGCAATGGAATCAGATGGGTGTCAGTGTAAATTTTTAATTCACAGGCCTTGTTTTTCTTTTAACAAAATCATTTTCAAACTAGACGTAAATCCTAAAAGCCAGATCATGGAAACTATTTTTATACCAGAGTAAATAAACTCCTGGAAATACTATTGTAAAATATAAACAACAAGACAAGTAGCATAATAAGCAATGCTCCAAAGCACAAGCACAAGTAATACAAATCCTCAAACACAGTTAAAAGCTTCTGTATAAACAGGCATATCAATCTCCAGGGGCACAGATGAGGCAGGAATGCTGCATCCTGCTAACAAAAACGTGCCAACACCTTTTTCTCCATCCCTGAAGAGGATTCTTATAACCTGAAGACATAAATTTGCCTTTTCACAATTACAGATAGGTTACAAAGAGCTCAAAATAATTATAGTAGAGAAATTCTAGACTTGTGTTCAAAGGACTGTTATCATTTTTATTGGAGACAACGATCATTGCTGCTCAGTGATGTTCTCAAAATTTCACCTCCTTTTATTTGAGCCCATTGCAAAGTGGTGCATGGTGCTATTTTGTCTCCATGCCATTCTTCAGCCCATTAAGAATAAATATATGAATTAATGCTATTTTTTAAAAAATATTAGTTTTATACTCTTTTTTTAATTCTTAGTTCCTCATTTCTTTAATAAATCCTTAAAGAAAAACATGAAAAGAGCTAAGGTAATAAAAAGATGGGGGTTCCAACACCTGATGCGAGAGGAGTTCTACCACCTGACCACCTTCACACCCTCACCCTGCAAAGCAAGAGAAGAGATCAGGCTGGGGCAGAACTGCCAGCAAAAGAGTGATTTACTGCTCAGCCTACGTCATACGATACAGGTCAGAGTTATAAACAAAATTGTATCTGTGTCACATGAGAGGGGCACGGACCCAGCAAACCCTGGGACGGCAACTACTACAATGGAAGTCATCCAAGAGGACCAACTGATACCTCCAGGTCAAGTTCCTTTGAGGCCACCATCCAAGGACACACAGGCTGTAAGCTTACCCTATTTACTGCCCTGAAAGCTGCAAAAGGTCCTTGAGTTCTGCAACTTCTCTCTCTTCAGTTCCTCAGATATCCTCAGTTTAAACAGGCAAGGAAATGGCTTTTTAAGGTAATAGAGAACCGATTCCCAAAATTTATGTTCACTATGGAGAAAAACACCAAAATGTTTGGGATTCAAATGTGCTGACCTAAAGACTTAGAAATAATGCTAAAACAAAGTTTAATTAACACATATAGAGTTTATACCCAACAAACAAGCTAATTTTCATCCATGTCAGTGTCTCATTCATTAGAGGTTCACAAGTGTTTGTGCTGGAAGCAGCCAGGGAGAACAGCAGAGACAGGAAAGAGTTACTACAGAAGAAGGGGAGGGAATAAAGCGAGTGAAGCTTCTTTTGGTGATGGTGCAAGTAATGCTGCCTAGAAGGATTTGGAAATTACAATCCAAATCCCTCACTTCCTAACTTTTTTCACAAGTCACCCGAAAAACAAATAACAAAGATAATTAGAAATGATACTGTAGCTGATTTATAATGGGACTATTTGTATATTTACCTAATCTTTTCTGAGCACAGACCTTCTGGAACGACAGCTTCTTAGATATTTATACTTTTATTTCAGCTTGCTTTTTACATATACACATATGCTTCTAATTAACATTTACAGCATGAAAATTCAGTTCTACTCACCAGACCACAGAGTCTCAAAAATTATCTTAATCAAACCTTTCAGAAGTTTTTTCAGGTATCAAAAGCTGGCAGAGAAGCTCTGAAAGAGCAACACTGGCAACCACTTGTGAAGGTGACACAGAGAGAGAAGGACATACATGTAACTTAGTGGCCCTAAAGCTACTCAGATTTACCCAAGTCCTGTCTTGGCAGCACACCAGGACACAGCATGGGCTGCTTCACCATTGGGGCACACATAAATTTCACCTTTAAATGCATTACTTTTTGTTTCAGTATTACTTCTGCACAACCTTTTTTTTTTTTGGCTGTATTTTTGCTCTTTAAAGTACCTGAAAGCCTTTATGCTAATGAAAATAACTACAATTGAGGTATATGCTACATCCTCAGAACCTTACAAACCATTTGTCTTTTACAATCAATGCATTAAAGACTACATTTGAAAAGAATCTTCGACCACAAAGGTGTTCAACATTCACCACACCATCCCTGGAAAAGCTGCTACAGGGAGTGCTATCAAAACCAAAGTCTGACTGCTCAGATTCACTGGACACAATGCTAGAATCATTATCCATGCAAGCCCAATATCCATAACTATCACTCAATAACTGTAATTGATTGATGCCCATCTTCAGAAAGGCAGTCACTCTGCCATTCCCTTTGTCATTTGTTCCTCCTTACGAATTCATGCTCATTTCTTTTGTGAACTTCTCTGGTTTCAGTTTTCAAGCCCTGGCTCTTGTTGTCCCTTTTCCTGTTCCATCAGGGAACCTTTAAGAACTCAGTATTTTTTCTGCTGGATATACCATCCATACTCAAATTGCTGCTTACTTTTAGGGTTTAAATTCCCCACCCTCCCATAATCAAGCAGACTGAGCACCTCTACCTTTCTCCCCGAAGGAACTTTCTCCAAGCTTTCTGTAATCTCTGGCCCATTTCATGACTTTTTGCCAATATTTCAGTCTTTCAGCTGTGGATATCTGAATCACATTGAAATGGCAGCAGCAAATCCCACAATCTCTATGATAAACAGAGCTTCAGTGCACAGCCACAAACATCCCACACTCAAAGACTTATGCCAGAAATGCTCCTTTCTGGACTGCAGCCCCATCCCTAAACCTCTACATGGTGACAACATTCCTCTCCTTATTCTGAAGAGCATTTTGTTTAACTGTGCTTAACCCAAATCCCCTTTCTGACTCTTCCCTGTGCTCATCCATGTCATTCCATATACAGATTTCACCAGCAGTAATTGTTATTAATATTGACTAATACCAGACTTCACTGCTGGAGGACCACCCAAAAAACCCAAAGTAAGGCGATGACAGTTCCCAAAGACAACAAAGTGCTTGGTCAGGCAGGGCTTAACCCAATTACTGCAGGCTTTATTCCACTGAATAATTCAAACAAATAGTTTTAATCAGAATACAAAACAATGTTGAGCCCAGCACCTTTAAAGAAATCCATTTACATTACATCTTTACAGAAAATGATGGATAAAGGATCACATCAGATGACCTAGTATCTACATCAAAAGCAACTTTTAAAACACACACAGTAGATAAAAGGATGAAAAGGAAGGGAAGGAATGAAAAAACATATCCAGCAAACTTAAAAGAGTTCCTGCCTTGAAAGAACGTAGTACATATGTTTATTTCCAAAATAAAAAGTATCCATATCTCCCCAAAAGTCATGCCTTCCACATTCTCATTTCAGTGAGAACCATGGGATTACAGAAGTGAGCAGCATGTATTTCAATATACTTTATAGCACAATAGAATATTCTATTGAAATTACAAGATCTAAAAAACAATTACTTTATTGCTTCTTACAACTTTTTCACTGTAAAATTCAACTCCAAGGTAGTAATTGGCAGGGACAAAATTATGTAGCAATTAGGGCATGACAGCAAAAGCAAACAAGAACTGAAAATGGGTTCGACACTTCTGGTAACAAGCAGGTAATTATCACAGCAGCTTGAAAGGGGCATAATCAACCAAACTGACATCATCCCACCCACATAATAAAATGTGAAATCCCTTTACGTGCAGCGGAGCTCTTACACACAGCTGGTAAATGCTGCTAGTCTGGTCCCCATGTCTGTGTCTGCAGAGCAGCTGAGGTTACACTGGGGACTGTCCAACACTGCATAATTTTATTTATTTCTTTAGAATGATAATAGCTATTACATGCTTTCACCCACTGTAGACTACAGATACTAGGAAACGGTGTTTTATAAAATTGGCCTCTCTTCTCAGAGTATAACTTTGTTTTCAAAGTTCCCAGAACACAGAAAAATCTCTGCCTAAAAGGCACAGTCACTGTTACACCACCACCTACAAGATAAAATAGGTTTTAATATTTTAAATATAAATATAGAAAGTTGCTAGTTTTAAATATGCTCAATTCTTAACCACTACATTTTACCAGGAACACTTTTTCCTGTGAATTGCTGTCTCAAAGCAGCACTGTCCCAGGGACAGTGTTTGTACCAACACAGTCTAGTTGTAAACCAAATGGAAATGCACTTGTCTTCATCACATATTTGAAGTAATTAAAATATGATCAAAAAACATTTGTTTGTCTGTTAAACCCTTTCAGCACTATTTTACTGCAAGATTCATGGAAAACCCATCAGCCCTGATGGTTGTTTCATCTGTCAGAGGAGGCTGGGGGGGGACCTCCTTCTCTGTTTGGTGTATTCCTTAACCTGTGCTCTTCTCCATTTTCTCTTTGTGTTGACAAATCCATTTACCTCCACACTGTCTGTCAATACCATTAACTGGCAGCTTCCACCTTCTTCCAGCTCATTAACAGCACCAAGGCCAAGCCCAACTCTAATCCCTAAGTCTGCTGTTAACTATTTCCACCCAGCTCCAATCTTTTCGATGGGTTTCATTCCCTGTTTTCTTGGACACGAGTAATTTCAACTGATTTTTCAAGACAAACTTCCACATCACATTTACAGAATATCTGCACCTATAATTTTGTACACTGTTGAAAGTGTCATAAGTAAAATATATGAATTATTAACCCTTATTTTCTCTCATTAAAAGCTCAGCACTAACACATCACAACATGAATTCAGAGCGCTGTTATCTTGAGAAATCTATTTTTTATCTATTTTTTGTTATCTTTAGCTATTTTTTTACACAAAATTCTCACAAAGATAACACAAAGCTGGATTACTGGATCTCAACTTTTGAAAAGTACTAAGGTAGGTTTGACTAACAGTATTCATTGTAAAATTTAAATTTGATGAGTGTGTAGCCTAGACATGGCATGCCTTGACTTGTGGAAGGTTTAATTTACTAGCAAGTAAAACAGATGCAGGCACAACAGGAGATATTTGATTGCTGACTATATGTTACTGACGTGATACTTATACCAAACCCTGTATGTATTTTTCTGTAAATATGCTCAATTCTTAACTGCTACATTTTACCAACAATGCTTTTCCCTCTCCTCAGATGCATTTATTGAAACTGAGGTGTGAACATTAACTGTT
>JAOXXN010000395.1:5741712-5757585 GCA_026770055.1 Myrmophylax atrothorax
GGCGAGCGAGGGGCGGGGACAGCGCGGGAGCGCCCGCCCCGCGCCCCTGCCCTGCGGAGCCCTGCGGTGCGGGGGCCGGCACGGCCCTGCATCCTCCTGCCCCGCATCTCCTGCCCTGCGGTGGGCTCGGCCCGGCCTCGCATCCTCCTGTCCCGCATCCCTGCCCTGCGGTGCGAGGGCTCGGCACGGCCCTGCATCCTCCTGCCCCGCATCTCCTGCCCTGCGGTGAGGGGTCTGGGTACGGCCTCGAATCTCCTGCCCTGCATCTCCTGCCCTGCGGGGATCTCCGCCCAGCCCTGCATCCCCAGCCCCGGGGAGCGCTGCGTGTAGGGGGCTTGGGCACGGTCCTACATCTCCCAGCCCCGCATCCCATCCCCCTGCCCTGCCGCGCCGGGGGCTCGGCCCGGCCCCGCATCCCCTGCCCGGCCGGTCTCCCCGCACGGCCCCGCACATCCCCTGCCCGGCCGGTCTCCCCGCACATCCCCTGCGCTCCCGCTTTACCCCACCCCCCGCCCGCACATTACCACTTAAAAAAGCGGCGCAGCCAAAATTTGCGTTGCCACTGCCCACTTTCCCTGCCAGCCCTGCCGGTTTCCACTGACCGCTTTCCACTGACCGCTTTCCCTCCTGCGCCGGGAAAACCAGCGTTTTGCTCCTGAAACTAAGGTGGGACTTCGGGGATCGCCTTTTTGTTTGGTTTTTTTCCCCAAAGAATCGTTAGGGTTGGAAGGGTCCTCTGGAGACCATCTAGCCCAATCCCCTGCCAAGGCAGGGTCACCTGGAGCAGGTGACACAAAAACACATCCCAGGTGGGTTTGGGATGTCCCCAGAGAGGGAGACTCCACGACCTCCCTGGGCAGCTGTTTCAGAGCTCTCCCACCCTCAACGTAAAGTTCTTTCTCACGCTCAGGTGAAACTTTTTGTGTTTTAGTCTCGTAGGTTTAGTTTAACCTTTTGCATTTTAGTTTTCCTTTTGTTTTCTTTTTTTTTTCCACCTCCTTTTCAACATTTTCCAGGCTGCTCTACACTACTCCAAAAGAATCTGGAATGGACGAGCTAAGAAAGCAAAGCTTGACAAATGTCCATCTACAAATGGCTCTTTCCTAATCCTTCAAATGCAGCCTGCCAATTTTCTTCTTCTCCAGAGAGAAAAACAAATCAAGAAAACATTACGCAAGTGTCACTTCACTGGTATTGATAGATACTTTCAAACCAATGGGTCTGCCAGTTTGAGTAGTAACACAACTACCTTTGTTCAACTTCCCTTCATGCAAAAAAACACCCCAAAGCAGCTGTTCTGTAATGCTTTGCTTCTGTCCATCTTAAGTTTTCTTAAAATTTCTGTCAGACATCTGCAAGACACAGGCTGACACATTGACAACAGTAATGTAATTTGTTTTCCAAACAAAAGTAAGACCGTGCATTATGCCTGTTTTCTCACTCATCTTAGTACTTTTTTTTATCACATTCTCTTCTGTCACACCAAGCTGCAGTGGACATACTTAACCTTGGGCACCATCTGTTGTGGACAAACAAGTAAGCTCAGTATTGCCTTATCAGTACTGGTTAGAGAAATTCTCAATAAATGCATCCAGGAACTTAAAAAAAACGATCTCACCTCTAAGACTGAAAAAAAAAAGCCCAAATCCCCACAGTGATTCACACAGCAGGATCTATCCAGGTAGAGGGAGTGGACCAACACTGCCCCTCCTTACATTTCCAGCTGAAACACACGCCAGGTGCCCAACCTACAGGAAAGTTTTTATCAAACCAATTCTGCAGAGATGAAGATAAAAATTTAAAAAGAAAGCACTCACATGAAAAAATCTCCAGGTGTTTATTCTGAAACAAGTAACTATTGTATAAGAGCCATTGTGCTATGTTAGTACAGGTACGGACACATAAATATATTTGGCTACAAGCAGCTATCAAGCTACAGCTTATCAGCACATCTCTGTAACCACATGTGCACACTCAGTCTGCTGCAATGAGAAGGTTAAATATGTTAGCCTAAATCTTAGAAGAGATGGTAAAAGTCAGGGGTTTATTTGGCAGTAAGGGGTGGTTGCTTTGGTGAAACCAACAAGTGGTGAATTGCAAAGCCACTAGTGAAACACTAATTACTTTGCCCATTCCCTTTGGCACTCACAGTCCTTCAGGTTCCACCAGGACAAGCCCCTCCTGGACATCCATCTCTGCAGAGTTCAATCATTTTTCTAAGTGGTTATTCTGAGATGGAGCCCCTCTTAAACTAAAAAAGATACTCAACAGCAGACAAAAGCTGTGTGTTTCCCAAACTGTATTAAATAAAATGAGGTTTTCTGTTCAGACTCAGCAGGTTAAGTAAGGCTGGAGCACCAAGTTTACTGTGTGTCATCTACCCCATAACTGCCTAGTTTGATAAGCTTCCACCACAACCCCAATGCACTACTGTCTGAGGTGATATCCCAGCAGTGTGACCAAGGCTCCATCAATTCACAGGGACGTTTGTGCTGCTGTACCTTAAACCTGCAGGTATTTTCAAATGTTACACTCCATTAAAAAAATACAGGTTTTAACATACCAGGTAATGGGTCACCTGACAAGTTTAAATATGTTAGCACAAACAAGACAAGTTGTAATTTAATAATAGCTGGTTAAAATAATAATAATAAATTACTCTCAGTACTTTTCCTGCTGTTCATATGGCCCAAGATGGAAGCTAACAGGTATGAAGCTGTATTAGCTGCCTGCCTTCTTCCCCAGAGCTTCCAACATGGCGATCCATTTTCTATCACATCAAAGAGGCAAAATTTAGTTCTTTTACTGAAAAAAACATTAATTGCCATAAAAATCTTAGGAAGGACAAAGTGTAATTT
This sequence comes from Myrmophylax atrothorax, assembly GCA_026770055.1. NCBI lineage: Eukaryota > Metazoa > Chordata > Aves > Passeriformes > Thamnophilidae > Myrmophylax > Myrmophylax atrothorax. Next base: position 5,744,571 of record JAOXXN010000395.1, read on the forward strand.
TACTACAGCACAGCCAGACGTGGTCCAACACCAGTCATGTTGACGCTGGACAAACTGCCCATAAGTTGCACTCAGTAGGATTACACATGGAGCTAAAGGAACAACTCTGGCATCAGCTCTCATAGAAGTTGATCCCACACCACAGCTCTTCTTCCCAGCCTCTGAACTGTTCCTGTTCAGCTGTACTTGGATCATGTTGTGAAGCAGACACAGGGACTGATCTTGCTACAGGGTAACCCAGCCAGAAGCAGCAGGGCTGGACACCAAGAAAAGGCAAAGCAATTCTGTCTGCAGCAATTCCCTGCCCTGATTCACACATCTCCACAAACGTGTGTCACCACGATGGCAACTGTTTATGCCAGTGCCTCTGCCAAGAAAATGTACATGGGAAAAATGGGATCAGTCGCCACTCCTAAGACAGACTTCTTCTTTTCTGTAAGCAACAGAAGCGATAGATTTAATGATTAAGATAAAAACTTATGTCTATACATATGGTGGACTATTTTCTTCCAAGCTCTAATTGATTAACTCAAGGATACGACTCTTGAGTTAATCAAGACATTGAATGAAGCACACAGTATCTCTCTGTAATAGGCCCTATTTACAATTCCTAACTTTTGGAGCAAGTTTCTTCTTCACAATGATGCCAAGAAGAAACCAAGAGAAATTCACAAACAGGTAAGTCACCATTTCCAATCTATTCCAATCAGAATTTCAGGTGCAATACATATACAAATAAGAGACACTCGCTTCCCACCAGAAGCCTTACTAGGTTACTCTAGCTAGATCATACATCTGGTTTGCTACTTCATATATTTTAAAACATACAAAGATAGACATATTAAGAAGGACAAAAATGTGTTTCTCTTTCTTAAACATTTGTTTCTTCATAACTTCTGCTGACCTCCTATTTCCAAGATTATTATATTATAATCCTAACAATTTGAGATTAAGCCCTAAGTAGTGAGCTACACAAGGACAACAGAAGCAGAAAAGGAAACACAAATATTTTTCCCTAGTATGGCAATCCTACTGAAATACAAGGGCATTTTACCTTCTAGAACCCTTTTATGCTTCCATGCTACATAGCAACTTGAGCCTCCCTCTCCTGTGAATAGTTTCTCTGTAAATTCCACTTTCCACACCAAAGGATTAAACAGAAGACAACAGACTTCTTTTTTAATTGCATTTGAAGGCATTTGGAAGTTCTTAGTTTCTAACCTGTACTAAGTCTCTAGATACAGATTCCATTTCTAAAGTAAAAAATAGAAACAAATATAAAGGTTCCAAATCAGTTCCAAATGGTGTATTTCCTCTTCCCTGCTCTCTCTTCTTGTAAGCAAGTACCAGATCATATCTGGACCCCAGGATAGGCTGGCAGCATGTCACACAGCCAAGAAACACACTTTGTCTATTAACTACATACCCACATTAACATACTATGATAAGTTTGATTTAAAGCCATTACATCTAAGATGTCATACCTAGCAAGCTTGCTTTTAGAGATAGAATTTGAACAGAAACATAAGTTAGGTAATTTAAATAGCTTTCCACATAGAAAACATCAAATTCTGTCTCTTAATATGGCTTTGACTGACAAGTTTTGACAAATAAAATGGAAAAAGCTCAAGGTGTCTTTCTTCCCTGATGTCTTCCCACGCTTCAGCCAAAGGCTACTGTCCCAATGACATGGCAGAATGGTTCATTTCAAGGCAAAGCCTAATACCACACTGAGTGACTGGTGAATGTGAATTGGAGTTAAAACCCCTTAACAACAAGCTTCAGTGTCCCCTTTTGCCTCTGACTGGTATTTTACCTGCAGAGCATCAGCACTAATCTCAAAAAGGAGCTTGAGCTCACAACATGTCACTGGTATCCAGCATCACAAGGCAAATGGCAATATCAATGGAGATGCACAGGCTACATCAGGTTAAAAATAATTCCAAAACCAAAATACTTGAAAGAAAAAAAACCCAGGCCTTAGAATCTTGCATTACCTCTGGAAATCAGATTTCCTTAGCCACTTCTTCACTTTCCCAATAGCACAGTTTTACCTGGCACTGACGTAGCACAGCTCGTGGTGCTTTCTTACAGAAACACTGCACAAGAGACAGAGCCTCATGCGCTGTGTGTTTCACATTTTTGCTAAGTGCTACCAGGGGTAAACTCTGTTACTTAAATGATAATGGAGAACCCCTTAGAAACATAGAATGGTTCGGGTTAGAGGGACCTTAAAGATCATCCTGTTCCAACCCCCCTGACATGGGCAGGGACACCTTCCACTAGACCAGGTTGCTCAGAGCTCCATCCAACCTGGCCTTGAATGTTTCCAGGGATGGGGCATCCACAACTTCTCTGGGCAACCTGTTCAGGTGGAATTTCTTCCTAAAATCTAATCTAAACCTATCCTCTCTCAGTTTGAAGCCATTCCCCTTTGTCCTATCACTACAGCTCCTGATGAAAATTTTCCGTATAAGAAAAAGAAATAAAGGGGTGAGCAAATTAATTCAGAAAGGACTAAAAACCAATACAGAGAAAAAGACCACAGGCTGAAAAGAAGATGCAAGAAGTGAAGAGGTAGAAAACAGACTATAGCTAAACACTCTCAGGCCATCAGAAAATGACTCATTGCTAGTGACATGCACTGTTAGCTGCTAGCACAGGCAGGACAAAACTGTTTCCAACAGCGCACAATGGAAATCCAATGAGAAAATAAATTCTGACATATTTGCTTTAAAGTAATGAAAATAGCCCTTTTCTAGCAGATAAACTTTTAAACACACTCTTTAAAAAGAAAATCTAAAATGCCAGATGACACAATTTCTGACAAAAAACATAGTAAGGAAGAAATAATTTATTTAGAATATGTGGAATCACACAGATTAATAGATAAAGTAAGTATCAGGTGATAAAGGGAAAAAGGAATGCAGACAATGAAACAAAAAGATTTAGTAAACTGTTTTCTTTCAAGAAATAACAAAGGAAAACACATACAAATAAAGGCTATTACACATCATTCACTGTGTAAAGGCAATGAGTACAACCTAAATAATGGATAGGACCATCAGAAGGGATGCTCACAGAACAGGATCATACAGTGACTCAGATTGAAAAAGACCTCAAAGGTCTGCTAGTTCAACTTCTTGCTCTAAGCAGGTCAGAGTCAGTTCCCAAAATGGTTTACAAACATTTTGAAGCTCAATTCCTTGTTTACATAGCTGTGTAATTATACACAGTGCTGAAATCTGATGGGGGACCCTACTTGAAATATATTATGCCAAGTACAGACAAGGGGGATTAGGGTATAAAGGTGATACTCAGCCTAAATCACACCTAAACAGCTTTGTCTAGTATTTCCTATTAGATGCTCTTGCTCAGTCCCAACTTCACCTGAATTGCATTTCAGAGATACCTCCTTGTCTCTTGTGACTAAGCATAAAGGCTTCAGCAGAATCTGAATACACTTACTCCTACTCATTAGTAAGCTCCTTTAAAATAGTAAAATAAATATGATTATTCCTTTAAAGCTTTCAAAGAAAACAATTCAGACAGAAACTAGACCATCACAGTACTCCTAGAAAATAAACCTAAGGTGGCATGACTACCGGAGCTAGAATTCCGTCTCTGCCCTGTCCCCAAGGCCCATTACTAATCGCTGTTAGGAATATGCTCCCACACCACATGACGTGGTCACGTCTATGCAGCTGGATATTCCCCAGGTCCAGTTCAGGCTACATATTGGGTGACAAAAAGGGGAATAAAAAAAAAAGAGAGAGAGAAAAAAACCAGAAAAACTCAACAACTTGATCTAACAACATTTATAGTCTTTAGATAAAAGCCTGCTAACAAATGTCTATCACAATACTTTCCCAAATTCTAACTACACAAGGAAAACAGTGCACCTGAGAAGACACAAAACAGCTGAGAGCCCAAGCTTCAACTCAACAAGTTTAAACATGTCCAAGACAGTTATGACTTCACTTTCTCTAAAAGTGAGCATGTTAAGTAAGTATAGATGAAAAATTCTCATTGGTCTAAAAAAGACTTTAAAACAACATGGTCAAGCCAACAATTTAAAAATAGGTTCTTTTTGCCTATCAAGACAGTCTAAAGCAAGTACAATGAAAAGAGGCATATGAATTGAAAAAGTAAACAGAAAATATTCTTAAACAAATACTTATTTACATTAAGTTATCAGTAATTTAAAACCCCTGCTGACAATGTCTGGTTAACAAGCCTTGAGATCATGATTTTCTGCTTGTCCATGAAGTAGGTTCACAACCAACAGTACTTTCTCTGTTCTGTTCTACCAGTGTAGCCTTGCCTGAGAAGACCACATACAGAGCACACAAAGTATGAGTCAGTTCACCAAGCTTTTGCATTTATTCTTTACCAACACATAGATTTGAAACAAATTAACGTATCTCCAAGCTGTTCACAGCACACCACAGGTCAAAGGAAACTCCTATTCCATTAGAGAAAGAGGCAACAGCAGAGTCAGCCATGAGCCAGCACTTACTGCTACATGAAAGACCTTAGGAATAATTTCTTTAAATAATCTTGCTTACAGATCATTTACTTCTTGAGTTACCCTCCCATTTCTGGGCCCAGTTCTCTCCTAAAGGGTTTTGGAAGACACTGGCAGAAAAGTAAATTAGAATTCCTGCTGAATCTGTTTTGCACTTTCCTTTGTACAAACCTCCACCAGGATCCCTGATGCAAGGTCAATCATGCAAAACGTGAACCAGGAAACACTGTGTGTCAGAAGCAGCATTGAAAGGCAGCATTTCCAAGAGTCTCATGGCTTGTACAACCCATCCCCTCTGCTCCCTCTAGAGCAGTTCTGCTGTGAGCTGTTCTTCCTAAACTTACATCCCTGTGGGTTAGAGAACATTAACTGTGACACAGTGTTTGCCCAGGAGGCTGAAAGTAAAATGGATGAGAATTCTATCAGTTTCATTGAGATCCTCCTTAAAAAAAAAATCCAAAACCAAAACAAAACCACGGGTTATATTTACATCAGTGAATTAAACATAGTTGGTGATGCTGGCCTTGAGGCCAACTAGCACTGAACAGCCTACATCCATGCTATCTAATTCCCAAACTCCCACACAAAGCAGCCACACTTAAACTATGCTGGGAACAATGTGTGGTCCACAGAAAATCTTGGGCTAGCCTTGAGAACCGTTTGGCAAAGCAGTGGCAGGTGTGGGTCAAAACTGTCCGAGCAACTGCTGGAATCACCTGACAATGCGGACAACAGTGATCAGCGACTTCAAACATTCCCTGCTGGGATTTTCACAAGCACAGACAAGAATCTCAGTGCTTCAGGTGCCAGAACACTACTGCTGGCTCCAGCCATGCCACTCATCAATACAAAACACAAGCACAGCCCTGAATTAGCCCCAAATATAAATGGCAAAATTTAAGAAAACTGAAATTAACAGTTCTTTTTATTTTGAATTTTATTTCGAAATTTCCTTTTCCAAGCCTTTCCTCACAATGAAAAGCATCTGGCCCATTTCTAAGTTCTGGTTTCATGCATTCAGTGAGCCACAGTAAGAAAAAAAAATAACACTCATTTGCTTTTATTACAAGGAGGGGAAAAAAACAGAGAAGGAAAAAAGTTGGAGTACAAACAAGCACGTAAGCAACAGAGAATGGGAGCTAGGGAATAAGGAACTGGAAAGGCTGGGAGAGAAAAACTTGGGGAAGCTGGTAAGTGTTTGGAATCAGCTAACAGAAGCTTTCAGAGCACGTATCTCGAGGGTAAGAGGAGGCCTTCATCATCCATACGTTTAATAGAAAGCCAAAATAACAGAACAAACAGCCCAACATGTTTGTGAAAACGCTGAGGACAACTGTTTCACAAAGTTGAGGGTGCCAGAAGAGCAGTTACTTCACACTTCACTCTATTAGGGCAGGCTCCATTTTAAACATCTCAATGTGTACAGTGATTTGGCTGGAAGTGGTAACAAGAAGCACTCGCTGTGCCAAGGAAGGGGGAAAGTGAGAGCAGTGGAGAAAGGAGAACAAATTTTTATCTTCAATTAACTGAAATAAGAAAAGCAACTTTAAACAAACTCTTTGAACTTTTTACTAGAATCTCTTGGGACTGTGATTTAAAAGGAGGACTGGCAGTTATTGTCCTGGAATTTGCACAATGGCAAAGTATTCCAAAGCAAGGGAGAGATAGGAAATGTAGTATGAACAATATGGGCTGCATCAAAAGCAGCCAGTAATAAGGGTCTGAAACTAGAAAGAATCATATTAGGAATGGAAACAAGGGCATTTTAATGAATATAAAGGAACAGCATAAACTGTCAGGGATAAAAATCAGAAGAGATAAAAGCACAGCATGCAGTATTACCACTGTGCAATATAAAAGGCAAACAAAGTTTCAGAAATATTTTAGAAGTAAGAATCAAAACACAAAAGTCTGTACAAACAGTGTTAAAAAAGAACAAACGGTAACAAAATGGGCTCAAATGCCACTTTCTGTTTGCAGCCTTCATAAAACAGATTTATTGTACCCAAAACCTGACGTTGTTACTAGGCTAATTAATCAGGGAAATTCAAGTCAGCACGACTGGAAGGATTTGACACAATGCTTCAGAAACAGACAGAAGTAATCTCTAAACTATGAACAATCATCTTCCCTAATACAGCCCTGGTGAAAATGCCCTAAGGGAGGCTGGCAACAATGAGCTAGAGCACTCGCAGGGTATTTATTTGCAATTTTTTTTCAATCAAGGTGGGAGAATACCACAAGAAAGTCCCTTCCTCCAGGACCTGCATGTGATTATTCACACACAGAGAAGAGTTTCATACAACACATGGCTGGAGCCATGAATATTTTAGAAGACAAGATCTAACAAAAATCATCCTGATAAATTGAAAGGTGGTTCATATCAGCCAAGTGAAACTTAATAAAGACTAGCAATCTTTCAAAGGATAAATCAGGTAAGTCAATATTATGTTGCTATAGAGGTTAAGCTTGTTCAATGCAGAACAAAGGAGACAATCTCCTAATAAATAAAAGTTCATTATAAAAATTGTTCTCCATTTCAGCTGTGGGGTCTTAACCATGAGTAATACAAGACAAAACTGGCTTAATCAGAAGTAAAGAATATTTATTTTATACTTTACAAAATTAATTACTGATACCAATTGCCTAGAGATACAGGGGAATTACACTCACTAAATACTTCAAAAACAAGTTGGAGAACCATTTGTCAGAAATGATACAGATACACAACACAGAAGGATGAGCAACATCACCCTGAAGTCTTCTGGCCATACAGCTCCATTTATCTGTGGTGATACAGGAAAACTAAATATTCCTTTTATTTTAGAGAATTCCATTGTGCTCCTGAGCTCCACACTCCACGGGAAAAAAAGAACCCTCCTAAATAATTCACATTCTATGTTTATGAAATGGCTTACTAATAAATCTCCCAAATTTTAAGACAGAATTGCTCCTCCCTTTATTAATAACAACATGGGGCCATCCTATCATTTTTTTGTTGAGAAAACACTCCCTAAGAACACTGCAGACAGTTTTCACTCCAGGCCAAGACAGGAGAGTAGACCCCGCAACTGGAACATCCCAGGTTCCAAGAACACTGGGGTGCTCCAGAAGTCACTCTGGATTAACCAAGGCTTCCATGTGGCACTCAAACAGTCACCTAAGAGGTCAGTAAATGTTTAGTGGCAGAAACTGCACATTTGGATCACAGCTTCATTACCAAAAATCCCTGTTATCTTACAGTGACATACCAGTGACTCAACTGCATATGCTCCAAGGAAAATAAAAATATAATAGGCAAAATAAAAAATTGGTAAATTTTCCTAAAGGTGATTTTTTCCTGATAGCCTAATTAAAACTGGTTTGGACAAGAATTTATTTTCGGTAATGATGCAGCAGAAGAGAAAAAGGCCTCTTTTTATCCCCCTGCTCAATGCCAAAAGTCTGGAGGGGAGGCATCCTAGTTTGGTAGGGCTTCCAACAGTTTCTTCAAGAAAAGCAATTAGAATGTTGATAAACACAACACTGAAAATTAGTAATTATGAATTTATGTTGGGATGGCAAGCAATAGGATTTGGTGCATGTGTGATTTAATAAAAATATTTCCAAAAAACATGAAAGGAAAGAATATTCTGAAATAAGCAAGATCTTGTGTGATTTTATTATAATGCCTATATATTGATATACTTGTAGGAAGGAGCTTTTATGCTAACATAAAACACTTTACTTACCCTGCTATTTTAGGGTACTTTGAATATTCAATTTAAGAATGATTCTGAGGATCAAAGTGAGAATGGAAATTCCTTATTTAATCAATGCCAATGTCTGGGGCAAGAGAGATGAGAACTACTCCTCTGTCTATATGCTGTGAAGAACCCTCTCAACATAACTTTTTTTCAAACAACCAATGAACCAGCATTTATGACTACAGGCTGTAAAAATCTCAATCTCCTGAAACAATTCCTATATCGAAGGACTCAAAGGAGTCAGCCTGAGAACCAAACACCCCCAAATTTCAGGCAATCAAGGCTATACCTTCACAGACACCACTTCATGCTGGCAGTGCTGCCCAGAGCCTCAGCTCTGCCTCTTCACAGCCTGGCCCTTGCTCTGGCCTCCTCCCTCGTGCTATCACAAACACGTTTCTTTGCCAGGTTAGTTTTAACCCGGCTCAGTTTCCCAACGTAGCTCACCACAAACGCCTGGGTCAGCACAGGCGAGAGAACAAACAGCTGGTAGTGGAGGGAGGGCAGTACTGCTGCTCCTTTTCACTGCCAGAACCAGTCTAAGATTTATGGGATTTGGGGAAAATAACCACCTGATGCACTCCTTACACTCACTGCCTATGTTTCTCAAAGTAATAAATATTCTAGATTTTAAGGGGTTTCCTGCTTCCTTCTATTTGCTTTCAAAAGCACCAATGCTATTAGAAGAACTTACTCAATGTAGTTCTTGAAGCAAGTGCCCAAACTTATTTTGATTAACCATCCTTCTGACCTTTTGTCTGGCCATCCTTCTTGTGAAAAACAAAACCAAAAAATGCAGAATTCAAATCAAGTTACTAGCAAGAAGTACTTGGTGCGGTAAAATCTTCTTCTCTGTATTTATCCAAACTATATGAATCACACAGATTGTATGAATAGGAGATCAAATATATTAAATACAGAAAGGAGAAAAGCTTTCAGTATTTCCTGAAGTTCTCAATCACTTAATTATTTAGCAGTTAATAACATTTTTGTGTACCTATGACAGCATTTCTTAAAAAGTTAATTCCATAGCCACGGTGTGTAACAACATAAGGTAGCAATTGATGGATAAGGAAATTCTATTTCCCCCAGTAATTCAGGTCACTGCTAACCCTCCAATACTGCTGTGGGACAGCTGGGCCAAGGAGTTAAAAAACAACTCCACCCTGAGAAAGGGCGAGTTTACCTATTCTCAGCAAGCCCCTGCCTTGGAAAACCATCTCTCAACTCAGAAGTCGGCAAAGAATAGAAATGTCCATTTCCAATCACTTATCTTAAGAAAGAACAATGACAAGAAGTCAGTAGGAGTTGAACATGCTAACAAGAAAAAAAATCCACAAGCAAAGCCAAGAAAATCGGACTGTTTTATTGTTTGAAACCAGGAAAGGTCTCCTGTGTCACTGCATACAGGATGAAGAGATGTCTGGTGTGTAGATGGCTCAGAGAGCAGCAATCAAGAGCCTGGGCAAAGACATGCCTTATGACCAATACGTTGAGATTGTGCCATCACACTTGATCTGTCATAATAATGTTCAGCAGCTCTTGAAGGTCCTCTCACCACAAGTGCTACAGAAGCTCAATGGATCATCAAACACAAACATGAGCAAACTAACAAGTGCAATGCCCTAACCCTCCAAAAAAATTCTTCACAGCAAGTGCAGTCTGTTTCAAGTTGTGGAAACTGCCTTTATTTCCAACATTAAGCCTAACTTCACTCACCCTTAAGACACAAGTGAAGGCACCACATGAATCCACATTTTAACACCTTTGAGGATGTGCCAAAATGATTCAATAAAGCCCACCCATCACACAAGTCCTTATCAATAACTGAAAATCTAAAGATTAATACAGACATCATTTACCTCCTGAGCAAAACAGCACTGTGAGCAGTTTAAGCCAGGCTCCTATGCAAGAACAACGTAAGACAAGTGGGAAAGTGCTTGGTAATTTGAATATGGTGGAGGAAGTCACATAACATGGGCTGCTGAAGAAAATGGCACAAGGCTCCCCCAGGGCCCTGGAGCATAGAGCTCAATCCTGCTCTGCAAGGGAATAGAGAGGCCTTCAAAGAGCCAACATCATGTCACAAAGCCTCACCTCTTCACTGTGTGATCTTGTATGTACCTTCTGGCTTTTGGCCAAGCAGTTTGATACACGTGGCTTGTACAGGCCACTGTTTGCTTTAATACCTTAACCCTTATCTGTACAATAGTTGTACAGAGCTCGCCCATCCAAAGACCTCAGTCCTGCCAGGTAGCAACGACCTTCCCTAATCACCATCATGTGTTTGGGAACATTTTTATTCTGCAATGCAATCTAAATTTTACATTTGCAAATGTTAAATTTTGAAGTGAGAAAAGGGCAGGCAAGTAAAGACACAAGTATCACTCAGAAGGTGTCTGATGAACTAAAGAAACACAGCTAAGCTATAAAGCTCCAACCAACACATTAACATTCTTTTGAAATGAGCATATATATCTTTAAATACTGGCCTACGCTAACGCAAGTGCAGCTAAAGTGATAATACAAATTCTCAAATAATCATTTCCTGGCAAAAACGATATGCTTAAGGCTCCTCAAAACTATCTGCATGTGTGAAATCAATGGCCTTTGCAAACCTACTGCAGCTTACATTGGCCAAAGTAATGAAAAACTAGGACAGAAATTAAAATGCAGATAATTAAAAATAAACACACAAAACGTTTTGCACAAATTTCATGCTTTTTGAAATCATTATCCAATGCTGTTTTAAACTACACACATTTGGAAAAATAATTTGTAACATACATCGAAGTCTGATGGATGCTGAAAATAAAATTTAAAGAGAGCTTAGACACTGAACTACAAAGTAACTTATCATGGTTGCAATCCCTGAGACTTCTGCTACCAAATGTTTCTAAGAAGCTACATCTGTTGGTGCTGCTTGTAACCTGGAGAGATTAAGAAAGCTCTAGTACTTAAAATAGATTGCAAAATTGTTTACTGCACCTGTACAATACTATCCTGATACATTTTCATGAGTAACCAGCTGTTCATACAATGACAATATAGTTAAAACAGAACTCTTCTTCTACAACTTCTTTTTGATCACATTCCTATCCTTCAGGTCCATACCCTGGAACTTGAGGTATAATCCAAGTACAGGAGTTAACTTTCCAAGATTTCAGGCCATACAGTGAAATGGCACCAAATTATTACCACTTTTTCCTATACAATACCAGCAAGAGCTCTCTTTGAACCCTGCATCTGAAAGCTTCCTTCTTCTCCATCATGTCCCAGCTTCAATAATGCAACTTCATTCTCTTTTTTTGACTGTTTTAAGTGCCATCTCTCTACCTTCTAAATTTCTTTGTAAGATGATACTACAAAAATATTTTCCTCATTGGCTGCTTTGAGTATAGTTCTATGTATTCTTCCTTCTTCCTGCTAAACCGTGAACTGTCAGTTTTAAGGCTCCTCATGGGCTGTTCTTGCTCCACCTCCTCTATTGGAGCTCCTGTTCTAGACAGATACTCTGTTGTCACATTGTAAGGAAGAAAATAGGAGCGTTGGTCTGGCACTTCAGGCAGGAAACAAACTATCTGTGAAAATCCTCGGGGTAACAATGTTACCCTGTTTTAAATGTATCCTCCAAGTCGGATGCCTATGAATCGTTCCGGATGCTGAGATAGCCAGGGTACTTCAACTTCTGCATGTTCTTTGGCTCACAGCACTCTCACAGCTCCCTCGTGCTTTCCCAATACATTTCTTACATTTACATGCTGTCTTATCTTTACATTTAAATTAAGAAACTGTTTGTGCAGAAGTTATCTTTGCTTATGCATTTGTACTGCATCTAGTAAAATGGTGCCCTGGCCTCTAGGCACAATTACAATATAAATAGCAAAAGTGAACTGCTCACCTAAGATCAACTCTCCTGACAATGCTATCATGAAGCTACAACCCTCAAACAACGATAAAATGCTGTTTCAGCATCACATTCTCCCATCTGTACCCCTCTAGGTACTGAGGGCACTGATTCCCAGTTCATCACCTATGGGAAGGCTCCCCAGTTCCCTGTACAGATCTGTGTCCGCAGCACCACTGGAATTTTTACTGATAACCAGATAAAATGCAGAAGGAGAGAGACATGAGCAGTGCTGCCCTACTGAAGAGCCCTGTACTCCCTTAACATAAGCATAATTCTGGGAAGACTTGAGAATCCTTGGCATCTCATAGGAGCAGATTCAAGGCAGTTTTCCATCTGTCTCCTTAAACTCACCAAACAAGGCCTTCAAGAAGGTAAAACACCAACCTACAGCACTCTCCAATATGGCATTGTTTTTTAATGGAAGCCTCCATAGCTGAGGAATTATTCTATTTTGACTTTGCCAGTTTAATGCAGGGCTCTTCATTTTATCATTACTTAGACTGCACTTAGACTGAACATTCAGTGGAACATTTCCCATAATGGGATAAAGCAGTTGAACAATTTGACTGGCTAATAGTGATTTAGACATGTGATTACAGTACAGAAAATGGTCTGACATATGCTCTTTTCTCTGGTTTACATGAGGCACATTAATCCAACTGGAAAGCACAGAAGTAAAAAGGAAGACAAGTCCAAGCAGTCACAAGAAAAAGATAGAAAATATTTTTACTTGATTTATTTCTGCTTTTGATAGGCTAATTGTAATCAGTATTTTGTAAATAGCAAAAGTTACAAAATAAAACCATTTTCTCCCCCAAATGGATGCAATTA
>JAOXXN010000395.1:5762594-5776712 GCA_026770055.1 Myrmophylax atrothorax
GGGCACTTCGTCGAACTTGCAGACGCGGTGGGGAAGCAATAGCCCCCAGGGCTCCCGGTAAACACATCCCGCGCTGAGCGTTTCTCCAGCGGCATTTGGGTTTCTGTGTTTGAATACCAGTTGATAAAATGGCCCGGGGTAGCACGCAGGTACAACGAGGAAGGGAGGTAAGGAGGAGCTGATGTTAGTCGCTGGATTGTTTGTTTTGTTTTTACGTAAAAATAAACACAAAACACTCCAGACCAATACTCTTCTCTTCCTTCACGAATGTTTCACTTGTCAGTTTCAGAGGACTAAATAGGTGTGCTGTGGCAAATACGACTTTTGCTGGCCTGTTTTCCTCAGAACTACTTCATAATAGCATGCCTTCGTTGATTCATTTTCTAGGTTTATGAGTAATTAAATTAGACCTTTGTGACATTTTTATGTAAGGTATGAAATACATTACAAAATAACACATTTATCTTTGTCTATACACATACATATACAATTACAGAAAGCCATCCCTTTTGCTCAGCCATGCACGGACAACAGCTGGGTTGTTGGTGTGACCTTCTTGGCCCTATCACTGAAAATGTACTCATTTATGCCAAATTAAAATATATATCCTGAGCTAAACATTGGTGTTATGAAGTCTGCAAATGACAACATGGGTATACTGTTCATACAGCTTCAGGTATGGGGTGTTAATATGTTTACATGTTGTCTAACAGAGGAAAGTGCCTTTGAATTTTGTTAAGTTAGTCTAATTTAACTGAAAATATTTAATACTATACAGACCCAGACTTGGGTGGAGCAGAGAGAAAAAAGGCAAGGAAGGGGAGGGAGAGGGAAGGAAAAGGCCACAGCCTCTGCACAGTGGGATTGCTGGTGTGGCATTTGCTAGAGTTGCCAGGTTGCCATCTGGTCTACTAAAAAAAATGGCCATCTCCTGGAACAGTGGCTGTGCGTGTGCGGATCCGCTGCACATGCGCCACGGCTTGGGTGAGTCTAGGATGTGTCAGAGCCACTCTGCATGTGCAAATTGATTGGAGCTGTGACACGTGAGCACACCGTGGGCTCAGATCACTGCCTGGTGTCTGGGGAATAACTGTCACCGCCCACGGCAGAAATACGTCCAGTGAAATCACTGGATTCACTTTTCTGTGCATGGTTCATCCTGGCCTCCCATGGGAACATTTTTTTAACACCTTTAGACCATCTGTAAGAGGTTGAGCTTCAGGTTTTGTCTCTTATACAAAAACAGATGTGTGATTTTAATTTTTTCTCCCCTTTTTTTTAATATACTAGCTATGTGTAGCTAACACAATATAAATGAGTTGGCTTTGGTGTAGCATGGTCTAGCACAAGAGCGAGGTAAGGGACTGTGCCTCAGACTTTTACTGGTGTTCCTTATCTCATTATGTGTCCAAACATGGCTGGGCAGGTCTGCGCTGTGAATTGCTGCAGCCACTGCTGTGGCAATCAAAGGTGTGAAGAACTACATAGAACTGAGAGACACTCGTGAGCAGGAACCTGAAGGGGAGATGGAATTGTAGGAAACTGTATTTGCAAGCATCATCTATCGCTTGGAGAAGGCAGAGGGACAAGCTAGTAGACGTGTCACCAAACATAAATCCAGTGTGGGAGTGCTCTGTTGATTCAGGATATTTGAACAGTTCTGTCAGGAAAATTTTTATGTTTATACCTTGGCCACACTAACCACCTATTATAAATTATCACTGTCTGGAAAACACACATTTTTACAGCAAATATGTAATATTGAATGAACAGGTTCTCTGCTTTACTGAATGTTGAGATCCTCCAGTCCATTGTAAACTAACTCAGTTGAGCTGACACACCTGCTTTTTTTTTGTTTGTTTGTTTTAACTTTTCAGAGCAGGCAGCTTTGAAATTTTCAACTAGGATTTTACATTCTAGCCTTCCTTAAAATAAACATTTCTGTGGCTTTGGAGTTGTTTCTGAAATGTGAGATCTTTGCAATATTGATTAAACAAGGCATGCTAATGGTTTTAACTTCAAAACATCTCAAATTATCCCAGTGTGCTTAATGTTCATAATAGAACATGTTGAAAATGGGATGTTGTCTTAAATCAGCTAGTTATGGAAAATGATCCTGATGTAGAAGTAATTAAAGGAAAATGACAACTAGTATGAAAATACCATATACAACTAAAGCAGTGTATGTAACAGGAATAATGAGAAAAGTATTCCAGATTCTATCAGGAATGGGATCCACATACTTTCTCTTTTATGACGTTAGTTCAGAACTCTGCCAGTTTTATCAGCCTACATAAAGCAAATAAAAAGTTTAGTTTTTGTTCTCTTTGTATGTGTGTTCCCACTGCAGAAAAGTCCTAGTTCTCACAAAGGCTTCATTTAGGCTACATCAGCAACATGCTAACATTTTAGGTGTTCGGCATATTGAACCCCTTGTCCTAACCTGTGCTTAATTGATAATTGACTGTGCTGAACATCTGCTTACCTGAGTGTGCTGCTCTGAAAACTATGGAGAGTTTGGTGCCAGTCCATATCCCACAGGGCTATTCTTGTAGCAAACTTCAGGATAAAGGTGCAGTGGGCAGTCGAGGGCAGTAACCACATCAGCTGCCCATGGTATTTTTTTTTACATCTGCATTCCTGTTCACCCAAGTAGTTCAGAAATAGCCAAAGTACTGTTTTGGGGTTTTTTTCAGAATTAAATAAATGAGCCCAAGATAATTTAAAAGAGTTCTAGACAAAGCCTAGATCAAGTGACAAAATCAGGATTACATCATACAAATATGTGACTCCTAGTTACTTTGTACTAAACTTGGCTGGACTACAAAAAATATTAGCATATGTTAATTGTTGTATGCTAAGGAATGCACTGTAGAAGTCTAGTTTGAAACTTGAAATGTTTGTTTCTTCTTTTAATCAGTTTTGCTTACTTGTCATCTCGTAGACCTGCCTTACTTTGGGCAACAGCACAGCCTGGATAGTGGGTATGACATACACACCCTTGAGCAATGGTGACTTTCCCAGCAGTTTGGTGGGATGCTTTCAGCTGCAGATGGTGGGGAATAAGCCTTGCTTCTCATCCTGAGCAGCATTCCCAGACAGCTGGAGAATTCCAGTTACCAGGTGCTCTGGAGCAGTGGGCAGGTGGTGTGGAGGTCCAGTCCGCCAGAATCCATCTGCTTTCTTTGGAGGCAGCTCACAGTCTGTGAGGAAAAAACCATTTCATTCTAGTTCAGGTTTTCTCACCTGCTCTCTGCTCTGAAATATCCTGACTGCTGTTCTCCAGCAGCTGCTCCCCACAGAAACTGATGCAGAGTTTGTATGAAAGTGGGCTTACACAGCCCAGGCTCCCCGTCCCCTGCCTGCTTTCTCCGGGTTAGTTCAGTGGGTGCTAAAGGCAGCACTGCCCACACAGCGATGGATGTGCCACCTCACACCTTTACACCTCAGCCTCACCAGAGCCCAAGGCCTTTTCATAGTATTAAGCCTCTTTGACTGGGCTAATGTGACTGAGAAACACACCTTTTTATCCATTAAGATGAGGCCAAAAATGTTAAGTGCTCAAGATGCAAGCCCCTAGGGCTTGTCTGTATATCGAGTTATTACACGTGGAGGCTTTTATCTTCATAAGAAAATGTTCTTTTTGTGCACGCCAAAGTGTGAATTTAAAACGAGTGGTTATAGCATAACCCTCATGCAGACTCACTCACTCTGACATCTTCTGGCTTTTTTCTGCTCAGATTAAGTCTAACTTGTTTAATTCATGTAAATGAAATTAAAAAAAAGGTACTCAGAGTGAGTCTGTCCACTTAAGGAATTACTCTTGCCCGCCTCTGGTAGTATTACTAATAATACCTTCCTATGTGGAGAAGCTTTGTCTATTAGGAATGTTAATTTTGCACAGGTTTGCACTTAGTAGGAGCATCACTTATTTACATTTGAATCATCCTATTTTGACAAGTGGTAGCTGATGCTTTCTACTGAAATTCATTGTTACTCAAAACCAAGGCCATGATTCTGGGGATGCTAAATTAGGCAGATAAGTAACTAGATACATAAATAGGTTCACTGAAGACAACTACCTCCTGAATAAAGTTTGTTCTGTGTTTAAACATTTGCAAAATGCTTAAATTCTTCCTAAACTAGCGATTTACATCTTTTATTCTTAGAAGGAACTGTGAACTGAGCTGTGTTATGCTGTATCTTTTTAGCATCCCTGTGAAGTCACATAAAGTATCCAAAAGTTACTTGGGAACATTCTTTGTGAATTCCTGTCTGGTTTACACATTTATGAAACTGTACTTCCTAAACTTTAATATTCTGAGTTTTAGCTTTGACATCTATGTGGTGGTGTGCAACAGAGAAATAATCTTTTATGACATATTATTAGTTGCATAGCTCTTTTAATCTGAACAGGTAGAATGCTGATTGTTTGAGTAAAAATCAGATTAGTACCTGAAACCAGTACATGCTAAATACTGGCTGCACTGCAGATGGATGGAAAAAACCCAGAGCCAGCAGCAAGCACCCAGGGCAGTAGCTGGCCCCTTTGCGTGCACCTCTGCGGAGAGACAATAGATTGCTGTGAAGTTAGGACTTTATCATGCAGAAAGTTAAATAAATGTCTGAGCAGTGTTTGCTGTTTGCAGGAGTGGTGCATTAAACTCAGATTACTTAACAGAAATAATACAAATCAGGCCATGAAACAGGGGAAATGAGTTGTTTGTGTGCAATCCTACATTTTTTTTAGTAAGACTATGTTTTTATTCCATGGTTTGCACAGCACCTTGAGCAGAAGCGTCCTGGTTCCTTATCTGAGATCTTGGGTGCTATGATAATAGAAACATAAATACTATTAGTTGAAATAAACTTGTCATATATTGCCAGTTTTGCAAGGAATTAATCTGGCTCGGACAGGATGGGCTCACTTTTAGTGGAGTTGTTACAATGTGGGAGAGGCAGGTGCCTTGGATGGTAGGGAGGTAAACACCTGGACACAGGTGCCCAGTCCTGTTTACAGCTGTTTACTGCAACAACATGACGTGTCTGAGTGAGAAGGGCAGCATTTGGCCTTTGGTTTTTGAAGTTAATTGCAGACGATTAATGGGGACATGTCGCATGCCTGAGTTCCAGGCAGAATTCAGTCCTTCACTTCTTTAATAACTAGTTTTTTAAACCAATTAGCTGCATACCCATATGGAAACAATAGTAGAGGCTTCACAGCCAAGACTATACGGAGATTCTAAATTACATATATAATAAAGGTTGTGCATGTGTTTTCTGGCTGAGACCCATGTTATATTTCAGCCTCAAGCAAAAATTTTCTCCAAGCTTTAGCCCCTCAACAAAAACAGTTTTTAATGAAAGTCCTGACACCACCTTAATTACAGTGCAGCAAATATTACCATCATAATCCCATTTCATCCTTAGGCAAGTAGAGCATCTCTGGGGGCCTGGCTGCCAGTGACCAGTTTTGCAGAAACAACCTTTTCCCCAATGCATTTTTTAATTTAACCTGTACTGTGCTGCTGGGAGGAAAATACATCAGGAGATGTTCGTGCTAATCTCCCCACATTCCTTGCAGCCCTCCTGGCACTCCCTGCAGTCCTGGGCCTGGAAGATGAAGTGGCACCCAGGGATGCCCAGCCTGCAGCCAGCTCTTTGGTTTCCCCACAGCCTCTCTGCCTGTCTCCCACTGGAGAGCAGGAGCCAAAAGTTCAGGTTCAGCACTGGACCTTCACAGTTATCACACAGTTACTCTTTCCAGCAGCCCCCAGGGTTATATACCAGAATATGTGGTATATACCAGTGCCCAGAGACAATCCCCTTTTTTCCTTGGCCACCACATTTCAGAAAAATCCTTGCTTTGGATCCAGGAAGGCAGTGGGAAGGCTCTCCCAGTGGCAGTCCTAATCCAGATGGGTGAGGACAGAGCTGTTTAAAAAGCAGTGCTGTGCCCAGCCCAGCAGTGATGTGTTCATTTGAAGCAGGCTTGCAGTGTCTCCAGGCTATCACAGTGTTTGGGTGGGTAAGTAAAATGTGATTAGTTTCTCATTACCAAATCGATTCAGTGTGTAGACTTTGTGTGGGGGCTGCAATATTGACAGGACAAATTTGCAAGGCTATGTGAATCTGGGCTCTTTTCCTATCAGAAGTATGGGGGGATATATACACATATATACCCAAGGGTATACTTGTGGTTCTTACTTTTTTTTCCTTCTGCCTTCTTAAATCAAAGTAATAAATCTGTATGATCAAAGGAGCTGGAATAATCAATCTCTCCAAATTGATCTGAAAATCCTAATTAAAGGCTAGAGAGAAATTAAACAGGAGGTTTCTTGTTCTCTCTACCACATTCTCAAGTACAGTACAGTTTTCTATTATGGAACTCCTACAATTCTTATGTACAGAGTAAAATCATGCAGCTAAGGTACTTTCTCTAAAAACAAGCAAAAGCCCTCTATCTGCTGGGACTTCATTTCTGTTATCCTGTTCTCTCCTATTTAGGTTCTCATATGGTGTTAATCACCATGGTATCTTACAGCTTTGTGAAAATATAGAGCACCATATGCGATAAATCACTAATATTAAGAGTGAAGATGCTGGATAAAAATATTCTTCCCAAATCTAAAGCAGAAGATGTGCAGTAATGGACATACCCAGACAAGCAGCCTGAGTAAAAGGTGGTATGTGTATGAATGGAGCCGGAATCATTCCTCAGATGATAATATTGCATCCAGTCACTGTTTGTGAGTGTGAAAGGCACACTCACTCCTTTCCTCCCATGGTACAGCTCACTAAAGCAGAGAGGAAATTAAGCCATCCCCTGCTCCCTCCTTTGCCCTGCAGACGAGTGCTCACCTTACAGTGTTCAAGGGCATCAGTCAAAAGAAGATAACTTGCCAATAAATGCCAAGTGAGCTTGTGCATTTGTTGTAAATTAAGCGCACACATAATTACAATCCAAACATAAAGCAAAATGAAGGACTGTACTTCCATTGGAAGGAGTGCACTGAAGTGGTTGTAAGTTATCCTCCCAGCTGGTAATCTCAGTTACATATTTTCTCATGGTTTTTCATTTCCCACTTAGTTTCAGCTGGATCTGTTTTCTATTTATATTGTAAGTGTCAACATATAAATAATTTTCTTTGTTGTATCCCTCACTACTACATTCTTTTTCTTGATGGAATAGCAGAAGTAATTATATTTATAAATGGAATGCCTGTTTTGCCTAAGTATCACATATAATTCCCTTCTGTAAGAGGGATTTTTATAATTCCTCTAAATATGTCTTGGCAAGGATCAACCCACCAGTTGGTGGTGTGGATCCAGCCTTTAGGGACAGAACTCAGGATTCTGATCCCTTTGGCCAACAGGCAGGAGGGCACTACAGAAAAAAATGCTTCAGTTGGTTTGAGAGATTGATGCTGCTGTGAAATATGTGCAGTTATTAAGCACCTCAGAAAGCAAATTCACTACGATTTGCTTTCCACCTGTGGATTTTGCTATTCAGCACAAAATTATTTTGGCAACTGAAGAATTCTTCATTGTGGACAGCTGTGGGAAGATATTAATCCTGTTCTTCAAGTAAGATACATTCACTGATCTATTAGACTTGCTCCACCTCTACCATATCATATTGTGAGAGGAAATCAAAGGAATTCCAAGAGAAAGGATGAGTAATCTCAAGTCCTTCTTATCGCATTTCCACCTTCTTTTTTCAGCTACTTTCTGCAGACAAGTTCAGCTGTCCCTTGTTTAATGTGAGCAGAGCAGAGGGAGATCTATTCTGAGCTCTGCATTAAGGGAAGTTCAATCTCACATCTCTGGGAACTCCTTGAGGAAACCTCAGTCAAAGTATGGGGATGGTGGATCCCAGCCACAGGTAGTTCACAGCTCACTCACTGGATGAAACAGCAACAGGCCTTCTGGAGCTGATGTGCAGCATAGGAGGAGAAAATTATGATTTTCTTACTGGGTTCTGCTGTTCTGTGTGCACGGGTGTTCTTTTATTACAGTTTCTCTAATATTTGCTTTGATTAAAGGTACCTACACTTACAAAGCAGTGAGACATTCTATTCCTACAGAAGTGTCAAGCTTGAGGAAGAATGTGTTGGAGCATTCAAAACCCATGTCAGGTGTGGTTTGGGAGCTGAAAATGTAGAGGTCTGTGTGGGAGCGATGTGGGTGATGTAAGACAGGTCCTTGGATTTGGTGAAAAGAGTGTCTAAATCTCTGGAGTCTGACAGAGTTTGAGGCATGACCCTGCAGTGTGGTCAGCATTTCCATGAGTATCAGTTTCTCAGCTGCTGGAGCTTCCATTACCCAGTTTTCACTGCAGTATGATGAGCAGAACCAAACACATACTGCTCCCAGTCTGGTATCTTTAGCATAAATCAGCTTAAACTAACAGGGAAGTTTAATTGCTGCATCAGTGATTTGGCAACCAGCACACATTTGTGTCTGCCATCCCTGCAGGAAGGGGTCCTGTGCTCTGAAGGCAGGGATGTCACACCCTCAGCCACTGCAGTGACATCCAGGAGGGCAGCAGTGTGAGCTCCAGGAGAGCCTGTGCTGCCGTGGCCTAGTTTAGGCAGATGCTTTGAACGAGCTGGATCCTGTACCTCCAACAGTGTCATTCCATCAGTGTCAGCTATGGAATCCATCAAACTGGGAATGCTTCTGGGTGGGGAGCCCCAGCACGCCGTGGGCTCTATTCCTGTCCTCTTGCTAAGTCTGACTTATCTCCTTTACAGCTCTGGCTCCATAAGCTGCAGCCTCTGAAGTGCAGAGAAACCCAAGTCCTTTTCTTACTTCCCTGTACATTTAATCAGAGGCCTCTCAGAAGTTGTAGTCTGTAGTCTTTCCTTTTCCCTGTGTAGCCCTAGTAAGGCTTCATGTTTATTTAAGGTTTAACTTCATGAGCAGTTCTCCTTTCTCTCAGCATACACAGTACAAATTTGGTCTGTTCCCTCAGCTTTTGCATTCAGCTGGTTTGACTGATTTAACTTTGCTGATTTACCGGTGTAATTTAGCTTGTCTGAAAAGGAAGGAAGATTGACGTTGGCTGAAATAAAATTCTGAGATGCTTATGGAGTTTTATTGCCCTAGATTTCTGGATTGCTATTTATTCCAAAAAGTAGGCAGAACTCTGACTTTAGATTTTCAGGACTGTCTCCATTATGTCAGGGTTGCTAATTCTTTGAGTCAAGTCATTGTGGTTAGCCAATCTTGTTTTCTGTCTCTGTGGTAAGATTTTACATCCAGAAGGCTAACCTCAATGCTCCCCCACGAAAGCAGGCAGACGTGACAAAGCACTTCCTTCTTTGACCTCTGTAGTTGAGTTTTGTAGAAAGATGGAATCTGTCAAATCAGACCAGACCTCACATTACCTGTATGAGAACCAAAGGGTCAGACCCTGTGCCTGTAGCAATAAGTGGAATAAAAATGGACTGAAATATATTTCATAAAACCAATTTCTCTTCTAAAATAGTTTTTCCTCTAAATTCAGACTATGAACTGTGAAATTCTCTCATGCTTTTGAGTTACACATGGCTATGTATCGTGTCAGAGCAAACTTGAGGTTACCTGGATTTCCAAATTGTGCATTTCCATCCTGAAAGATTGTGTAGTTCTTGTCTTGAATTTCCTGGGTTTGTAATGCTTTGGGGGAGATAATTGTAATATTCTAATTTCTTTCCATAACTCTGGCTTAACATCATTTCTTTGGGGAAAACATGTTGTTCAATATACACTTCTGAGATGAGGAGGGGAGGAGGAAGGCTTAAGGGAGATCCTCCTCTGTTTTACTTCTGCCTTTGTCTCCTTTCTAGCACTGATATTAGTCCAGAGAGCAGAGTTACAGCTTTGTGTGAGCAGTGCTGATACTGCGCCTGAGAGGGTGGACAAAAGGTGTGTGGTAGAGGGCCTGGAGAGCCCTGCTGCCTCCTCCCCAAGCACCGATCCCAGGCTCGGGGACGCGTGAGAAGCAGGTCTGCTCCTGCTGGGACAGGGCTGGGCTGAATCCCTTCTGCTGTGACAGGGGCCACGTTACAGACCCTCAGCACCTCCTCTGGGTTCACACAGGGGTTGTGTCTCTCCTTCCACTCAGCAACGTAATCATCCATGAACTAAAGAACTCGGTCCCGCCCAGATGGGACTGGAGCTGGTTTAAGGAGTGGAAGATATATAATAGCATTATGTCATATGTAAAACTTTGGCTTGTCACCATGAAATTCACTTGTTTGCTCTCTGCTTGTACCACTGGTGCTGTGCAAAGCAGCTGAAGTGAACTGGACATTTGGGCCAGGCTTAACTCCTACTTTAAATCCCAGGATTATCATGAGAGAGCAGAAGTATTCGCTGTGCTGGAGCTGCCTCCTAACTGGCCACTCTGCTGCCCTGGCATTTCTCAGATCAGTGACAGATCAGACCAGTGACAGCAGGTGGGTGACCAAGAAACCAGCCACCAACAACACTTTGCATGTGGTTGAAAGGACTGGTGACTACAAAATTCCCTCTAACTGGAGCTTTTCAAACCATAAAGGCACGTTTTGGAAACTACCTCTAAGAGTGGAGGGACAGCTGACCACTTTGTAAGCACTGCCACTCTGGCATCACTTAAGACTGACCTGAATTCTTGATCTAGCCAGTCTGTTGATCTATAATCATAGTGATCCATTAATTACTCTGTTTAATTGCAGCCACTTTATTATAATGAAAGGTTTAACTATACCGAGCTTTGTGAGTTTCCATGTTATTTTTCATTGAGGTAATTTTCAGGCATAAAAGATCCCGCGAGCGATGCCTTAAAACAACCCATTTCACAAAGAATGTGGAGCTTTACTGGTAAATTCTCAATACAATATTGTCTGCTCAGGCAGTAAATATCACAGCTGTGGGAAACATCCTGTATTCTTCACACACACACACACAACAGGGGACTGGAATTCCTCCCAATGCTGTTTGAGCCATGCACTCCTGACCTGCACTTCCATAATACCTCTTTGCTGTGATATGAGCACCAGGTGTACCATCAGCACACCCACCTTTTCATGTAATCTCTGATAGAAAGATGCAGTTAGCAAATGGCATCAGGTATTAATGCAGAAGTGACCTTTTAATGTCATGCACAGATACACGAAGAAAGAACTGCCACTGAAAACTTCTGATTAAAGATAAAAGTAGACAGCCTGTAAAAACACTAAGATAAAAAGTAAATCCATTTGCCCTGAGTTTCCCCTGCTATCCCACCTCCTACTCTAAATTGATGTTGTCAGCACTCATGATTTTATCACAAGTCTTGTGATGTTTGATGTTTCACTTACACTCCAGCTACTACAGTTGTGTAATGAGGTTAGAAACTCAGCTTTCCTCTTTCTTTAGTTTAAAGTAAGTTTCTAGTCCTAATGGTTAGAGTATAAAGCTTGCAAGTGTGACCCAGGTGCACCCTAACAGCTCAAAAAACAGAAAGCACAGTAAAAGAGCTCCACATACATCATTTTTCAGGCAGGCTTATGATTTTGAAGGTCAAACTGTAATTCTTGAACATTTGGACCTGGAAATGACGACCTGGGGGGGAAAAATGCAGCATGTTGCATTTTCCAGGGAAGCATATCAGTCATTACACCTCAGGGATAATTCTCTTCTCAGACATGCATATTTTCCTATTTACTTTGTTGTGCAGCATCTCAGGGTTCACCCCCAGCCTGATGGGGCTGGAGGGTGTGCAGCACTCCTTAGTCCCCACAGACTGCCATGTCTGTGCTTAAAAACCTGTAAAACCAGGAATGTTCTGACATCCAGTCTTGGAAGTCTTTCCCTTTGGTAAAGTGCCATCAAGAAACAAGGAATCACCCACCCCTGCCAGTGCAGCAACAAAGGGGCAAACAACCAAACAAATTCAAATATGGAAATACAATAACATTGAAAATGGCTGATTTGACTTAAGAAGCCCAGAATGTGCCAAGTGCAGGTTTGATGTACAAACCAAAAATACTCAGCTGTTGAGTTTGGAAAAAACAAGCTCCCAATAGCAACAACTCAGATTCGAAGAAGGTGTAATATTTAAAAAGAGTTCTAGGTTATCAAAGGCTTAACAGTATATGTAATTCATACTAAAAGAATTCTACCTAGAACTGAAGGAGTATCCAAAGCAGTGAGTAGAGTCTGAGTGTTGTGTGGGCACATTGGTCAAAACTTCTCTGCAGTCCCAGACTGATGTTCCCAAAAGTCCTTCTGTGTTTGCCCTAAATTATTGTGTAATCCATCTTGGAGGCAACAAAATTACAAAAAACTGTGACGAAATCTCACTGCAAAGAAAAGATAGAAGTCTCTGAGACTCAACTTCTACATGACTAAACAAAATATTGAGGGAGGCTTTAAGTTTCACAAGTATAAATGTGAGACATGAATTGGATAATATTTTCAAAGAACTAAAGAAGTTCAATTGATCCTGCACTGCCTCTACACTGCCCCTGTTATTAATTTTGCCCTTGAATCCAGCAGTAATTTCCATGTGGTAAATTCCATGAGACTGACACTTTGCTTCTAAACTGCTTCCCCTATAGAAAGCTGAAGAAACCATTATTGACTCTTGATCCCTTGGCTGAGCACACTTCTGTGCATCACAAGTCACATTATTTAAAGCTATGGACTTTTTATCTTTAAGTTTAAAGCACTGTGAAAAACCTGTGTCTTGCAAGAGGCATTTTCTTCAGCCTAAGGAACTTCTAAATAACTTGGAACAGATATGCAAAACACTGAAAGGGTCTGCGTCTTTTTACCTTGGTTTCTGTGGAGAGGAACTTTCTTTTTAATCTTTTACAGCTTCTTTCTAGCTCTATTATCTCTAATTACTTTCAAATACAACCAAATCATCATCCCTATATTGAAATGAACTGTCTCTTATTCTCCCCTTTGCAGGCCTCTGGTGCTGTGATAACAATGTCTGCTGTATTTTTAAAATCTAAAATGAGTAAGGTTTAAAAGATTTTCCCACCTGTATTGTCCCTGCTTCCACGGCAGTTCATGGCAGGACTCCTGTTGCTCTGGTAGGACAATTTAATGCTGGTTGTTGTTTTTTAAATAACAAAAAGTGTATAAATTCCTTGTGGCACAGCCCTGTGTACATAAAGCTGCATTCAAGCCAAAGATTTGACTTTGAAACTCCCCAATAAATGAATTAAAATGCTAGAATTACTGTCCTGTAAGTCTGTCTCCTTTTCTGCCTCACTAAGCATTAATTATTGTGGTCTCGACACTCTGTTCTGCCTTTTTCTTCCCCTTCCTCCTCCCCACTCCCCACTCCCAGTGGCTGGGGAGTCCTCCCAGTAAAGCAATCCAGTTCATCTCTCAATAAAAGGCCATCAGCCAACACATTCTGGGCCTAAATTCATCTCACAAATATTGGTGCAGGCTTAAATAAATGCAGTCCCTCAGTTAATACACTAGATTTCAATGGAATTACATGGGGAATTAATTTTCCTCTGTCTGCAGCCTGAAAAACAATAAAATAGGGAAATGTTTAGGATCTACAACTTGGCTTTCCAAACTGGTTGAAGGACTGGTTCTTTCGTGTTGCTCATTAATGCAGACAGTTGCAAGATAGTCCTGATGCACATTTTTTCTGTACAAACACATAACATTTTAGGCCGTATGATACAAGGCCAGAGGGCTCTCTAGGTGGCAGCTCCCCCGACAGTCAGCCTGTACCCCGTCTGTGTCATGTCATGTGTTTCAGTGTGTGTTTGTAACTTGTGCCAGGTGTCACAGCACCTGTTTCTGTATGTTTCTCTCTCTGGGAGGTAGCAAGAGTTTCCATTTGTGGAGGGCTTTACAAAACAGTACCAGCAGCAGTTACAATTTGACAAGGGCCAGCAGGGTGTGAGTGAGTGGTTGGTCTGGCGTGTGCTGGCCAATGTAGCACCGTTTAACTCCATGTGCCTTGTGACCTGCTCTGGTACCCAAGTGAAAAGCTCCATGTCAGGATATTCCAGTACAACTGGGTGGGAAAACACACAGGTAAAGAAGACACCCAATCCCGTCAGATCTCGGAAGCTGAGCAGGGTCAGCCCCGGTTAGTACTTGGATGGGAGACCTCCTGGGAATACCGGGGGC
>JAOXXN010000395.1:5776812-5813624 GCA_026770055.1 Myrmophylax atrothorax
CACTGCGCAGGCTGGAAGGGCACACCCATGTGGGGAGAGCCCTTCCCAAATCTTCGTTCGCGAAGTCTGGC
Organism: Myrmophylax atrothorax; assembly: GCA_026770055.1. Lineage (NCBI taxonomy): Eukaryota > Metazoa > Chordata > Aves > Passeriformes > Thamnophilidae > Myrmophylax > Myrmophylax atrothorax. Next base: position 5,776,884 of record JAOXXN010000395.1, read on the forward strand.
CATACAATACAAAGAAGGTGTGAAGAGCTTTTCAGCTAAAACTTCATACTTTTTTTAAATTTCATTCATTCATTCATTCATTCATTCATTCATTCATTCATTCATCTCCCATCTCTTCTGTCCGTGTATTATACACTGTTCTCTCTCTTTACCATCTTTCCTGCCATCACCCTGTGCCTTTTCCTTCCCACATGAAACATCCCTCTCTTTTCCCATTGATTGCCCTTTGTAAGTTCTCTCCACGTAGCTCATAATTTCTGTCCCTCGCCTCCCCCACTCCTCCCGACATCTTGGGCAGGAGTGATTGAAGCGATGGATTCTGAAAGAGCAAACCAGTCTCCAGAGAGAGAAACACTGCAGATCATTATCTTCCTCTCTCTGTTAATGGAGAACCAGAAAATATGTGAAGTCAGCTGATAACAAAATAAATGTGTAGATGAAAGTCCTTTTTCTGCAAGAAGAATCATAATGTAAGGTTCCTACAGGTATTTGATCTGAGCAGAGTCTTCCTTGACTCTCAGTATTCCCATTTTAGATCCATATATAGCTGATGTCTGTAGGAAGACACTGGAAGTCCAAATCTGTACATTAATTAAATGACTGGGCTTTTAATGTGGAAGGTGCAAGAAAACATTTTTTCTCTCTTCCAGAGTGGACAGCACACAAATTGTAATGATTTTTTTCATGGTTATCATGACCACAATAAAACTGAATCTGCTCAAGAGCCTTTTGCTGATTCTTCATGGATCAGTTAGGTCTGTTCTCACTGAGAAAAGGGTTTGAACTATAGCATTACCATTTCAAATAATTTTCTAACTACTCTCTGAAAATGGAAGAAAAATAAGAATACAATAGTTGGGACCCCTTATAAAATCTTCCTAGAGGAGTCCAAGGATACTCACCATTGGTCTCAATGGAGCTTTCACACATCCTTGAAAGGAATTCATTAAGCTGGAAAAGCTGGCTAGAAACCAGTCCTCCTATAATGTCTTCCATAATTTGCTCCAAGGGACACATTTATAGTCACTCAGCCTTTTTTATAGATCTTGTGCAAGATGAAGGGCTGGGTCACAATTGCAAGATTTTAATGAATAGATGTTTGTTACATGCCACAACCCAAATAATTTTTCAAGCATCTCAGCACTGTGCAGTCTTTTCAGTATGGACTTCCCCAGGGATATGCAACGGGACGATAGCTACGGTCTCTGGGAGCACAATGACAAAAGGACCATTTTTGTTCCAGGTGCTCCTTTTTCCATGCTGATCCATGCAGATGCAGAAGGAAAATATCCAGCAATTGCAATTTCTACTCTTGATTTTTTTCAAGGATTTGAAGATTTCAGTTATTATTCATATTCACTTCTCTATGGGCTTGTACAGAGACAGATTACAATAGAAAAGCTTTCCAATAAACAAAACATCACTGAAATTTTTAATATCTATCAGTCATGGCCAGATCTCAGAATAACATTCTGCTTTTCAGAGAGTCCTGAGATGATCTTCATGAAGTCTGTTTAGTTTCATGGCAACTGTCTGTCATTTCCATTCCACCAAATGCTGCCATTGGATTACAATTGTTAGAGAGAAAGGGGGAAAAAATGTTATTTTGGGTGTGAAGCTCATTGAAGTTTTAGAATAGGGTGACCTTTGATTACCAAATACAAATTCAGTCAGAAACTTTTTATCTGAAGGTAGCCCAAATTAAGAACTAGCTTCCTTCCTAATTCTCCTTATCTTTCTGAGAAAACTGGCACATGGACACTGGACTTTTTTGCTGGACATTTTCCACCTGGCCACAAACACTGGAAGTCACGTCTTAGCACAGTAAGCCAAGTAGCTGTTGCACAAAGAAACACTGAGTGTTTTTGTATATTGCACCAGAAACAGCCTCCAGTCACCATATTGATATACAAAGGATCAGATAGTAAACTTTTTATTAGCAGCCAGGAATTTCTTTTGAAAATTATTCTTTTTTGACATCCCTACATATGGGCTGAAGGATGCTGGTACAGTTCTCTTTCTATCAAAATAGGATATAATGTGTGACTGTGTTCTAGAAAAGTGTTACCTTTTTTAACAGATTTATAATTTTTTAATGTCAGACCACCACAGAGCTTTCAAGCAATAGCTGCTGGCCAAAATTACATTAGGAAAGTGCACGTTATGCTCCATTTCCCTCCAGGAAAGGGAGGTAAACATTGGCAATCTGGACTGGGAGGGCCAGAGCAGAGGTGAGTAGGCAGCCAGCTCCCCAGCATCTTTCCTTTTACTGTGCTTCTCCTGGGGCTTCTGCTGGATTGCCCCATGGCAGTTTCAAACAAAGATAAAAGAACCTTTCCTGAAATTATCAGTCTTTCATGTCTGTATTCATCTTTAAGAACAAATTTGTTTTAATCAAGAGAGGTAGCTGGGCCTCAGCTTTCCAGGCCAGGCTGCTGGGCTCTGTGCAGACAGACACAGGCTCCTACTGCCCAAGCCTCTGAGCAGGCATATTAGCTTGGGCACTGAGCCACGCTCATACAGCTCCGTGGCTCCCAGACAGGGGCTGGCACAGGTCTGGTTGGCTTAGAGTACAGGCAGGGTGATCTCACATCTGTCTGCACCTGTCCGTGCTGACAGAGTTAAAATTTAGAGTGGAAAAAGAAACAGGAGGAAACCTGAATGAGCACCTCTGATTCCACCTTGCATTCGCAGCCACAGTGCTTGGAGTCGGGGGGATGCTGGGGGGCAGCCACACACACTGCAGGAGCTGCTGGGCTGGATTCTGCCTCTGGAAGAAGGAGAGGGAGGCTCTGGGGCCTGCTTGTTCTGCATTGCCAGCAGGAACTCAGCAGGAACAACAGCTCTTGCAGGGTTTCTGCAGGCGGCCCATACACCCATTTCTTCCCAAAATGGCAATACAAAAGTAACAATACAAAATACCAAAGAAGGGTTATTGTACTCTGCCTAATTCCAGCTACTCCGAGGAATGGGAAGCACAGTGTGGTTGTTGTCTCCTGGAGGAGAGACGGAGACGGCACCCACAGAGGGGGAAACAATATTTATGGTGAATTAGCACTGCTGACAGAATGCCTGGTACACAGGGCTGGTGGAGGCTGCTCCTTCCATCTGCAGGGAAAAGCAGTGCATGGTAAAGCTCAGTGGCATTTTGAAATACTTGTAAACTCAGTGCAGCACAACCTGAAACTATTATTAACTGGTTAGTCACAGCGCAGCTAATTGCAAGTCACCTTAGACCAGGGAACTTGGGCTAAGGAACTGAGCTCAGGACAAATGACCACCTAATTTAGGCCCCTATTAGTCATCACAGCAGCTGAAATTGGGTGACTTGACTCCAGTGGGACAAGCCATGTCACCTTGGTTAGATATTTTAGCTTCACAAGCAGAGAGTGAGTCAAAAGCCAATCTGCTTTCCTAAAGGAAGGAGGTGTTGGGGGGATACAGCCAGTGTTAAATGCTACGTTTTGTTTTGCTCCCCTCCCTTAAGCTCCAGTCCTCGCCTCAAAGCTGCCCACGGGAATTGCTGTCCTTTGGGATCCTGGCCCTGGAAGAGCCTCACCTATTGGGTGCCAAACTGACCCAGGCCCACTCCTGTTTAAGAACCAGCCAGTGACACTGAGCTGAGCCGAGCCTGCAGTGCCCTTTTCCTGCTTTCTGAGCTGGCGTCCAAACCACTGTGAAAGAGACGGGCAGAGACTTCACCTTGTCACTGTGTTTCTGTTTGTCAGCATCTTCTGAGTGTGCCCTTCCAGTGATCTTTCAAGTATTCATAGGATTTGGCCTAAATCTAGGTTGCAGAAGAGCTGAGATGGGAGACTGACCAGGGCCCCTCAGGGATCAGGCAATGATGGTTGTTAGGCAGTGCTGTCTTTGGCACTTCTGGAACTATGGTGTCTAAATTCTCTCTAAATCCAGAGGTTAAAGAGCAGGGATAAACTCTGACTACCCTTCTAAAAAAGCACTCAATACATAAATTGCTCCTCCTGCCCACAGACAGCCACATTGTTTGGTTTGGTGGCAGAGGGAAGCAGGGTCAGGTGTTTCTTTTGTGCTCAGTGAAATGATATCTGTGTGCCCGAGAAGCTGGAAGGGGTATCTGAGGTCACCGAGTTCAGCCCTTCACTACTGCAGACAAACATGATGTAATCCCTTTCATTACATGGGCAAACTTCCATTCTAAAAGTAGTTAGTTTTGCTTGTTTTCCTTTTTTTTTTCTTACACTTAATTTGCACTCCTGTCCTCCTGCAGTGAAGTTATGCCCAACCTTACTTTTAGTTTTTGAGTGTGTTTACTTTCTGCTAGTTTTCCTCTCATACTCTTATGTCTAGCCCTTGTCTCCACATTTTTTCTATTTCTGGTGAGGGGAAATGGAAGATGAAATCCACAAGGAGAGAGTTCAGTATCTCTACTTGTGCATATTAACTGCTCAGCCCACTAGTGCTTGATTAGACAATTTTGAGACACAGGCAAATGATAATTACATTGGTCACAATACATTTAACTGAACATCTGAAGTATCCATTAAAAGGAAAACCCTTCTAGAACAAGAACTTTTATTTTATTAAATAATTTAGAATTTGGTCATATGGCTCTCAAAGATACTTATAGCTGAATTATAAAGTAGCTTATTTCACTTAGTGTCACTTTACATTTTACCAGTTGGAAGATCTGTGAAGTCTTTCACAAGGCAGAGATAAGTCCCCTGGAACCTTCCAATTCCATCTGAAAAACCTGGGCTCCTTTGCTCTCCCTTAGTCTTAGCACAGCATCTTACCAGTGATGTCCCAGTGAGCCAGACCTCTGCCAGCAATCTGGCATCTCTTTGCTCTTCATCTCTGTCACATCGGACTTGAGAGATGATTTGAAGCCAGTTTTGTAATGGAGGTAGAACAGAAAAGCAAAGGCTTGGGAGCAAAATGATGAGGGTAGGAAAATGTTCCCTAACTGTGTGCAGGTGATTGTGGTTAAAAGGAAGTGTGAACATTTGCTGGCTTGCCCAGCACAACAGAACACTGTGAGCTGCCTTCCCTTGCGATACGTTCAAGGCAATTTTAATTTGAGTTTCTTTCCAAGTAAAATTTTAAGCTTGTTTTTTTTATCAATTTAACACATTGGTCCCTGGGACATTCTGCTCAAAGACTGTAGGGCTGCTGCTTCTTCCCATCCGTTCTTCCCATCAGCTACAAAATACAAGAACTTGGATGGATGTAACCAGCACTACATATTCACAACATAGGACTGCTTGGAATTTGTATCCATGAACTGCATGTATAGATTCCCAATCACACGAAGACAATTTGAATTTATATATAAGCATAATCAGCACTGCATGTATTGATCCACAATAATACAAAACCAATTTGCAAATATCCCAAAATGCACGAGGCCATTTGTATGTCATGACTTTTCCATTTGGATGTCTTCACTCCTGGTTTGCTTGGAGCTGTCTCCTCTGTGGGCCAATTCTATGAATACTTACTCAGGTACATGCAGATCTTGGGTGCACTGGCTGCCTCTGCTAAATCTTTTCCTGTCTCCGACTGTTTGGCTGCCAGTGCTCCAGGCCAGCTCAGATGTGGCATGGCTGCCATTGGGAAAGGACTGCTGGAAAAAGAGCATGTGAGAGGAGTTGGGAGAAGTCCTGCTGGTGACTGACCCCTTCCTTCGGAGCTGCCTGGGCTCCAAGCCTCACCCCTGGTCCTTGCCCAGGGGATGCCACAGCTGCATCTGCGCTGGCCACATTCCTCACTGGCCCTCACCTTCTTGGCTTGATTTTGGAGCAGCCTCTTCCCACACCCAGGCTGGCACTCCCTGGCCCTTTGGGCAGGGCAATTCATGTCCAGAAAGCCCAGAGGTGTTGTCCCTTCACCTGCTCCAGGTGTTTTGGGGCAGGGAAGGCACAGGCACATCTCCTTCCCATTCAGGATTAGCAGTATTGGGCCCTGTTCCTGAGCAGGCACCTGAGTGCTGTGGTCATGTATCTTTCTATAAATAATCACTTCATCACTTGCAGCCTTTTTTCATCACCTCTTTTTTGCCTCAGACTGATGACTGTTTTGGGATGGAAGGCTTTTTTCCTCTCTAGCTGGACCAAGGCCATTCAGTGGAGTGAGCAGCAGGAGGTACTGAAAGAGAGATACTGTTAGCCCTGTTTCCACATGCCCAAAGAATGATCTTTATGCAGCTGAGACTACAAGGGATATCAGTTAAAATAAAGGCCAGCTTATTACCCATCTTCTCCAGCTCCTGTGGAACTAAATATCCTGAAGTTGAGAGAAGCTGCTGGACAAAGCATCTTTATAGCTCTCAGTGTGCCTTCTTTGCTGGCTCCAGCTGCCCTTACACTCTGTTTTTCCTCAGTCTTTTCTTCAATATTTTTTCCAGTTGACTTAGTTATTACAGTACATGGACCAGACTGAGGAAAATACACTGAAGGTTGGAGCTGGCAGAGCAGGGAGAGCTGTGAGGGAAGTGCTTTTGCCATCCAATGACATCATCTGTGCGTTAATTGGTCGCATTCCCGTGGATGGGAGGCACTGGCCGGTGTCCTTGGACTTACTTCCGTGATACAGAACAGAGACAGTGCCTGTCTCCTGCCAGCCTCTTTCATTGCCAGGCTTCTGGCAAAGCTTAGGACATTTATAAAAACAGTACAGTACTTTATTTAGCCTCTAGTGAGAAAAAGTCACTTCACAGCTCCAGTTTAGGCACAAGGCACTAACAAGCAGATTAAAAAAAAAATTCCTTACATAAAAACATTTCAAATGAATACACGAAAGTTGATTTGTATTCCAGATGACCTTGCAGACCAGGAGATTGAGCTGTGCCTTTTATCTCCGGAGAAATGGATTCAAATCCTGATTAGCCCATAGAAGAAATTCCATTTAATGGTCTAATTTTGGTGGGCTGAAAAGCTGTTCCCTGCCTAGAACCACCATCTATTATGGCATGATTGGCAGTCTGTGTTCAAGACAGAACAAGAACTTCACCTCATCTCTACTCCTATTGCTTCACCCTGCCATCAGCTCACATCACCTAACCCTCTGCTTCCAAAGAGCCTGAGAAAACAGAGGGTTTGCAGCATGAACAGACTCTCCACAGCTGTGCCTGCGGCTAATGGGGGCTGTGGTGGTGCCAGGAGAATGGAGAGGTAGCACAGGGGAGCCTGAGAACACAAGGGAGCTGTTGGAGGGAAGTTTCAATGGATGGAGATGGAAAGTAGACAAGAAGGGGGAGAAAGGGAATGAGGACAGACAGGGAAAGGATCCTTGGATAAGCAAAGGGTGGGATGAAAGTATGCCCAGAACTGAAGGCAAAAAAGCAAAACAGGTGTAATTCTGTCTAAACAACGGAAGGAAATGTCAGCTATGGGAGGGAGTCCCTCAGGGTCATGATGTGACTAAATGTTTTCACTGTATCTGGTGGTCCTGCATGGCCTAGAAACACCCTTAGTCCTCAGCAGTATTGTTTTCCCAAGTCTTCATTCCTCAGAGCATGAAACACTGTTCTGCAGGGGAGCAGAAAATCAGCAGCCAGCTCAGGCCTCCATCACACCTTTCCAGAAGCCACAGATTACGAAAAGAAAGGTTCATCTCCAGTCTAATCAGTGCAACACTTCCAAGTTGTTTGGCTGTCTTTCTCCTGCCAGTGGGAAAAGGCCACATAGGGTCCTGCCTGGAGTTTTCTGTAGGCAGAGAAAATAGAGGAAAGTAACAGGAATTTGCACTGTGACTCTGGTCAGCCTTATGACCCTGTTCTGTGCAGGGCTGTGAGCAGACACAAAACTTCGTCACTCTCAGGTGGGTGCAGGAGTGGATGAGAACCTGTGGATGATGCCTGTGAAAGTATTTCTGCCACACTAGGGCAGCTTTTTAGCCAGATCTCAATGTTCTCTTTGTTCTTCTCATAACGACCTTGGGTGTGAGAACAGGGGAGGTGCTTACAAAATACCTGTTTGGGGTGGTTTTACTTGGGACAACAAAATCTGAATTTAGAAGGGCACTGAAAAGCGGGGGAAATGTTATAAAATCAGCCTGATGATTAAGTGTAAACCACAAAACAGAGAGGAGAAATACAAAAAGAGGACTTCCCAGCTGAGCAGCAGCATTGGGAGGGACTGGGGGCGCAGAGGGGACAAAAGTCTAAGGACAGTATCAGGTGTCTTGTTCTGGCTGCAGTTCCTCCAGCAGCAAAAGCCACTGACCATAATGCTGTAGCTCATCATCTCCTCCCACCTCAGGTTTCAGTTTCTTCCTGTCTGCTTATGCCTCAGCCTTACTTGGATCTGTTAAACTGGAGATCAGAAAAGCCCTGTTATTTGAATTATTGCCTCTAACCTGGATTATTTACCCAAATTGTGTTTGGGAGGGATTCTCTGGCAGTTATGTAGTTGACCTGGAAGGGGGAGAGCCTGCAGCTGAGGGGTGGTGATAAGCAGCTGGAGTGGGTGAAAAGAAATAAACTTTTCACCCAGCTCAGCTGCAGGCAGAACAGGATGTGTGACTGCAACCTAAGACATAGGAGATAATTATTCTACTCCACTTGGCACCGGTAAGGCCTCAGCTGGAATAGAGTGTCCAGTTTTGGGTACTGTGCTGCAAGAAAAATGTACACAAACTGGAGAGAGTCCAGGAGAGAGACACTAGAAATATCAGAGGCGTAGAAGGAACAACCCAGGAGGAAATGTTGAAAGGATTGTTTGTTTAGTCTGGGAACAGCAGAGTCTAAAGAAGAGCTGTGATAAAAATCTTGCAATATGTTAAAGTTTATTGTAAGGAGGATGGTGATAAATCTTTCCCCATGCTCACTGGGGGATAGTGAAAGAAGGAACCAGCTTCATTTACAGCTAATAAAATTTAGGTTTGACATTAGGAAAAACTTTCTAGATAAGAGGGTGATGTAGTAAAGCCAGCCAGGGAGCGCATGGATCTTGCTAAAATTCACAAGGGTGTTTTATTTTAACAGTGAGCATCAAAAGAATAAAGATGTTTCTTGTTTAAATAACTCTTCTGGGCTAACGCCTGGGACTGGGTTTCCACACGTTGACAGTACAGCCATGTGGATGCACTTGCAAGAAATAGCTCTTGGCCTGAAAGCTCCAGGGCAGACACTGTTTTGTGATCAGCGTGTACAAAACCCAGCAGCTTGTGACTGATCTCTTGTTGAGGGATTTCTACATATTGCTGCAATACAAATAAGCCATCATGGAACACAAGGATTTGTATAAAATTTTACAAATACAGGAATAACCTTTCTCTTATGACTTCATTTCTGGCTCCACTGTATTTTTTCCTTGCAGGTTCATATCCTATATCTCTAATCCCTTCTTTGTAGATTTGCTGTGTGTGCACAGCTAGAGATATATCCCTGATTGCTGTTAATCCTTTGAGTGCTTTTACATTATACAGCATATGTCCAGGGAAAGTTCTGTCACGTGGTTTAACGATACTCACTGATCCTCCAGTGACACTCCTGGACACAGAAAATCACACCATTGTGTTTCCATCACAGGGAGCTCCTAGGCTGTGAATTGGGTTTTCTTCCTCAGCAGAGAAGCAAAGAACCTCTGAACATTTTCAGAAGTTCAGTCTACTGTGTTTGCAAACTTAGAAAAAAAGTGTGGAAGGTTGGTCTAGAGGCTGGATGTGGAGGTACGAAATCAGTACACAAAGGTCCCACAAGTAGGTCTTTGGACTTGTCTGTGACCTTGTAGAGGTCAAAATCTATGGCTGGAGCTGGTTAAAATTTTTTCTTGAGGCTTATGGTAGAATCTCATTTTTTCACATGAAATAAACTCTACTAGGGAACAAATATATTTGCTATTGTGTGGGTGGTGAGGCACCACAACAGGTTGCCCAGAGAAGTTGTGGATGACTTATCCCTGAAAATGTTCAAGGCAAGGTTGGACAGCACTTGGAGCAACCTGGTCTAGTGGAGGCTGTCCATGTCCATGGGAGGGGGTTAGACTAGATGATCTTTAAGGTCCCCCTCAACCCAAACCATTCTATGATTATCTTAACTGGTTTGGATTTGAGGTATAACTTCAGGTGTAAGGGCTTTGGATTTTCTGCTGCAGATTTTACTTTAGTTGTAAAAATCTGTCAGAGGGTTTTACTTTAAATTCCCAGTATACGTGTTCAACCTTCATTCCATCTTGAGGAAATTTATTTGTAAATGCACATTCATCAAGAAACCTGAATTCATGTGGGATGCTTCTAATATTTTGTAGGTAAGTAATAGTAAGCCTAAATCACATTTAAAGAGTATATTAATTGGAGTAGTAGAGCAGGACAAATCAGTAAAACAGAACAGACAGCTAAACAGGGCTATAGTTGCTTTGCTTTCCACAAAAGCACAAAGCACCCATGGGGTATTAATTACCATATTAATGAATATTTTTTTACAGTTCTTTGCAGGAGATTGGTGTCTACAGCATCTGTTGTGAAGAACCAAGAAGTGGTCAGCCTTGTCCATTAAAATAAACTGGGAAAGGAAACCGTATGTCAAGAACCTCCTCTGTTGGGGGGGTCACTGGATCACAGGAGATGGTTCAAGCCCACAGTCCCATGGTGAGCCTTCCAACCCCTAACTCTTGACAGTTCTGCAAGGGATTAGGATAATTGTGCTCCCAGATGATCCTCTTAGAGCTGTGGCACCATGAAAAGTTTACCAGGATAGAGAGAGGAGACAAGGAAGGGTTGGAGGGAGTAGAAGGAGAACTCATCAGCCCTGATGTAGATATTGAACAGCTGGATTTCAAAGACCATGTTAGTTACTCCAGGCTTCATGTACAGGCAGTAGAGAGGAAAAGGAACTCAAAAAAGATATTTCTCTTCTTTCAGGACAGGAAATGCCTGTTTCCCTGCTGCCTATAGGAGAAATGTAGGTTTTTGGATACTTAATATGTGAAGTTAGCTGAGGTGACCTTGCATGGCCTTCTGGTTATGGCATTCTCCTGGAAGGAGAGATTCTGAGCTCTGGCCTCTGCTTCAGGAACTTCTCATGGAGCTTGTGCAGATTACAGGTCCTACAGACACAAGTAATAGTGAAGGTAGAGGGTCCCTTCTTCCTCCTGCCAGGGAATGAGTGCACTATCCCAGGGGCTGAGGCACCACTGAGAAAAGTAGGAGATGCATGTTTGAACATTCGCTACAGGAGAAGGAACCTGTTCCATGTGCTGCTTCCAGGAGAGTGCTTTGCCCATTGAGCAACCGCCTCAAAGTGGGAACCACCTCCTCTGCAGTCCCTGCTCTGTCTCCGAGGCAGCAGTGACTGCTGTTATCTTTTGGAAGGACGAAGACCCTGCCATTGAGGTCCTGCCATGACCCAGCAGCCCTGACAGACTGGTTGCTTCAGGGGGTTTAGGCTGAAGAGCAGTTTCAGAGGCCCCGATGGACTTGGAAGTGAGCTGGGTGCTGAACCTATCAGGCTTGTCAGGCCTGAGGCTCCACCTGGGGAGGGGCACAACATGTCATAGTTAAAAAGATTGGCTCTTCACTGTCCATACCTGACATCTGGGCAGAGCAAACCTGACATCTCTCTCACAAGGGTATCAAACCAAGCTCTTGCTGGCTTCCCCTGGGTTTCTGGCAGCCCTTGGACGATCCATGGTGGATCAGAGGGATGAGGCACCAGCTGATGGGCCCTGGGTGAAGCTGCTCAGGGGCTCTGCTGTTTTTCCAAAGCCTTGCAGCACACCACAGTAAAAGCCTTGCAGGCAGAAGGCTGTGCTGAGGGCCAGTGGGAGGGAGAGCAGGAGAAGGAATGACAGAACACATTACAGCCAGGGAAAAGAAAAGGATTCTGCATCAAGGATTATGTAACTTTTGACATGTCCTATATATCACAATCCAGTACCAGGGAGCTATTGCTGTGCCCTGCCACGTTAGCAGGACTTACTTTAGACAATCACTGTTAAATGACATTCCTGTCTTGTCAGAGCTTCTCCAGTTTCATGTCTACTGTGTCCTTATGGGGTAGCTCCTTAGATCCCGAGTGCTGCGTGGCACCAAGCTGGAGCTGCACGTTACACGTGTGTGCGCCTGGGCAGTGCCAGGGAAAGGAGCTCTTATCTCCTACTTCAGCTCCTTGCAGAAGGAGGAAGGCCTGCAGACAAGCCCTTCACCCCACTGTAAATCAGCACCCATTAGGGCCTGGTTTACATTTAATTGCACCTCAGGAATAGGAATCCTCATTTGGTAAGCAAAATCCTTTGGCACTGTAACCAGTCCAAACCCATCCTAGCTGGCCTTATGGCCCCTGATAGCTTTTCCACATTTCACATGGGACTGAGATCTCAAATGCATTTTACAAACTTGACCAACTCCCTCCAGTGTCCGCTGGGGTTTGGTTTCCCACTGGTATTTTTCCTTGTTCCAAATGAACTCCACACCTAGAGTTTTTTATTTGTTATTTTGGGGGTTTTGTGGGTTTTTTTCAGCAGAGGAATGGGCAAGTGAAAATGCATCACGTGTATGGTCTGGGAACAGCACAGAGGCAGCCAGGCAGCCATTGCAGGGGTTTGGCACCTCGCAGGGGAATGAGCACATGCAGGTAGAATGTTATTCCACTGCTCCTGCTGAGCACTCGGCAATTTGCTCTCTGCTGAATCCTAAAGCCGAGCAAAAAGCAGCTGGTTAAGGTGGAATTTGAAAATCAGTCATAAGATAAACAGGTTGCAACATTAAGCACTCTCCAAGGGAAAAGCAGTGTGCAGCATATGTTCTTACTTTGGAAGATATTTAAAAAAGAAAAAAACTTTAATGGACTCTTTACGGGCTTATGCTAGTGGAGCTGTTAATTAATTAAATAACTATATGTGAATGGCATCCATTGGGAAAGAGCCTCACAGCTTCCAGATGCCAGTTATTGGCCCCATTATGGGCCTAAAACTATTACAGTAAATCATTACATGCTCCAAGATGAGCTGGCACATGATTGCTTTGAGGAAGGATGGAGCTATTCTCACTTGTGCCATTTTGTGCCAGTTTTTATCTAGTGAGATTAATTAGTACTTTTAGAAGTGCAAGTCAGAGCTATAAAATATTAAAGGATATTCCATCAGTGGAGTGGAGACCTGCTTAAGCAGGGCTTTTAAAACTTTTGGATGTTCACGGATAGATAGGAGTTGGAAGAGATAATGAGCAACATCTGATTCTGATTTTTTTTTTTTTTTTTTAGAAAGGTCAGATTTATAGGTAGTGGGACTTCATGAAATCTCCTTTTGTGTGCTGTGGGAATACTCAGAGGAGGACATTAAAGTTTATCACTGAAGTTCAGGTGCCAGGTAAGCAAACAGTTTCTCAGGCCAAACCCAATCGTTTAAGGCAGTTATTCCAAATAGAAAATCAACCAGAAAGTAATAAATAACCTTTTAGCCTGGATCCCCTACCGGGAGGGGAACATTTCCTGACATTGGATGGCAGCCTAGAATCTATGATCTGGCCTGGAAATTGCTTTTTTTTTTCTTTTTTAATTAATAAGCTATAAATTTTCACCCCAAATGACCATATGGACATCTCTGTCTTTGTAGGCTGTGAAAGGGAAAACCACTGAGTCACCTACATCATTGCTTGGCCAGACAGAGCATCCTTTGAAAATCCTCTTGCCTGCTCGGTCTGTTCTGAGCCCAAAAGCTGAGTACTGAAGAGGCACTCCAGGGACTGTTTATACAGTTTACCCAATAATTAGTTCTTAGAGGCATTAATTCATGGGCAGACACTTCCTCTGAGAAATAATTCCACAGCTGAAATTCCTCTCAAAGCTGGATGAGGCAGGCTGAGCATACGGGCCTGGAGATTTTACGCAGTCCATCATCCAGAGCCTGGGAGGAGCAGTGCCGAGGGACCCCTGCCACTGACCTCTTGCTCCAAGCCTTGGTCTGGACCACTTGTGAACTCTCTTGCCTGAGCCTGAGTTCAGGCAGGGGTTCAAGCAGGGCCAAATGGGCCAAGGGGCCACAGGGAGCCACAGCAATGCCTTTGCTGGTGCTGATAACCAGCAATAGCCCTCCCATGCAGCCCCGCCAGGGCAGACTGAGAGATGCCATCGCTGATAGACCTCTGCTGCTTACCACAACAACCTGTTTGTCTAGAAGGACAGACAAGATCTCCTACAGCTCAGTGAGAAAGTGTCCTGGCACAAAGAGCCTCTGCAAACACCCCCAGGACATGTACCAGGGGTGAGAGGGGGGCTGCAAGTGAAACACAGCTCTGCTGCTTGGCCACTTGCATCCAGTAAGCCCAGCTCAGCTGATTGGAGGTAAACATTCCTTACCTACACCATGGTCCCACATTGTGACTGATAACTCTTCATCATGGGTCAAAAAATCAAGTCTTTATTGGCTGGGAGGAATCACAAGAGAATGGATATCTCAGGAAAACCAACCTCATCCCAATGCTTCTCCTAAAGTGAAGGTAAGGCCACAACCAGAAGCTGCATTCACACAAATCCTACCAGGAAGTGGGACTTACTGCATGAGAAATGCATGAGTAAGGGTTTGCTGACTAACCCTTAGTTAAAGGGAATAAATTGATTTATTATACGAGCTTGACAAATTGAGGCACCGGTCTTGCAAGTTGGGCTGTGTGAGCAGAGCCCCATGTCCACGTGGCTCTGAAAGGGCCCAATAAGGCTGAGAAGTGGGAGCTGTAGTTGCCAAACCGGGAATACAGTTGGCTTGACAGCAAAAGGTTGGAAGGTTTGTGTTTATACTGTCCTGACTTGGGTGGGAGCCATGGGACCTACAGCACCTCAGCTGAAGCCCAAGGACAGCTGCAGCCTTCCCCAGCGTGTGTGCTTGTCAGAAAGCATGGCCTTTACTGGTTTTAAACGAAAACAAATTGCTTTTAGGACCTTGGATCTGATGAGGGGAGTGTCATCATGTGTCCAACACAAACAAAAAACTGAGCTAAGCCAAGACCAGCCCAGTGCTTGTCTCCCATTCCCTGGCTGTAAACACAGGAGACTCCTTTTGGCTTGTGTGAGAGTGGGAGGGAATGCAATCACCGAGCAAAATATGTTGTTTCTACTTAATAGTTTAACGTTAGGTAGGCAGCAGTTGTGCTTTTCTACTGAGCATACTTCTCTGCTCTGGAGTATTTGACTGACCCATCCTTGCAGTACAGAAAAAGGAACCGAGATGGGGAAAATGCAGCTACTTTTTTTTCTGTGACACAGATTACTAAACTTTGTTGGATTTTTTTCCTGAGTGGAACGTATTTACCAAAAATACCAGTGTGGCCTTAAGCCATCAACACAATGGCTGATGTGTTGGATGGGAATGGGCTCCAAATGACCAGGCCATGAAGAGTACAGGGGAGTGGAGAGAGAAGATGTTTAGATCATGGATTTTGATCCAGAACAAGGTGGAAGTGAGTGTCAGTCATCACAGGCTGGTGAGAGGACACTCCCCTCTGTGCAGTGAGCCTGTGGGAACCACTGCAGGCCTCTGAATCATAACGTGAGACAAAACCACTGCCAGCACAGCCCAACATCCTTCTCCAGACACCACCACCTGGTTCTGCCTGTGCATGGGCTTTCCTAACCAACACAATCATTTTTTCATGCCCCATGTTCTGAGTAATTTGGGAAAGAAGTAGGAAAAAAGAAGACACCCATATATAATTATCATACAGTTCATGGTGGATTTCGAGTTTCCAGGTGGAGGAATAATGGACTAGTGTTGGAAATCTGGTTCAGTTATGTATGTTCTGGCAGACATAGCTGGAGAAAATCTTGAGGTGTAGATGCAAAGTCCATTTTCACTTTGTAAAGATGTATGCACACCCTTAACTTTAAAGGTATAAATTTTCCCGTTGACTTCCCTGGAACTATTCATGCATTAAACACATGCATGAGCCTTTCTAGAAATAAGGAATATAAATGAGGCTACCAAAATAGTTAACCAGAAATCCTTTTTGTACAAAGGAATAGAAAAATCTACAAGAGGTGTGCACACAGGAGCACTTAGGATCAGGTAAATGGAGGTCACACAGCTAAAAGACAAGGCATTGCTGCTTGTGTATGAGAAGGTGTTTCCAGCAACCTATAGAGCAGACTGGAGTGCAGTTTGCATTCGTTACGTTAATTAAGCAATTTACTGGAATTTAGCATGTGGCAGGTTGGCAGGAGGCAAGTTTAACTTGGGTTGTGTGGCTGAGATCCTTTCACTGCGTTGACAACTCTGAGTCCTGCCAACAGAGCAGCACTCTCGGCAGTGCATTTCTGTTGGTGGATTCTGTGCTAAGTCCAACTTAAACAATTCCATTGGGGCCTGACAAAGGGAATGGATAAAAATGAACAAGGTCTGCATTACTTAAGCAGTCTGTTGTGGGCAAGATATCCAGAGTCTGGTCATAAGTAATGAGTAATTCAAGAAGTAGCTTCTCTGGGTTAGTAAGAATTCTGTTAGTTATTAGCCTCTAATTATTTTTTTTTAATATTCACATGGGAAATGTTTCTATTTTTATTGTCTGTATCTGTTTCTTCACATTGTTTCAAGTCAGGTTTTTTTGATAGGTTTATTGTTTAGGTTTATTGTTTAGGTTATGCTGGAGTCATTAGCGTTTAAATCTATAGGTTGTTCTGGAGTTACAATGGCCCATTTGGGAATGTCAGTTACACAAACTTCCAGCAAATAACCCACATTGTGACTTGAGCTGGTGGCTGGAGATGAACATGGACCCAGACTACAACCCTATCAAATCCATTTTTGGGGAAAAGGCCACTTGTTTTGGCAAAGCTACCCTATATTTAAGCTTTTTAGACCTGTGTTTGCCAAACCATCTTAAAACAGACCATTAAGCTTTGCTGTTTCATGGCAGAAGTTTGGGCAAGCTGCATTCTCAACCATCTTCTGTGTTTCCCTTGATGCATTAAAAATGAGTATTTAAACAAGACCATCAACTAAAAATTGACAAAAAAGCAATTCCTTATTCAGGAGTACTTAAGGCTTTTGTACAGTTGCACGGGATTGGGGGGTTTGTTTCTTTATATCAAGACTGTACTTTGACCTCTTTTTATTTCTGCATTCAAAAACTAATGTCACCCTGGCCAGGATTATCCAGATCTGCTTTTCAGTATCAAGACCAATGAACTGGTGAGAAGCTGTGGGGAAGCAAGGCAAATCCAAAATGAGACGAGGCTCCATTCTCTACTCCAGTCTCCACTTGTGTTTATTCTGGTTTACAGCAGGCTTCTTTTGGCAAGGAGAGATTCACCGCTTGAGCTTTGGCACAGCATTTCAGACAGGGAGGAGATCTGGGACAGGAGACCACAGCATAAGAAAATGTACCTTACATTCAGTTTTTGTTAAACAAAAGGATTTCTCCATTCCCCTTGAATGTTCTCTTTCGTATCATGATGGCTTTGCTACATGAAATGCCTTCTGTCCTATCTGTGTGTTGCTGTTGTTCACAAGAATCCTAGAGGCAGCTAAATATATGGTTTAGTCTGTGGATGAATTAACATTTTAGTTTTAGTACATCCTACCCCATAATTATACTGAATTGGTTTTGGAGAGACTGAAAGCCTACCTGCTTCCCAAAAATAATGGGTTTGGCTTCATATAAATGACAGGACAACAGTGACACTGAAATTCTCCAGAGCACAGAGTAGCCAGGACCAATTCTAAATATTGGGAATTCAGCAGGTTTTGAACTATTGCATTGATATCCAATGATTTCTTACCCTAACAGAAAGCATCTTCATTTGTGTCACCTTTATTTTCCTAGAGGCTACATCATGCGCTTGGAGAAAACAGGTTGTAGGATCAAAAGATCTAGAAAATCAGCCTTGTTGTTCTGTGTCTGCATTTTTTCCATCTTCAGGCTCTAACTTGGCCCTGCTGTATATGTAAAAGTGAAAATTCAGAAGGAATAGTTCAAAGTTGGACTTTTGGCTTTCAGAGGCTGCAGAATTCTGTTCTCTTTATATCCAGTGTGGTAATTTAAATACCTGTCTGCAGCCCCACCCACAGTGTTCAAGTACTCCCTCTTGCTTCTCCCATTGTCCATGGTATCTTTGATCAATCCATGAGGGAAGCAACACTGTTGTGTAATGTGCAGCCCAAACTGGAGTATGGCTTCTGTCCAGAAAATAAACCCAGAGATTGTCCCTTTCTTGCCTTTGGCCTGTCAGATCTCCTGTGGGTAGGATACCACACACATTATATGACTTACCAGAAAAGGAAGTATTGGGAAATTTTGTTTCCTAGAAGAGATACTAGAAGTGGCAATAACCCCCAAACCAACAGACAAAGAAAAGCCTGTTTTGAAATCTTGACGCTCTGTTATGCTGCTCTTGTTAATATTTGGTTCATGGCCAGCACTGCCACAAGGGTTGGGAAAAGTGTCACTGACACTGGTGGATGCAGCCTCTGTCCTTCATTCAGCACAGCAAAACCACTTGAGTTTCTTCACAAAACACGAAACACAGGCAGAAATCACGAGAGCAGAGCCATGAGCAGAGCTATGGGATTTGATCAACATGAGACAAAGGAGTTTCCTTGGTAGTTTCTGCACTCTGTGACAGAGGTCAGGAGTCACTGCCACCACGTTCAAACACTGTGCTCTAGAGCTGAGCAGAGCCTGCTCTGCCTGTGCCAGGAGGAATGCCAGGAGCCATGCTGGACCTCCTAGCAGGTGCTCCAGGAGCCATGCTGGACCTCCCAGCAGGTGCCTCCAGGTGAAACTCTCCTTTGGTCTGTGCTGTGGTGGTGGGTCACTGGGGTGATTTGCTGGTCTGCAACTAGCAAAGACCCAAGCACGTCAGAAATTCCTGTTTCCACTGCTGAGAAAGGCGGATTTGCTACCGTGGTGTGATCATTTCCCTTCTGAGTCCAGGGAGGTCTCACTGACTCCTCGGCCATGGTGGGAGATGGAACCTTTCCTGAGTGTTTAGCAACCAGCAGAGCCTTTGGGAGGCTGAGCAATGGATTATGGGCACTCTCTGGCAGGCAACAGGCAGCTGAGCCCTGCCTGCCTCCAGCTAGCACTGACTGCTCCTTGATTTAACCACATCTGCGGGAGCGAAGGAGAGAGTTCAGCCAGTTGTGAGGATGCTTATGGAATCCCACAGGACATTTCCACAAAATTGACAACTGTACTAGCAAGTACTTTTTTGTGTCTGCTCGAGGGACTGAGATGTTTAAGTTATTATCTGCAGCAGGGACTTTAGGCTTAATATGCTCAGAGTGCTTGTGCAGGCCATACAATCAATGGGAAGGGTCACATAGTGTCAGCCAGCAAGATTTGTTGTGAACAGGATTGCAGAATAATCATATTTGAAATGCCTCTATGGATTTTAAAGATGGTGAACCCTTTCCTTTAACTGCATGGGCTATTCAAAGTCCTGGCTCCACTGGCTTCTGCAACTTCATTGCCTATGCGACTGCTCTATAGCATTTGCTTAGGGGATTCATAAATTTTATTAAAAGCATCATTTTTTCTGATGGGTGAAAATACAAGCACCTGTATAATTTCACAAAATGTGATTTTATTGTCAGAAAAGTGCCACTGATGCATATGGTAATTGAAGTGCAAGCAGTGGTAGGAGTATCACTGCAGAGCCACTAAATCAAGGCACTAAAATAAAGGATGAGGGAAAGTTCAGCCATGACCTTGTAAGTGAATGCTCCTCATCATGGGCAAGACTGCTCAGCAGCCGTGGGGACAGGGTGGCTTCCCACCAGCTTCCCACTTCCCAGAAGGGGTTGAATGGTGTCCCATCTCAGCTGGAAGGAGCTGTGACAGGAGCTTTGAGTGGCATTATGTGCTGTTCCACCAGGACAGGCTCAGAAGAGTTTAGAGGAGCAGAACAGCAGCTCTGGTTGTGTCTCCTCTCCAGCCTCGTTTTCTTCTTCACTGCGGCCGTGGGCTGCTCCTGCAACCTCCAGACCCTTTCAGAGCCTGCTGTTTCCAGCTAAGCAATTCCTTGCCACTAAGGACATTTTTCTACAGGCATTGGAGAGAAACGAAGCCCTTTGCGTGCCAACTTTTGATGACTATATAGCTTTCCTGTTTTCCATGCTTCAGCAAAGCCTTGAGGAGTTCCCTAAACAGCCTCCTCTCTTCTCTACCCCTTCCCCATCTTACTTCCCTCATCAGTCTGGGAAGTAATTAATACCCAGCTGCTGGATGGTTTGGCTGTATGAGTTGATAGCCCTGCTGGAAAAGAAATTAACAAGCTCTTATTCATTATTCAGCTTTGCAACAGATAATTTTTATAAAATACTCTGCAGTTTTATACCCCAGAGTATCTTCCCATTTGTGCTCTGTTTTGGAGACTCTCTCCTATTTTGAACCTGGAGCAGAAGAAGCCTCCATCACTTCAGGGGCGGTCTCAGGTGCCAGCCAGGCTGTTTCTCCACTGCACTTGCATCTCACATCAGCAGGGCGGTCCATGGTCAGCCTTCAGACTGCAACTCGCTGAAGTCCAGTTAGGAAATGGCATCATACTGCACTGCTACACCAGTACGTTCATTGGAGGGCATGACCCTGTCCATGAACCAAAGGCAAGCCCAGTAAATGACACACCACTGGACTTCACCAGACTAACACCTCCCGATGTTGTGCAGCTGGAGTGGCACAACTGCCACTGTCCAAAGCAAAAAGAAGGTTCTCCTGAATTCATGTTTGGGACAGGCTGGAGTAATTTCCATACCTAAAAATCCCATTTTATATTCCCTGGGAAGCTGGTTGTGCATTTTTTTCCCTTTTGTTCTGCTAATACTGTTTTTCAGCAAGCTGTGGGTCTGTGGGACTAATCTTAGCTGTGCCTTGTGAACTGTGGTTTGCCATGGGGCATCTTGTTTACTTGCTTCTGCAGTTGTTCTTTACTGGATCAGAAAAACACTCTGCTAATTATTTTGCAAGAGTTTATAATAAACTGCCTACGATCTTACTGAGCAGGAACCACCTGGCTTCAATGTGTGTAGGTTGCTCCACTAGTGCACACTGATTTTCTTAACTCACTCATCGCATGGACCAAACATAGTGTGGATTTGTTCTGCGACTGTGGGATAATACTTGAAGTTGTGCACTTCTGTGAAAAGAGATTCTTAAATGAACTTGGTGAACACAGTAAGAGAGACTGAGGGTGAGCTGGGGGCTCAGTGATGGTCCTACTGAAGTGCTGACTGAGTTCTGAGGACAGGTTTGCAGCTGGAGGCCTGGTCCTTCAAAGGGTGCAGACTTGCTGTTGCATTTTCACTGACCAGTGTCATCATATTGGCTCTGCTCCAGAGTGCTCAAGTTTGGATGTGTGGCTCAAACCTGCCCCACACAACACTGTGAACACAATGCCACAGTATCACTGATGCCCAAAGGTGATGACGTTCAGCTGGTCGCTGCAGCAATGCTGTGTTATGGAGGAGAAGGTTGGGAGTCCATGGAGAAATCGGGATGGAGGCAGGACTGTCACTGATGGAGTTCGAGCAGGGCTTTTGAGTTGCGCTTCAGAGACAGCGCTGCCCACCATAACATGGTCTTCTCTCTCAGCAGTAAGAGTATACAGATAGCCAAAAAGCCTATTCATCCCTTCATGGGAGATGTAGAAACTGTTCCTTGACCTTTGCCAAGCCACCTTCGAGGCCTTGACCTCTCTCTGCCACTGCAGGAACCTCATGGCCTTGCTTGGCCTCTTTTTGTAGCAATGACCTAAAATTTTGTCCTTCTTATATGCAAACCCCAAGATTTCTCCTCTTTCCTATCTCCCTCCAGAGCTGGTAGGTCTTTTGCACAGGCCTAGCAACATGTGTAAGAAAGAAGCCTGGCAAATGGTTTAAATTAACAACTATAGTGGTTGTGCCAACTCCTGCAGTACGAGAGTGCCAAGATCCAGAACGTGGCTGTTCACCAGCATTTGGCAACACAGTGACATCTTGTCACCGCTATCCCTGAGCAATGAGGCCCACACAGGTACACCGACCAGTTGGCTGGGTGGGAAAGCAGAGGGAAGACTGCCAAACTTTTCCCAGGGAAAGTCACAGCCACGATTCTTCAAAATCATCTGCTCTGATGTGACATTACTCTTGATTGCAAACAGAATTGAGTCTCCAAAGCTGTGTACCAGTTACAGAGTTGTGGGCTCAATCTTCTGTATCTGGGTAGCCCAGTCTGAACTGGTAATAAAGACTGTGTACATAAACTCTCAGCAAAGAAGAAAACTACTCACTTTCAGTAAATCTTGGGCCTGCCATAGAAAGCTGTGAGAATGCTTTGGAGCTCAGTGCTGACTGTTGGGAAGGTGCCTAGAACTGGAGGGAAAAAAACTCCAACATAAAAGTCTGTTTTTACATTTAATTCCTCCTGGGTCCAGAGAAGCAGGGTTTTATATTTCCATTATAAATAAGGTATAAAGCAACTTACATAGTGGAATCCATATTCCCAGGTGGGAGGAGCCTGCAGGTCAACTATGGTCAACTTTCTCTTTAAAAGCATTACCATGCTAGACACATTCATGAACAGTTCACGGGTCCTTTTGTTATACCCATGTTATTCACAGCTCACTGCCACTCTGCTGCCTTCTTTCACCCACAGGGATGGCCAGACCTTTGATTTCAGAGACTGCTGCAGGGCACAGAGCTCTCTACCCAGATCATGAAGATACATGGTATTGATGTTCCCTTCCCTGTCTGAAAGTTTCTCCCCTTGCCAAAGTCTTCAAAGCCGTTCAAGTGTTTCCCCTTCTTCATGAAAGACACAAGTCCTGCGCTACTGTGTAGTTGTTGGAAACATCACAAACTGTCTGCAGCTTTTGCACAGATCAGAATTCACTGCAACTTCCTACACGACCTGAGTCTGGTGCTGTGGCACAGCTTTTTCCTGAGGTCAGTGTTAAGTTTGGCAAAAGGCTTGTGATTGCAAAATGATGTTGCCCATTGCCCCATTATGGTACTTGCATATCAAAAATACATTTGAATAGAGAGGTTCTAGAGACATTTAATTAGAGCAGCCACAGAAAAGTTAAAAGTCCTGTTCCTCTACAGGACATGGTCCAAACCTTCTATACAGCAGCGAACACACAGAGTATTTCTTCTGCCTTTGCCCACAACTTTCCATCAAAAATAAAACTGCAGGTATGTTTCCACAGGAGAACCTTTATCTTCTGGCATTTCCAAGCTCCAGGGAAAACTAAGTGGCTGGAATCAGTTAAGTCAGAAAAAGGAAATTTGAATTTTATGTGCAAGCACAAACTTAAACCAACCAAACTGTTATTTGTATTTTATTTGCTCTATAAAAATTGTAGGAATACAAAGAAATTTTACTGAATATAAACCTCCCACATTTTCTTTCCAGGTGTCCACAGAAATACCAGTTTAGTTGAAAATAAATACAAAACCTGCAAAATACCTTAATTTAGTTTTGCTAAGAATTATAAAAAGGATGAGGGAAAAGGGTGAACTAGTTCCTCTTTCAAGCTTGCTGCTTTAATTCCATAGTTCATATGAAGTAACAAAAAAATTCTAAGGAATGTACAAAAGCCTTAATCGTACCACACTCGGCTGAAAAACAATGGCACTGACATGAAAGGATTTTCATTTCTAAGAAATACCTGGCTACATCAGATTTTAGGAATACATGCATTCCATCCTCTTCAGCAGGGCTGATTTCCAGCAGCACAGACCTACTAACCCAAAATGAGTTTCCTCCCTGGCAGTTTGAGCTGCAGCAGCACAGGGCACTCCAGGTGAGACAGTGGGATGGAGACGGGGCGGTAACTCAGGTCTGGGTGAAAGAGGAGAATCTGCATTTAATAGCATATATTAAGTATAATGCTACCTGTAAAATACTGTTCCTGGCTCACGAGGACAAACTGCATTCTCCACTGACTGTTGAGAAAATGCTCCGTTTAAAAAATGGTAAACTCCCTTTTTCATACCCACAGTGCTTTAAGGTACCAACAAAATTGCTGCTTCCCGGGTTCTTTTATCACTGCATCTTTCTTAGACCTGTATCCAAAAGGCTCATTTTTCCAAATAGCATAATTTTGGCAGAGGTTGAGGTCAGTGCACTCCCAGATTGCATCCTGCCTATCCCTCCTGCAGTATTACAGGGATATGCAGATGCTCAGCACCTCAGAAATCTACACGTGCTATACAGCTAAAACAAATATGCAGAGCATGAGTATTAAAATTACCAGAGAATTAAAGAAATCTCTGCATTCAAAGCAAAAATAAAACTGGAAATTTCAAAATTTCCCAGGGTGCTCTTTTTGATCAACCAGAACTTTGGCTTCCTTTCAATTTAGGCATTTCTTCTATAGTACAATGCAAAATACAAACTGCATTGTGAATAATATAAAAGCTTTTTTTCCAGTTGGGAATGCCGCTACATATCCATTGTTTTTTTTTTTTTGTCAAGCATATTTTTTAACAAGTATGCTGCTATGTAGCAGTTAATCATCAGTAGAACTGTATTCTCCCATAGAAAGGGGGCTGCTGCTTCTTTTCCAGTAGAAATTATGCAGTCCTATAATTTTCACATTTTAGAGTTCTCTAGTTCTACTTGAATCTTCCCACTGTTTTTAAGAAAAACTCAAGAATGCCCTTTATAATAATTCCTACTGGAAGTGTCTGCTCATGGTAAACCATCTAACTTGGGTCCAGTCTAGGCTGAATGGTTGCTGTATATTTTTTCATGTATTTGTGTATTTATGTGAGCCTGAAATAAAATACATAATTTTGATGGAAAAGAAAGCACAAATGAAAAAAATCTGTAAAATCATCATCTCTGTGGGTTGTTGAAAAGGCAAAGTTCACTCAGTGCCACAGAAAAGGAACTGGCAGCGTGAAGAAGTGATCAGATGGAAGGTTTAAAATTGGAGGGGGAAAAAGGAAGTTTTTCTACAGAAAGAATAATTAAACTGAACTCATTGTGAACAGAGTAAATGAACTATACACAGCTGGGAATCCAGACACACATTCAGCTTCAAAAAGCTGCCTCAGAAGTCAGAAATTCAAATGGAAGTGTCTCATAACATAGTTTTTTAGGCATTTTCCTGCAAAAGACAGATACTCAAATGAGCTAGATACTTCTTCTTAATATGCATTTTTAAAATAATCTGTTCAATCTAAACTATAAAGTGTGCTGTGCAACATGACTGAACGAAAATCGCTGTGAGAAATACTTCCCCCTTGTTTGAGTAATTTGAATTTGTAAGCTAATGTCAGTTTTTGTATGAAATAATGCTCTGTGTGCAATTTTCTTTCTTGTGCAGCACTTTGAAGCTTTCAAAGGGCACTCTAGGTTCATAAATAATACGGTATTCTTTGCCAGAACTGTAGGGCATTTCCCATAAATTCTGAATCTTCTTTGCCAAAATTGCAACATGTTGCATGCCAAATCCTGCACACAAATGTTCTACATGTGGCAAATACATATTGGTAAAAACCAGAGGCCTGGCATTCCTGGATTTCTTATAGAGTGGGGGCAGGGAAAGAACTGGGAAGAAATACGAAGGAGGGAAGAGAAAAATGTCTGTGCATCACTTAAAAAAACCTGCCAAAACCCCCCTCACCCTACCCAAACCAACCCATAACCAGCACTTAATTATTTTCAAAGGCTGAACTGTTGCAAGTTCACAGGTACCCACAGCTGGGCCTTTAGTTTTCCTTCAGTTATGGAAATCAGGCTTCTTGTTCTGAGATAGCTGCAGACTCTTCAAACCCAGATGTTTGTAAGGGGCAGCACACCTGCAATCCCTGCTCCTCCCAGAAGGTGCAAACAGAAAGGGAGAGGCTGCGAGCTTGGAGAAGCATCATCGGGACTGCCACAATTTCACAGGCTGTGAAAATGAACCCTCTTCTTCAGGCCAAGTTGTGAACGCGTTTCACACGCCCAAGGCCACGGGGAATGAATCAAGGCCAATGTTTACAAACTGACCTCTCACCTCTTTGCAGCGTCGCCCATGGACAACCAGGCTCCTGCTTCCGGAGCTTAGAAGAGAAGTGTAAAGCAGCAAGAGCCAGAAATTCAGTCAGTGCATTTGGCCACACACCACACAGTTTCGATTGCTGAAGGATCCTTGGAATTTAATGTCTCTTTGGTTAAGCACAAACAAGCAATGCCAGCATTCCTCTATAGTTTGGACTGAATTCCTGCAGTAATTCAAAAATTTTACCATTCCTCGCTCTTCACTAAATTTTAAGAAAATGGTGACAAAAATTCTTAACAACTCAGCAAGGAACAGCTCCTGTTAAAGGTACTAGAAACTACTTAGAGCTAATCATGCCTTAAGCACCAAGATTTGCCAAACATTTACAAAACAAACGGAAGTTAAAACTGAACTCCACATTCTGCAACACCAAATGAACGTTTTACTACCTGGTTTCTTTTGAGGTGGCAAGAAACGACTGTAAAGCCTTTGCAGTTGCCAGAATTACATTGCTTAGAGAAAAATATCCTGTGGGTTACCATTTGTTGCCATGACTTACAAAGATATGGTCTATAGTCCGTATCAGTTTCATGTGGAAGTTTTAAAGGGAAAAAGCTTTCTGCAGAGTTTGCAGATTTCTGCATAAGTGTCTGTGTTGCTGCAAAGAGGACCAAGTGGTGCTGTCTCACAAGCTTTTCAATAAAGTTGGCGCATTTCTTCAGATTCATCTCCTGCAAGGTAAGACTCTCCCCTCCATTGCTTCTGTCTATCCAATAAAAAGCTGATATACTGTCTACAAGCAGAACACAGAGCGAGGGGTGAGCACAAAACAGGTTTTCTAAAGAGTAGAGAGTGAGCAGTAACTGAGTGCTACTATTGCAGTTCACAAGAAAAAGCCTTCCCAGGCACTGTTTTATCATCTCTTCCGTCCTTTGTGCCAGTCTGTTCTCCAGAATGGTCACCAAGCGCAGCATATCAAAATGGTAGTCTGTGTCAATGAACATGACTTCTACTTCCAGTCCTCCTCCCAGTTTGGGAATGATGCAGCGGGCTATCAGGTGATAGAGCATTTCTGTTTTTCCTGTCCCTTCTGGACCATGGAATTCAATGATGTCTCCTGTTCAAAAACAAAGCAGCATGCTGTCAGGTAAGGGCATTTATACCCCAGAGTCGATTTCCAGCGTCCACTGAACCAATACTCACTATTCCACAAACTGGAAAATGCATTTTAGAAAGTCTGATATTCATGAAACTGTTTAAATCCTTGTTAACATCTACCAAGACACATTTCAATTTTCAAGGAAGGCCTCTAAAGTCACGAAAATCAACTGGGAACAAAGGTTGAAAACCTCTGCCAATGGCACCCAGGACACCAGAATCAATAAACGGTTGGCAGCTGGATTTCATCTGTACCATATACAGGTAGACGAAGGCAGAAGGGGAAGCTGCAATACAGAAATGGCTAAGAAATCATCTACACTGGGCACACACAATTAAGGAATAAATAAAAGAGGACAAGCAAACCAAACCAACCAACCAATCCAAATCATGTTGACACATCTATTTTTACAGCACAGCCCATCCTTCAGCACTTCATGTGTGCTGTAAGTTTGTTCAGTACCTGCACATGGCATAAGATACCCACAGGAATCCGTGACTGGTGAAGAGAACACCAGTAGGTTTATTTAGCACTCACATTCTTCTGTGGTGATCATAAGAAACTGCTTTTTTTGACAAGGGGGACTCAGATATTCCTTCAATTACAGGCAACACCTCTGTCAGAAGCAAAGGATGTCTGTTCATAAAAGGATTCAGCCTAATTGCCTCATCCATGTGGGTCAGTAAAATACATATCACAGAAATCTAAAAAGTTAATCAAAAACAGCATTACGCTTCATTAGGAAATCAGTTCTTTTTTTGGATGTGAATGCAAGATATCCTAAAGTCTTATCCAAAGTCTTCTGATGTCTTGAGCAAGACTCTAAAAAAGGTTAGTTTATTCGTCGCTCTTTATAAATTGATAATTTAATTTAATAACATGAGAACTGGATTATTTATTTATGACATTTTGGATTTTAGGCAGATGGATACATGCAGTAAGGAGAATCACACAACTGTAATTGCAGGAAGGTGAGACATTTCCATGGCCTCGGCAAGTGCAAATGGCATAACAGCTTTTCATAGAGGGATATGAGAGTAGAGAATTAATTGCAATTTTCCTTAAACATGTTTGTGCCTGCCTGAGTCAACAGGGTTTTTCAAGTCACTGCTCAACTTCCAGAGGATGTCCTTGCTCACAAGTGTTTATAATGCCAAGATGCAGCTTGAGGGGCAGAAGGTGGTAGGGAAGGAATCAAGCTCTTACGTCATCCTTTGCAAGCAATTTACACCTGAGGTGACAAGTCTGTCTGTTTCTGTCAGCCTCTCCATAATGAAATTCCTGCTGCTCCCCAACTGCAATTCCATTTCTATGAATTTCTGATACTTCAAAATTTATTGAAAAGCTTGATTGCCTCTCAAAACTTTACTTAGCTGTTTCAAATGGCTCACCCACTTGAGATGAAAGATGACTACACTTGCTGGGACACAAATCTTCAGTTTCTCTTCCTGTCCAGAGGTCCAATGCCCAATTCTGGCACTTGCAGCCAGTGGCTGCCCTGCTGTCACGGCGGCCTGTGCCAGGCACACACTGCACCCTGGTAGGGTGAGATACCAGCTTGGAAGAACTCGTCCTGAATGTCCTGGGTAGGTCATTCCCTCATATTTCATTTATTGAAATATTTTAGAGCAATTGCATAAGGCACCTCTTGTTAAGGTACAAAGTGTATCCTCTGTCTGCCACTGACTTGGTGCCACCCTGATCTGCATTTCTGAATCCAGACCAGTAACTGAATGGGGCCAACATGCAATGGAGATGCTTCACTTGCCTTGACAGCAAAATATGACCTGTTTGATACAATAAGTTATTCTGGGAGATAAATGCTCCACTTTTTCCATTTGAAGATGTTCTAGTAGAATGTCTATGTGCTACAGAACAACACTGGATGGGATTTTATTATTGGCAGAACTAATAAATTCATTTAAGCAAAAATTCTAAGTTGAATGACAAAAATCAGTCTCACAAGTTTTTGTGGTGTTTCTTTATAAACCTTGACAGCAAAAGAGCCAAGTACCCCACGGAGTTTGTCCAACTCTGCTGAACAAGATACACAGCTGTGCTGTAGTTTGACCAAGACACTTGAGTTAGTCTGAAAAGAGTAACAGCTTGGACTGCAAGAAAACCTCAAGAGAGCTGGGGATTTCTGTGCCTTCCTGATTATCCAAGAGGCTGCCCACAAGAAGAACGGGTGCAAAACAGAAGCCATTTATAGCAACATCTATAAATGTAGGGTCTCACTGAATTAGCAACCAGGCTGTTAAAGTAAGATAAGGGGGGAAATTCATTCCTCTGGATCAGAGAGGACAAACCATGACACAGCAGAGGAGGAAGTGAGGCCAGCAACGTTTTCAAGAAGCCTTTGACACCCTCACAGTAGGTCACAGAAGAAACTGAGTGATCAGTACTAACATCAGCCATTAATGTCAAAATAACTTTGAAAGGAGGATTAGTAAAAAGACACTGTCACAGGATAAGAACAGGCTGAGAGGGAGAGCAGGAACAGACACTTTAAACATGGATGGAAGTTAATGGGAATTTTTTCTAATAGAACTGGTGTTGGCAGACGTTAAACATATCAGTAGATGAATGTTCCATTAACTTGGCAAAACATTGAAGATTGTGAAGATTTCACAGATAGAGATGGATAAGCAAAGTGATTCCATACAAAATTGAGCACTGATGAATTCAAGTAGATTTTATGGAGTCACCCAACACACTGCGCTGCTCGTGGTACCTTGAACTGGCCCACTATGGACAGACTAAAGACACCAACAGTCCCCTGCTATGAACCAGCACCCAGGATAAACTAAATGCTGTTGCATAAACGTAAATATTTATGTAACACTAATATATTTTTAACTGAAACATTTTGTTCAGTCCTGGCCATCAATTCAGTGTTATTGATCTTTTCAATGAGAAGAGCCTTATTTGTGTCTGTAATCACTCCATTAGCAAATGGTGGTTAAACTATTTTCTGACACTGCAGTTACAATCGGGCTGCTGGAACACTCAGCAATAACTCTGTGGGTTTCACGTCATCTGATACCTTCAAGTTACAGGGCTGGTAATTTACAATACTGTGCAGAAGCTGTCACTGGTATTTACACCATTTATAAGGGAACTAGAAGGGCCTAATATTTATTCCAAGTTAATGTTGGGTGTCACGCTATTGCTGAACATCAGAGCTTTACACTGACACCCACACTGTCATGCCAGTGGCACAGGAGAAATATGACTGGCAACAGGGGAAGATTATTTAAAGCTTGTGTCATTTTTGCCCCATTCCAGAAGAGCTTAAATGGTATGTAATTAATGTGCTTACGTGTTCTTAAATACGCAAGTCCCTCATAATTAGAAGCAGTGGCTGGAATATCACAGCAGTATCTGTGTTACCTGTACCTACTTTACAGTACTCTGACATACATGTACTGAACACTTAACTACAATCTAACACTTGAGTAATTTACTGAAACTTCACATATGTGTTTGTTTTAAATACCATCAGAAAAAAAGAAAATTTAGGTCTTTGCATGGCTTTAATCACAGCATTTTAGATTAAGAGCTGTTCAGTGCAGACTTCATAGGCAATGTATCACAGCATTCCACAGCAGTGGCCCACTAAGAGTCGAGTTCATGACAAATGGAGAGGAAGGTCTTCAGCAGGGATTTCAGACTGAATAATGAGAACACGTCAAAATAACACACGGGCTCACATGAAGACTGTGGTATTAAAAGACTAAGCAAAAACATAATAAAAGGTGAAGTCCATTTATGTATATAGAGCTAAAGATCTGTGCTAATACGTTATGCAGCTTCGTTAATGTCAGCCAAAATGCATGGCCAATTATGGGTAATAATTAATGCCATTTGTTCAAAGCAGAAGAAAAATACAAGTGCTTCAAAAGCTCAGTGACTGTGTTGGCACAGAAAAACCAGTGACGAATTTTACAGGTTTCTGGCCATCTTAGAACTGAGGTTCTGGAACAGTCTTTGAACAGGCATCAACAACCTACTTAGCTTTAAGAGCAAAACAAATAATTTGACATAAAATTATTTAATGCTGTGGACTGCAGGCCATTACTGACCCTTAGGAAGGCTTCCTAAAGTCTGCTTGACCAGAACACGGCCTGTTTAGTCTCCAACATTTGTTTCTTGTGTATACAGTTGACTAAAAAACCACCAAACCCCAGACTAAAAAGGTCAGCACTTTCTATTACTGTATTTTTTCAAAACACAAATACCTCATCTTTTAAGAAAATCAAGATTTTGAGAGCCTTGTGAAACATATACCAGTTTCACCACTGATTCTTAATTCTTCTTGTGGGTAACAAAGCACTTCAGAACTGAGAGTATTTATACATTCTTCTGTTCTCCACTTGCACTGGCTTACCAGTATTTCTCTGCCCTTTATCTTTGTTGTGTCACATTTGAACCTTTTGGGGCAGAAATCACGTCCTGCTAAAGCCCATTTGTATTCTCAAATGCTGCAAAACAATACATGAATAGTCTCACAAGCATCATCTCTCATCCAATTATGCTGATTCTTTTTATTGCTTTTCTGCTATTTCTGCTGAACCTTCTGCACTTGTGGGAATTCAAACTGCAGACAAGTCTGCTGATAAACCACTGCAGCCAATACTTGCCCTATGAAATCCACTCATTCATACACACATTCCACAACAGTGGTGCCTCACCAGGATCCTTACAGTTTGCCATTCATGTGCCTTTTTCCTATAAATTTCTAATTTTGTGCTATCAGAGTTGTCTCTTCCATTACAAAATTCATGAAATTTCACATAATCTGGAAAACCAGTTTGACTTCCTGAATAGTGTGTGAATTTGTGTTTAGCTCATTAAAACATCCAATCTTGGTCTTAAAACTTCTTGCTAGAAGAATCTCCCTGAGAGGGGCAGTACTTGGTGTCATTGCCCAATTTCTCATTTATTTCCTGAAGGCCCCTGAGCCAGGTTGATCCCAACACTGTCCGTGAACTCATTCAGTACCCATGTGCATAAGGGAATTGTTCCTAAAGTTCCCTCTAAGTATAGTTAGGATTTGTCAGGCCAACACTGAATGCCTTGATGACTTGGCTTTATTGAAAAATTCTGTTTGCTCATATCCCTTTATCCTGATTTACCCAGACCTCTCCATATCACTGAACTCTTGGCTTTTTTACTCAACCTCATGTTCTTTGCAAATTTCTGCCGTTATGACTTTGTGGTGGTTGTTTAGACCAATTATTAAAAAAAACTAAGAGGTTTAATGACAGATTGTAGAAGAAACTGCTGTAAAACTGACCAATGTGCTTGGTATTTCCTCACCTACACCTGTGTTTTGATACACATAAAGTAGATTTTAAAGCCCATTTAATAGCGTCCTGAATGGTGACTTTGCATTATTCTGTTTTATCCACTTTGCATAGAACTACAACAACAATTAAAATTCTGATCCAGGGCAAAATCATTCCTTGCATCCTTATCTCCATCACATTGCTCTGAGAATACTTTTAGACCAACATTTTTCCATAAATAGTATAAAGACACATTTTTACCATGAACAGGAGATCCTTCCTCAGCAAACAGGTAAGGTTCAAGATTCTTCAGAGAACTTCTGCCCTCAAGTCGTGCAAGCAGCTTTTAAAGAAAAGACAGACATGCTGTTAACTCAAAATAATTGACCTAGGGAATAAAATGTAAATATGACAGTTTTCCATGACAGCCCTATCAAAAGATTAGCCTGATTTTAAAAATATTTTCATAACTACACATGGAAACACACAGTTTGGACTACAGCAACACACAGTGCCACCCTTACAATGCACACACAGATTCAATGGCAATGAGGAGTGGATGCATTAGGGGAAATAAAGCTTAAAAAGTAAAGCTGCACAGGTAGATTAGCAAGAGGGATCACCTCTGGTACACAGCAGTGTTGCCTCTGGAAAGAAGATAAAATTTTTAACAACCATCACCTTCATAAAAAACTACTGGTTGAGAGGTGAAACCCCACCCATCATCAATCTCCTGTCAGTCCCTCTGAGCATTTTTAAGTACAACCATGTGTGTTTCACCTGAAAAGTTACACAGGACTCCTCTGGGCTACAATCCTATTATATCATAGTTACTTGTTCAAACAGGGTATGGATTAAGAATGATCAAAAGTAATTAGTCACCAGTGGCTCTGCAAGAGTCTTTCTAAAACAGGCTTGAATTTGTAAAGCAAGTTCTCCAAAGCCCCTTGAAATGCAAGTCCATTGTAAAACAAATTAGTTCAAAGTTCACGGACAATTTCTTAAAATGAGAGGTATTTGCATAGCAAGTAGAGAGGTATTCAGGTCACCTGTGTTATTGGCAGTTCTGGCACAGTGAATAAACTAAGAATGAACATTTCCACCAGTACCAGAGCTGTTATTCATGGGAAAGGACACATCAGGATGCTCAGAGTGTCACCAGAGCACGTCTGGCACCCTGCTTGCCAAATATTTCATTCTCCAACACACCCAGAGACCTGAACAAAACAAATCCTGTTCAGTTTTATCCCACCCTCCTCAAGACCAAACAAGCAGTGTGCACACACCGTTAAACACCTTCTGCCTTATCTTGCTTTCCTCTTTGCCACATCCATAAGCAACATTTGCTCTGAATTGTCTTAACAGTTTTTTAAAGAGTTGTGTGTGTTTGCCTTTAATAGTAAAACAAAACTCCATGAAATGGCCCTGAATTTACTTCAAGTGGTCCCAATGGGAATCTAAGCGTGACATTTCATTGCCATTTTACCAGTCCCTTCCATTAACAAAATGTCAACGTGTTTGCCTTGGCCCCTTGACAAATATCCAGGAGAGTTTTCTGACTCCTCCACTGAAAGGCCAGAAAACACTTGAATTGACCTTGCTCTGGATCTGCAGATCCTCCCAATACATTTCACACATTTGTGCAGCACAGAAAACACTCACACAGTGAACTCTTGAGTATTTTGGGAACCAGTAGGGTTCTGTGACCTGGACTAAGGAAAAATCCAGATGGACACACGTACACCAGAATACAGGAACGCATCATGGGGCACATAAACCATGAGCTCTCAACTACCAAGAGAGACCCCACATGTGCAGCGCTCCTGTGCCAGCAGCTGCCAGTGCCTGGCCCTGGCAAGGGGAGGCTGCACCCACTGGGGAGAAGTGCTGGGCATCTTCCACACCCTCATCCAGCAGTGGGAGTCAAGAGAAAGAGGAAAACCACAGGCTGCTGCTTGTTGATGCTCTTAACTTCGTAGCACAGGAAGCACCGCTCCAGCATTCTGGGATCACTGGGGGCTGGATCATGGGCACTACCGGGCCCAGGAGGCACAACCATTGCTGGCCTAAACACATTTCTGCTGCCTCCTGCTCCTAAATTTATTTGTATGTTAATGAACACATTCTCTGCAGTTTATTTCTTCTGGAAACAATGAGCCCAAGTCTTCTTTTAGACTGTCACCTCTTTAAGCTTACTGCTAGAGCTTTGGAAACACACAGGAGATTGTTACCAATTAAATATGAATCTGCAGTTATTTAAATGACAAGTTTATATATTAATTTTAAATAACTACAGGTGCTTACTCTGAGCACTGCTCATGTAGGTAATTTATGGTAATTTGCTGATGATAGTGCACCTGTGTTTTTATCAAACTTGTATTTACTTCCGAGTTCTGAAGCAGAATCTCCAAAGGCACTTCCCTCATTAATGTCGTGCTGGGAGCAACGGGGTTCCTGGCAGAAACAGGAACAATTTTCCTTCAACTCTCACGAAGGTTTGTCCACACTACAGCAGAACTGATGGAAGTAAAGCTGAGATGAGACACTAGACAGGCATCCCTCACCTTCGCCTGCATTCCAGACAGGGACAAGGAGGGGCTTTCCACATCGGCAAAGGCCACCCTGGCTCTGGTCCATGTTCACATGTAAAATTAGGAGGCGGAGAAACCTCCAGCATTTAAAGGCTAATCTGAAGGGTGGGCATCAGGTGTCCCAGAGAGTGTGCAGATCACAGCGCCACAGAAGAGAGCTTTGAGTTGGAAGAGCTTGGGAAAAAGCCCCTAGACATTTTCAATTATGTATTAGAGACTTCAGATTCTATAATCCAACTGTAGATGCTCATTTCTTCTTTCAGAAGCCTCTTTTCATCTTCTTTTACACAAAACGCCACCATTTAACAACCTGCTTGTGGTAGGTCTTTGCTCTTAGGTGTTCTTAAAGTGTAATTATGCCAACAAGAAACTGCACATATGTGCAGTTACACGTAGTGAACAAGTTATACAGAAGTCAAGCAGCAGCTGAGCTAAATTTCATTAATGACAAAGCTGTTGAGACTCAAATATTTCAACTATGCCTTTTATAATTGATCACCTTTCAGTATCAAATATGCACATGGACAGTCCCACTGACTAACACGGGATGTGCTTATACTCTGTTGGTTTCAACAGAGCTATGCACAAATGGAAACATACATGTAGGTCTTGTCAGGAATGAGAGATTACTTCATTAAAATGTTAAAGAAATTCAAATTAAATACTCCAGCTCTGTTAGAGGCTGTGAGCTAACCTACAGGCTGTTTACACATACAAACATATCTTTGAGTGCAAGACAAAACTTAATTTTCAACCACTATAACCACTCTGACTGAGCTTTTGTAAACTTTGGGCATGAAGACATATGCAAGCAATTTATCACTCATTTTACTGTGATACACCAAAGGTGTTTTGCAAGAAGTTCTAATTTGTTCTATTAATTATACTTAATAATAAGAGTACACGACTGTGGTCCCAGCATAACCTGATCTTACACAAGAGGCTATTCTAGGATGTATTGTTTTAAATTAAGTGTTTTCTGTTTCAAGGGCTTTTACCATTTTTCTCTCGACGTTTTAGTCATACATTAACCCTTCTTAACCCACCTGTTGCCAAATCCTCCCTTGTTCCAGGTTGGCCACCCATCTATGGCAGGCAGTTGATGCCATGGGCATTCCCTGCTGGCACTACTCACATGGACAAATAAATGCAATGGACACAATGCATGTCCTTAATTTGTGTCAATTTGCTGATAGTGGACATCTGGTTCCATGTTCCTTTTTAAAGTGTGAAAAGGACTTAAGAGCTCAAGCCCCCATGAAAAACAGGGGAGCTTTATCAACAAATATTATCACGTTTCCATGTTTTTTTAAGAACCATTCAACATACTCTGGTAGAGTTACACACAAATCTCCAAGCAATTAAGTTGATGATTGCAAGTGGAAGTGTCTAACAAATACACCATCCAGTAGAGAAAAAAACACAAAACCAAATAACACAACAAGCCCCTCAAACTCAACCCCCTTTCCTCCTTCGAGGAGGGAAGCAATTCCACCTCCCATACTGTTTATTTACAGAATCATCGAACCATCAAAGTTGGAAGAGACCTTTAAGATCACAAAGTCCAAACATTTAAACCAAACCTTCCTCACGGCTCTTCTTCCTCAGGCACCCACTCCAACGCTTGGGAGGGGAGCGCGAAGGGAATACCGATACAGGAATACCGAAACACCCGACCCGCCTCCCCCCGGCACGGACAGGCGCCCACCCGCACGCGACACAAGGCAGGGCAGGGCCCCACGGGACCCTGATCCCGCCTGGAGCCGCTGCCACCCGCGGAAACCCTCCAGGGAATCCTCCATGCGGCTGAACCGCCGCCTCCCC
>JAOXXN010000395.1:5813780-5834253 GCA_026770055.1 Myrmophylax atrothorax
GGGCCCGCGGGGTGCGGAGCCGCGGGTTCGAGTCCCGCCTCGGGCTCCAGGCGCGGCCGCGCGGCTTGGGACTCCTTGGGAACCGCAGGTAGAGGAGCAGAACCGAACGTGTTGGGAAAGACCTCTGAGATCATTGAGTCCAACCTATGACCGAACACTACCGTGTCAACCAGACCATGGCATTCAGTACCACGTCCAGGCTGTCCTTAAACACCTCCAGGGATGGCGACTCCACCACATCCCTGGGCAGCCCATGACAATGTCTAGTCACACTTTCGGTGAAGAAATTCCTCTTAATATCCAGCCTAAACATCCCCTGGTTCAGCTTAAGACCATGTCCTCTCATCCTGTCGCTGGTCGCCTGGGAGAAAAGACTGACCCGCATCCGGAGGAGGATGTTTGTTCATTTATTTTGAAGGTTTCATTTTTAAGTTTTTATAGGTTTGTGGGTTTTTTCCTCTGGTCCTGATGAAATGGGACAGGTGTCTGGGTCGCTGTAACTCGGAGGATGCTCCCTGTGACCCCGGGATAGCTGTGACTCGGGGGATGCTCCCTGTGACACCGGGGTAGCTGTGACTCGGGGGATGCTCCCTGTGACCCTGGGGTAGCTGTGACTCGGGGGATGCTCCCTGTGACACCGGGGTAGCTGTGACTCGGGGGATGCTCCCTGTGACCCCGGGGTAGCTGTGACTCGGGGGATGCTCCCTGTGACCCCGGGGTAGCTGTGACTCAAGGGAAGCTCATTCGCGTGGCCGTGATTAAACTCTTGACGCCTGAGAAATTGCCCTTTGCCAAAGCCAGCTCTCAATTGTGGCTTAAATTAAAAGGGGTCTAGAATGTTTTAAATATGTCCCTGGAATGAACTACTGGGATTGCTTGGTGCAGGATGCCCCGGGGCAGGACCCGATGCCCAGTGAGTCCCTCTGTCAGCAAGACCTGCTCCTCCCCAGGACTACAACCTGTCTACTGATGTTGTGCCACCTGGGGAGGCAAGTGGGATGGCCACAGGGAGAGCATGGGAGAACCAGTTTGTGTTTTCCATAGGCTAAGTGCAAAACCAGCAGGATAAGAATAGCAGCTCACAGTATCTGCATATCAAAGGGCTGTAAAGATACCATCCCTTCGGGTCTAGCGAGGTCATCAGTGATACTGCACGTCCTTACTGTTAGGAGGAGAAACTGGTGGTGGAGTTCTTTGTTTCTTCAAAGACATCATGTTTGCCTGTAGGAAACAATTTCTTCTAGCTTGGTCCCGAATCCACCACAATCAGAAAATCTAACCTGAGATACAAGGCATCAGCTTTGTTTCAGCCCAAAATATGCAGCTCCAATTCAAAACACCCTGTTGTTGCCACCTGACTAACTCAGGTTTTAGACGGATGCCACCAGCCAGATTTAACTCAACGTAAACCTCCACTTTTAGTCTCCAGGCGTAATTCTGCTCATTACAGCACAGAAGGGAGATGGTCTCTGCACAGCTGTAGTAGCCTTTCTTTTTTTCTGTGCATGGATACACATGCCAAATTACCAAGAACATGGAAGGTGATCTCTAGTGAGTGAGAAAGACTTGGATGGCTGTGAGGAGCACAAAAATGCAACTGCAATGCTTTTGATTTAATTGTATTGAAGGAAGTTTCTGTTCTGCCAACATAAAGGACAGACAACCTTGAGAGCAGTGTGTCTGACTATCCTTAGAGCACCTCAGTGGTCTGGGCCACTGAAGAGTTCAAAAGATTTCTTAATTAGTAGTGATTGCCCTCAAAGCTGACTGATGAGTGACCTAGCTCAAGAACAGAGTGGACTCACCGTGACTTATGGCAAAGACACTACTCACTGCATCAACCACGTGATTTTTAAAAAGTAATTATAGGTTCTTTGTTGCTCTTCTCTAATTAAAGACATTACACTAATTTTTAAAAAGTGATTGTTACTTGAATTTAGAGCCATAAAATATACAGCACAGATAAATGAAGCCCACTCCTACCTCATCACTTACCACTGCAAGTGTCCCAGTAGGGTTCTGTGGGAGCTCCTCTACTGCACGGGCGAACACAGTTTTGATATCACAAACTAATGTAAGGTGAAGTGTCACAGTTCAGTGGAGATCAACTAACAAAAATTTAACAGAGAGAGGGTAAAAGCAATGAATTCACCTGAGCAGTGGGGAAAAAAAAAAGGGATATTTAATTACTTGAAATAGTATGTAACAATTAGAAATGTGTAAATCGAATACACTGGTCACCTTGATAGGCAGATTGCATGTCAGCAGTTAGAATTGCTGGCATCTTACCACATTTTGTAATATCTTTTCAAAGCTGTCTATGTATTTCTCATCCTTCACTTTTTTTTTTTAATTTTTGTTTATTTTCCACCCTGACTTTATTGATTTGGCTCCTTTGGAGGAAAACAGTGACAAAGGTAAGGAGGAAAACTCTTTACCATTTCAGCAGAGCCAGAATTTTAATTGTATACTCTATTTTGGGGGGGGTTGTGGTAAACTAGTTTATTTATTTACTTATTTATCTATTTGCCCTTTTATTTATTTAATTCTGATTAATTCTTTCATATTTTCCTGTAGCATTTCTAAGTGCTAGTGTGTGATCCAGGAGTACAGCATCCCACCCACTCCTTACTCTTCCTTCTTAAACAGCAGAAACCTTCTAAATGCAGTGCAGCTGTAAGTAGCTCATAGTTTCCAGGGTCTCTGTGCCCCAGCACACCTGTTTCCACAGGCAGAAAATTACTCTTCCTTTGTTTGGCATGTGGGGAGCCTGAGGGTGCCCCTCCAGCCACAGGCACTGCTCATGTAGCAATTCAGCAGCAAGAGCAGGGACCTTTCTAACGGCAGAAAGATCAGACTCCAGGGGTGAGCATTTCTGTCGTTATGAAGTGTGTATTCCAGAGAAAATTCCTCTGTCCTCATCTTGATTTTGAACATTTATCACACTGAGATGCTGTGTTTTCCACTGTATGTGTTTAAGACCTTGACCACATGGAGAGACAATGACAATGCAAAAGAGGAAGGTATTTAAAGTGGAGTCGCAGCCCTGAGCAAAATAATTTTTTTCATTATTAGTATTTGTTCATTCATACATTCACTATTGCTAATTTCAGCCAACAGAAGGAAACTGGGC
Organism: Myrmophylax atrothorax; assembly: GCA_026770055.1. Classification (NCBI taxonomy): domain Eukaryota; kingdom Metazoa; phylum Chordata; class Aves; order Passeriformes; family Thamnophilidae; genus Myrmophylax; species Myrmophylax atrothorax. Next base: position 5,816,914 of record JAOXXN010000395.1, read on the forward strand.
TGGGTTCTGGGGAAGGAAGGGCTGGCCCAGGTGCCTCAGGGCTGTAAAGAACTGTCTACTGTTTATATAAACATTTAATTTCTATTTAAAATGTAAAGGTCTACATTTAAATTGCCAGTTGGTCTATAGTAGTCTAAAGAATTAGATTATTAGACTTTAGACTGCTGGTTTAAAGAACTAACACCCTGTCCTGGAACAAGGCCTGAGGTAAGAGCTTAAGCAAAAGGGAAAAAGCATGACAAAAACCAATGTGGTGACAAGAAAGTTAGATAGTGTGAAGATGTTTGAAAAAAAAAAACACATCAAAATTTTATATTTAATAAAGTAATAGCTAATTTAGAAACGGGAATGTAAATGTTTCCTCCTTTAAGCCTTTTTTTCCAGCCATAGAGAATTTTCTCCACCATAAGCTTCATCATTTTGAGTGTACTGTCACTTAATGTTCCCTCACAAGATTTGTGTGGGTGACATTCCAGCACAAACCAGCTCCAAACAGATCTTCCAGCTTGAAAACGGTTTGTCTCTGTTCATATAGTTGAATTAAACTCTTTCAGTAAAGTCAGTTGTTGTCTTCATAATTAACCTCTAGACTCTTAAATACCTCCACTCCCAAGGTGACAAACTGACTCTCCCAAAAGTCATTAAACAGAAAAACCACTCCAAGAAATAAAATATAAAGGTCTCACTTTCTACTTGAGTCTTATCTTCTCCTTTTGTGCAGTAATGCTCAGAATTCAAAAGGTCTACCAGCTAAAGACCATCTCAAAATTTCAAGTAGACCTCAAAAATAAATGATAATAAACAATAAATAATAATAATAGCAGTAGTGATAGTAAGAATTAAGACTCAAGGTACATGTTGGATCTCCATGTAGTGAACAGTCCATTGGATTATTTGCAAACTCTCTGTTGTGTGACTCCTCCAGTTTCATGAAGCAGATTTCAACCCTACTGTTCCAAGTTTCTCTCAGTGAATGAAGTGATCTGTCACTGGGTTTTATTAGATTTTTTTTTAGAGCAGATGGCTGATTCTTTTTACCTGGAGAGCTGCCATTTTCCTTAGATATATCTCCATTTTTATCGTAGTCTGTTCATTGGAGAAATAAGTAACTTAAATTACAAGAGTGCTATAATTTCACTGACCTCAGAAAAAGGTGATAGGTTTGATATATAAATTTCCTGCATTTTGATGGAAAAAAAAAACAGAAAGAGAAAAGAATTTAATCCATTTGTAGCTCGACTGCTACCCATGAAAAAGCAAGTGCAGATCTTTATCCAGTTCTGGCATCTGTGATCATAGCATGGTTTGGGTTGGAGGGACCTTTCAAGCTCATCTAGTTCCAATTCCTTTGCCATGGGCAGGGACACCTTCCACTAGACCAGGTTGCTCAAAGCCCATCCAGAATGGCCTTGAATAGAGTTTCATAGCCAGTTGCTGGATATCCTGCTTTACATTTCGGCTTGCAGGTTTATATCATGAATAAACTTGCTCTGCATAGCCATTCACACGAGTTTCTGTCTAGATTTTTTATTTCTGCAGCTTGCCTTTCATTAGTTTGTATTCCTCAGCTGGAATCATTCCTTGTTTGTACAAGGTTCTTTTCCTGCTGTCCTCTGAATAATCCTGCCCTGGCTCACTGTGAAGTAGCCAGATATGCCTTGCTGTGACAACCACACAGACAAGGACTGGTTTTCTATTGGTAACTTGGCCAGGGGTACTTTCTTGCTTGTCTTTGGGCACAGTGTAAGGTTAGCAATGAATTAACCCAGGCTTACAAAGAAGAACACATATTTTGTGAAGCAAGCCACCTTCACAGCCAGCTGTGCCTACAGATGAAGTTTTGGGTTGAGTACTTGAGCTCTGACCTGCAGCTCACAGAGGGAGAATTCTTGTGTTTGGCCTTGTGAACTTCCATCACTGCTCATACCACACTGCCAGGAATAATGCAAATTTTGCCTCAGTCAGACATGCTTGTGAAAATGTTCTCCACCTACTACAGCGCTGTTTAGTGAAGTATGAATGATCTTTCTGAGTTCATCTCCTGTGAGCTCCCCTTTGCTTGAGTGTTGGTGCCCCTACAAGCCCCAGGTTTTACAAAGAATCCATGCAGGCTGGCGTGTGTGACCTTGCTGAAAAATTCACACAAACCCTAGGGCTGTCAATAGCAGCAAATCAGTATTTTAATTAACTAGCTATGTGTGCCACCCTGGGCACATGTCTAAAATGTGCATCCAGGTAGTTGGCACTGAGTTCAAGCTGATTGGTTTTCCTTGGTGAAAGCAAACTGGAATTTGCCCCTTGTGGTACAGAGATTTAATGGTACAGTTCAAATGTGCATTTCTAACACTAAATGTTACTTCTACCAGAAGAATAACTGTATAATCCAGGCCATTTCTTTTTTTTCTTCCTTTTTTTTTTTAACTGACTAGGGAATCCCCATTTTCTCCTTTTTACACAAATTTAGCATTAAAGTTTCTGTTTTCTGTAATCCCCACAGACCTCCTGTCAGCGTGGAATATACATCTATTTTTTTTCTTTTTGATCTTAACACTTGTAAGTAATAAATAATTGATTGCCCAAGGAATTCTGGGAATATATTCAGCCTTAAATTGAGCACTAAACTATTTGCAAATGTGCTTAGGCACTAGCCCAAAAGATACATCAAAAGAATGTCAATGGATATTGGGAAGTGAAGTGCCATCATATGTTAGAATTAGGAAGCGTAAAATATAAGTAGAGAGATAACAGCTGTCAGATCTGCTACCGGTAGTAATAGAAAAGGGTATGTTTTTATAGAAGGCTATAAACTGATGTTCAAGTTAGACCACATTTTCACCTCAATAATGACACTCCAGACCCTATTCAAGGAATGCCTTGTTTTTGACTTTTCTTAAAACTGGGGCTCGACAGTGCACTTACCCTGGAGAGACCTACAACTGAGCCTGAATGGCCTGTGAGATCCCTCTGTTAGAAACAACCAGGATGCATTTACTGCAGTGACAGCCCATCTTTGGTACTGAAGACAGATTTTCTGTGGCAGTCTGATTTCACCATGGCTTCAAGCCCTGACATAAGCTTGGTCAGTGTGGCTGTGCTGCTGTGAGTAAACTGTTTGCAGGGTCTGAGATAACCTGACTACACTTGCACTGCTGTGCTTGCAACAGTCATACCTCAGTATCTGGATGTCTGTGGATAAATGTAGGCATTGTATGATGTTGGCCTTGCCCCTGCCACTGAAGCTCAAGTGTGCTCTTCATGGAGCACATCCTCTGGGAACCCAGTTACAAACAGACAAAGGGCAAGTTGGTAATGGCAAGGAATAGTGAGGATGGATTTATTTACCAATGGCAAATTGTACTTGACCACCCTGGTTGCATTTTATGGTGAAATGGCTGGCTAAAATGGTGAGAGGAGAATGCTGAATGTAATACATCTTCTCTCCAGTGAGGCTTTTGACACCAGAGCACCCTTATCCGCAAGATGAGGAAGCATATTTTGGATGAACAGACTGTTAGATCAGTTGAAAACTGCCTGGACCACAAGGTCTGAAGAACATAGCTCAGTGGACTGAAACTCAGTTAAGTACCCCAGGCTTGGTCCTGGGGCTGGTGGTGTTCAGCATTTTCACTGTGACCAATGAGAAAGTAAACTCCAAAAACTTGTGTATAATGCTAAATTAAGGGAAATGACTAGCACCCTGAACAACAGAGCTTCAGTCCAGAGGGATCTTGAAACTCTTGTGGATTGGACCTTAAGACATTCAGTAAGATGTGTGAACCTCGGTACCTGGAGCAGAATAACCTCATACAGCAATACAGACTGGGAACTTCCTGTGAGAACCAGAAACTCACGGCAAATTTGAGGGCAACAGCCACAGTTTGCATCTTGGGAGATTCAAACTAGACCTTAGCAAAATTTCTCTCATAGGAGGGCAGTACAGCACTGGAATACATTATATACATATTATGGAAGAGTTGTAAAATCTCAGTCCTTGAAGATTTTCAAGACTCAACCAAATAAATCCATGGCTGGTTTGATTTATAGTTTGTGACAGCCTGTCTTTGAGTGTGAGGTTGGTTCAGATGGCCTTTAGGAGCTTATTCCTCTTTCCCACTGCAATCCTTGTTTTCACACAGCAGCTAGAAGAGTCACAAGTGAGTTTGTTAGGTTTTCCTTGCTTGCAAGTTTCTTGGAAGTTCCAGCCTGTGCAAACTGGACATCTGTGACCACGTGTGTAAATTGGAAATGGCTTTGCAATGGCTTTTTCAGAGGCCTTTTTGTCTCCTGGTACTGTGGAAAGCTGCATCATCCACAAGGGATGTTACATCAGCCTCAGAGATTCTCTTGTGTAATGCAACTTGCAGTAACTGCTATGAAGTTGCACATGTGGAGTGTTGCAAAGAGAACCTGCTGCACCCATGTTGTCTGGCATGCTCATGGTTCTTCTGTCATGATGATGGAAGATGGTCATGGGACCAACATAGAACTGAGTCAGTCAACAGTTTCATGATCTGTGGTTCTCCTGTCAGAGAATACAGGCTAGCAGAAAACAAAAAGTTCTTGGGGAATCTTTTGGTTGAATAACAATGGGTTGGTTGGATTTCTCATCTTCAGAAACTTCAAGGGGAAGTTCTTTGGAAGTTGGCAATTTCTGTGTGAAAACTGCCCTGTTATACTTTTCCTGATAGATCTTAAAGTCAATTGCACTAAGATATTTGAATGAAAAAAGGCTATAGCGGAGATGAAACATTAAAAAATATGTTGGCTCACTGGTGAATTAGAGTACAAGACTTTGCTCTTTGTGTTTTGAAATATCAAAACTCCCCTAGGATGGGAAACCTCTTCCTACTGTTAGTTAAAGAAAATAGCCATCTAAGTTCTATTAGGTTAGATGGCTTGTTGAGGTCTGGGAACACCATCCTGTATTTTGAATTCCTGTATTCAGTGTGTCCTGACACTTTTGCAAAAAGTCACTTTGAGATAAGTAGCTTTTCTCTAATTGTCACATGCATTCACTTTGCTTGTGTTTGTACCTATTTCAATGCCTGGTTTCCTGTACATGCCCTCACAATAAGCTGCTGATAGGAATGTTCTCTGAAGCAGCAAAGTTGTAAGGCAACATTCAAGTATATCTGAAGAAAATTAATTCCAAGTAAATGTATAAAAAATATATAAACTACAATTTTTTTCATCAACTGTATGATCTCTGCGCTCACATAAGCAGCCATGGCTTGAATCTTCTGATGATGCATGTTTACAAGAAACTTGCTGAGGGATAATTTACAAAACTAGTTATTTTACAGAAACATTTGAAAAAAAGGTTAGAACTGAGATTTGGTAATGGTAGTCTCTGGGGGGAAAGTATATGATAACATCCTTTCTCTGCAAATGGGGTTTTCTGACATACTTTCTCAGCTTATGTAGATCATGAAAACATGGTCACCTCTTTCACTGCCATAAGCTTTCATAAGCTGTGCAGTAGTGAAAAGTGTTCTACTGAAACATTAAACACTTCACTAAACCAAATCTGAGTAATTTAAGATTTTCAATGTGCAGGCTGAGGTTGCAATTGCCTGTTTGCTTTAAAACAACATAAATTCAAGCTGCTCCTGAAAGATGTGAACCCTCTCTGGGCTGCACGTTCCTGCTGCCTCCTTTGGGCTGTGCTGGTGGTTGTGCACTGAGCCAGCTCAGCCCCGTGACCCTGCTGGGACTTGACGGAGGTGAGAGGAAGGAATCTACCCCGGCTTCAGTGCTCAGTTCCTGGATGTGGAGATGGCAATGTGAAGCCAGAAGTGAGAGAGAGAAGGACATACTGGCAGCCTGAATTTAGCTTGGCCAAAAGAGACTACAGTGGCAGGGAGACTTGGAAAAAATATCCCATTTCACAATCCAAGGGAATTAGCCAACAACTGTGATTTAAATCATTAATTACAAGTATCTCTGCTTACATATGACTATGCATTGATTTCTGTATGGCTAGATGAACTGTGCCATTGCTTTGTTTGATCATTTTATTGCCATTTATTTTCAGTCTCCTTTGTTCCTATGGCTTGTTGCCTTGTGCTTTGCCTGTGGGATATTTCAATCCTGGCAGCAGCCACGTGCTTCCCTCTTCACAGGCAGTTCCTTGACTTGTGTCCTTTCCCACCACATGCCTGTTCCTCAGTGGCAGCAGTGACTTGGCACAGAAAAGGATGGTTTGCAGATTATCAGAACACAATCTTCTCAGGGGCAGCCAGGTGTTGACCATGGCAGGAGAAGTAAAAGTCGATTCTCTTTTTCTCAGAGTTGTCCAACTCCCTTTCAGGGAAACAGGAGGTGAACCAGGCCCAGCTAGTGCTGCAATGCCTGCTGACATTCTCCAGCTGTGCACTGCTCATCTGCTTCTGTTCTTTATTTCCCCCCCACCTCCGTTTTGCCGGATGAAAGTAATGACAATGTGGGATTCTAAATATATCTGAGCCGCTTGCAGGTTCTGTGATTGCGCTGTGGGCTGTGTGAAATCTGCAGCCAACAGTTCAGCTGCTCACAATGTTGCTTTAGGTGAGAACCTGCTGAGTGCCCTAGGACAAAGTTGAAGACACAGCAAAGCCCAAGGGCTAGCACACTGAGGGAGATGTTGGCAGTGGTTGCCTGAATCCCTCTGCTTGTTACAGATAAAGTCCCCACTGGAAAATCATGAGTGCATTCAGTGGCAGATCCCTGTTGCAGTGAATTAGATACTTGCTAGCACACAAAGATTCATCAAGTGAAGCATTTCAGGGAGTGAGCACATCCATCCTCACAAATAGCACCCCAGGAGTACTTGATCCCAGTGAGGGAGTTATTTTTTAGGCTGCAGGCCTCAGACCTGCTGAAGAAGTCCCTTCTGCTCCCTCACCTCCTCCTACTTCCAGCAACTTCTTCCCACTCCTTTACTCCTCCTTCTGCTACGCTGGCACAAGCATTTGGGCATGTGGTGAAGTGCAAAGGGAGAGGTAATCTAGCTTAAAAAAACCCTGGCTGAAAAGGAAGAGGTGAGGGGTTAGCTAGCTCAGCTCCCAGCTCTGATTTGTTTGCAGCAACCTAGAAGGTACAAGGAGGAACAATGTAGGAGCAGGGACTCCTTAAGAAAAGCTGCTGAAAATAATGCTCATCAGGCTATGATAGGATTTCCTTTTTGTGATGACTTCTTCTTGTCACCTGCAAGGAGACAAGACAACCCTATTGCAGATTGCTTGGTGAGGATGGGGAGGAAATAACCTGCTCACAAGTGCTGGGCACCAAACTGGGCATCAAAGAAGAATTTAGAAGAAACTGTCAAGTGATAGTCAAATTCTATATTCTAGTTTGGCATATGGTTCAGTTTAAAACAATAGTTTTTAACTAGCCAAGCTCTTAAAATGGTTTGAACGTCACTACCCCTAAACAAAAACTGCCATTTAGTTCAAAGCACTGATAAGAGAAACCACTGGACCATTAGAAAATCATCTACTGAAAGGGAAATGTTTCCTTGGTTTATATTAAGGAGTATCTCGTATGTACTCCAAAACTTAATGGTTTATGTAATTTATAAAATATCTTTCTATGCCTTTTTATTGTGATGTTAAATGTTATCATTATGTACACAAGTATATTTATCTGTATCTCCTTACCTCCTTTGTTTTTCAATCTTAGTTACCTCTTGGCCTCTGGAGACAACTGGAGGCTGCAGAGAGTGCAGCTTCAGGCACTAGGTTAAAATGAAATAATGCTTCAAAACTAAGTCCTGCCATCAGGCAGTGATTCCAGGTGAAGACAGATAGCTCAGAGGGCATGTCAGCATGCTGGAGGCCAACACCTCTCCTGTGTGCAATGAACGTATGAGATGACAAAGCCTGTGGGCTGAGGAGGAAGCTCTTGGAGTAGTTGATGTATATGAGACAAGGTGCCTGACTTGGGACTGCCTAAGAGGTGTCTCTGTCCCTTACAGATCAAGAATACTGAGCACCAGGAGGGTAAGAAGTGATTGATGGACTATGAAATCGTAAAATACAAGCAGTCACTCAGTGGGAAACAGATTCCTGCCTCCTGGAGGTGTTTATCAGTAGGCAGTCAGACTGATGCTTAGTTTCTCGCTGGCTCACTGAATGTTGCCCTCTTTGCAGCTCATTGCCCAGCTGCCATAGGAGGTGCTTGGGAGTGGCACTGAGCATTTTATATTCTGATGGCTGGAAGATCTTGTTAGAGAAGTGGGAGCAGTGAAAAAGAGGAGTCTGAGTCTTTAACATCTTAGGAGTGCGCTGTAGACACTGAATTATGGTCAAAAGCCTACCACCCATGTTCCTCAGTGAACTCCCATGTAAGGCTCACTTGGGAATACTAAGAAAATTTATTATTTTACTTTTTCCGGGGAGCTTTGCTGGCAGCAAAATTCTGAGGCAGCCTGTAGGGGCTCAGCATGTTTCTTCTTTTTCAGACGTCAGGTAAGTTTGTATTCCAAAGTGATGACAAAAGTTGTTGAGATATATATATATATACATACACACACATACATATACACCTTAAGTCTGTTCAGAAGTCATTTGGTGCTGCAGTAAGTCGTCAGAATTACTATGTGAGTTCCCAAAACTGGCTGATTTGTTGGTGATTTAAGTGGGGAGAATCTGGTCTGTAATAAATCAGGCAGGCTTTTTAAAAAAATACTGAATTATGCCAGACAAGTACATTATAGAACAAGCCCCTGATATTTCACTTTTTTCTCATTCCAGCAGGAATGCTGGGGGCAGGGGTGTGGTGCACACAGATGACCATGACATTGTCATTAGAAAATAAGTAAGGGTTCACAACGTGATGATGCAGAGACTATTCCTGCAGTGTGCTGGGTAGACTGGGACTGCTGGATAATCTTTATTACCTTATTCTATAGAACTCTGAGCTCCTGAGTTACATTAGAATCTCATATTTCATCTATAAAGCTGTGAAGAAAATACATTTTTCAAACAGTATGAAACATTTTTCTTTGCTATTTTTTTCAGGCCACTTCCATACCTTTCCTGAGGGAGCCAGAGTGCCTGGTTAAGTGGAAAAGGACTACTGGGCCTGCAATAAATATGAAACATAAAACTTGCCTCTTGTAAAGAGTGCAGCTGCTTGATGGCATCTGTGTATTTTGTCAGTGTGGGATTCCCACTTTCCTCTTGTCAGGCTTTGAGATTATTAGCACTGAATCTTCACCTCACTGCTTGCATCTACTGATAGTGTTTCTTACTTTGAACCTCATGGTGTGATAGTCTGAGCTGCTGTAATGAGAACTGATTTTGTGCAAAAAAGCCCCCACAAACAACAAAACAAAACCAGCTGAGGAAAGGCATGGCACCCACACAAGTCCCAGAGAAATACTTCTCTGCTCCAAAGACTTGCTACAAACCTTAAGGTTTCTTAGAGTGGGAGTATAGGCAAGAGGAAATCTGATATGCAAGGACTCACAGGGCAGTGGCCATGCGTGTCTGCCTCACTTGGGGGTCTGCTTGTTGTGTGGGTAAATACATTTAATTTAACTTTGATTTAGTCTGCTTGGGCAACAAGCAGGGTGAAGAGATCAATGGAAGCACCACCCACTTGGTTAATCACCCACAGCCCACTCTGTGCTGCTGCATCATCACTGCTACCCATAGCTGAGATATACAGATTAGGAACAGTTTGCATATATTTACAGGTGCTGCAATTGTATTTTTATTTCTAGTTGCAGAACAGACCTGTTGCATTATGGTGTACTTGAAGTACACACCATTGTGTGAAACCAGGTGTCCACAGACTTGAAAGTCTTTGTTTTCGCAAACGCTGATGTTGTGTTATAGGAGACTTGAAACACAGGGGCTTGCCTTTATACAGTAGGAGTAGTATCAAAACATTTTGTAATTCATTAGCAAAATTCTGTACTTCATGAAAATGACCTAGTTTGTCTGTTAGTTGATGTATGTTTCAGTGCCCCAAAACAAGTGGAGCTGGATGCAGTGAGGTATGATTGAGACACAGGAGCTGAGGGGCAAGAAACAGTGAAAAAGTATTTGAGAAAATTATCATTGTGCCTATAGCAGAAGATGAAAATACTGCTTTGGGAAGATGGGTTTCCCCTGATATCCTATGTTGAGAAATATTAAGCTTTGATGGTGACCGAGTTTATACAACTTAAAAATACTGAGGCTGGCATAAACCTTTATGGAGCTTGAGGTGGAGCAGGGAATTTTGGGGATTTTTAATATGCAAGTGCCCAGTAAGGCTGTATTTGCTTGAGTCAGAAGTAAGATCCAGCTCCAGTTTTTGTGAATCTTACTGTTGGAAGGCCTCGGAAAACCAAAGAGGCCATTCCATTGCTGCCAGAAAGAATATGCCAGGATTTTCATGTTACTGAAGAGAATTAGCCCCTGGCCTCTCTGGAAGGCTGGGCTTCCACCTCCGAGTACCATGTGCCAGTACCAGCCTCAGAGCCCTTCTGGTGTGTGACTTGTTGCAACCTGAAAAATTCACAAGTTTTTCCTCAAAAGCCTTTTTTAAAAATAGTTCTGCTTCTTAGGAAAGTTAAACACAGACTCAGGAAAGATATTTGGTCTAAATAGCAGGAGTTTTGGAGATGAGGAATTGCATGTTGCTTTTAAGGGTGCTTCAGACAAACCAGTGCCCTGCTACAGTGGCCAGGCTTGGCCAGACCCTGTTTTGTGCCTCTGGGGTTGATCCTGTCACGTGCAGTTTGGATGTCTGTGATTTCTAGACAGCTGTATTCAGCTACAATAAATGTTTTCTTAAAGCCTGATTAGATCAAAATTATGTTTGTGTTGTGTGTGACAGTGCTGTGGTGACTTGGAGAACCAAAGACTTCATTACAAAGAGGTTTCTTGGTGTCTCTGGTTTGGCTAATTAACAAACGCATTTAGTAACTGGAAAAATATTTTGCTGGTTTGTTGATGTGTTGACTCATTTGATGTATTTTAAAAGAAAACAAACAACAAACTGCTTGTCCAAACTAGTCTACTGGCATATCTGCAGAGGTAGGCTGGGCTGGAGGATGTCAAGATTGTCTCATCAGATTATTGCGATCTCTTGTTTGCTTCATGGTCTGTATGAAGAAATCAGTTCTGTGTTACCATCAGCTCTTCTCGGCCTCAGATGAGGTTTCATATGGCATCGTTGTGACAAACAGATCTGCGCTTTATGAACAGCATGTCGTGGGAAACTTACCAAATCATGAAACTCCAGTATGTTTGATATCAATAAAAACTACATTGCATAAAAGTTCTCTGAATGGTACTTTAATGACTCAGCCAGTAATAAGAGAAAATATTCCCTTCAGTGCACAGGAGACAAGATATGCAGCTTTCAAGCTAAAGTGCTAGAGGGTTAGTTCAGTCTGCAGGCAATTTTATTTCAGGATGGAACCATTGGATAGGAGGTTCAGCACACATGTGTGACGCACTTCTCATAGTGGGGGTGGTTCTGTATAGCATGGAGCTGGCTTATTGTTTGCATCCTGGGGTACCCCTGCAGGAACTTAAATATCTCTGTTTTTTATTTGGGTGGCCATGCATGCTCCAACGATGACAAGTCATTGCTGTGTTGCTGTGTTCTGTGCTGTTCTGATGGGTTTCTGTAGCTATTTCAGGCAAATTAAGCAAATAGTCCTTTAGATTGTGGCACCTGGGAAGTTGCCTCTGCTGTGTTAATTTGTTAATGTCTAATAATAGAGCTGTGCTGATGCTGCAATCTTTCTGTGAGGGTGATATTGGCCTTTCCCTGTAAGCTTCTCAGTGACTTTCTTTACACAACTTCTGGAAATGTTTATATCTTTTAGGCCTCTACCCTTGACTTGAGTTGGGTTCAAGTTGTCCAGAGAGTTCAAGCTGGAGGGAGGGAAGAAACTGTCAGATAATACAAGCTTTCTTCCTAGGAATGCCAAACCCAAAGAAGGGATTTGAAAATAAAGGCTACAATTAATATAAAAACTTAACAAATACAGCTGGCTCTGTGCTATTCCCATGGCCAGTGTGGGCAGACTTCTTTTTTCTTTCTTAAATTTACAATTCATAAGTGTATTTCTGGAATTGTTAAGTAAGATAGGATGAATGGAGTAGTTCAGACCTTCCCCTAGGTACTGGCTAGACCTTCTGTTGTTTTCCAGAATTCTTCAGAAGTGCAAGTGCAAAATCCCTTGGTGTAAAAACATGGTTTCTGGTGTATTATTTTTAAAATTAGAAGTGTAATTTTTGGCAAATTCCATGGTGTAGCATCACAAAGTACAGTATAGAATTGAGTATATGGAACAAAATGTTGTGTTCTGTTTTAAAACCATGTGACACAGTTATGTCATTATATATACATATACACAACCTATATGCAGACTTTGACTGTATAGTTAATAATAACCAGATTTCACAGTGGACAGGCACATCAACATAAGTGAAAGTGAGCATGAGAGTTGACTGCAAGTCTATTAGTTTTGCTTAAGTTTGAGGAACTGCTGCTCTCATTAATTAGGAATGTTCTATATTGTAATATTTATCTTTGAGTCAGAGAACTATCAAAATGTATTATTTTCATAAGTGTCAGAGTTGCTGCAGTTGATATTTTCAGTTAAAAATGGGTCCCAAGTCATGCTGGACTGGCTACAAATTTGAGACTGTTCCTTGCAAAGTGCAAAAGGGCAACTTCTCAGCTGGTGCAAGATGAAGTTGTGAGAATTCAGTTTTAAATGCAAAGAATCAGAGTGGTTTAAAATAAGCTTTGCATAGCCTCTACCTCAAAGGCACTTTCTAAGGCATTCAGCTACCATGGTGATGAATGTGGTATAAATAGAAAATAGATTAGATAGAATTCAAAATGTTCCTGAGTAGATCTAAATTAACAGTGGCCATTCTGGAAAGAGATGTAGGAAGGCACTGTGCAAAATTTAAGAAAATACACACCAATAGTAAATCTAGAGTGGCTTTTAGAAAGAGAAAGGTAGGAAGCGGTTATATCATGGCTGGTAATACAATATCAACAGGAGTATTGGATTCTGATTCTGTTCAACCCTAGCACAGAAAAAGCAGACACAGGAGATGTTTTAGAAACATGAGAAGCATAGGAAGATTTTCACCTGTGAGACTAAAACCTCTTTTGAACGGACAGGTGCTAGAAATGGCAACATCCCCCCATGCATCTATGAAGCACATAAAGGATCCCACAACAGCGGGATACACAACTAGGAAAAGACACTCAGAAATAAGACACTTATTCTGCAAAATAGATCTCTGTCCCCTGCCAACCAAACCCGCTTTAACTTGTCTTGCAATGTAAGACCCTGATACAATTTAAAGACAGCAAGTACTTTTTAGTCTGTTTGCATAAGCAGCTTGTAGTTTTTTGCCACAATATATTAAGGTCTTTTTGGCAGGAATTAAAGGCCCCAATCTGCAGACATTTAAAGGACATAAAACTTTAGGGACATGGATGGTTCTGTTGTTTCCAGTGGGACTACTCAAGTACTTTAAATTGCAGGTGGACTGAAGTACCCTGCTGAGTAGTGGTCTTAGAAATACCTGTGCACAGATGTCTATAGACCTGCATAAATATGCAGTAGGTTAATGTGTGCTCTACAGATACATCTTTGTAGGAATAGTTTGTACTGTGTTGCTGCTCTTTTTCTGGGCTTTGCAGCCAAGGGGAAAGCTTAGTTTCTCCAGTGATTTAATTTCTAGTGATTGAGCAATACCCTGTGATTGCTGATGTGTGAACATCATTACTTGGTGACCTTTCCTAAGTGAGCGTACTATGACAACTGCGCAACAGCTGCCCTCAAACCAGCCTCAAGTTTGCGATGATCAAGGGATTAAAGACCTGTCTTTCACGTTGGTAGTTTCTGAGCTTCTGAATTGAGTCTTGTTGTCATCCTTTCTGGTAATTAGAAAACAAGGTGAGACTTCAGTCATGTACTTGTGACTGAAATGTGAGCACTGGTTTTGGCTGGTCCGATGAACAAAGTCAGAGGGTGTAGTTTATCTAACTCAAAAGTAATTCAGTGAATATGACCTGATAACAGTTCTCCACACCAAAAATCAAAGTTTAAAGAAAGTGATGACCAGCCACTTTATCCAGACATTGAACTTTTAGATTTGAAAGTAATTTCTTGAAAAAAAACCCAAAACATAGCTGAAATTATTTTGGCTGAAGCATGATAGCTGGACAGCACAAAAACTTAAGGGCATGGGTGATAATGCTCCCTCACCCTCAAGTTACACAAGTCAAGATACTGGTGACCCCTCTGTGAGGAGGCAGAGATGCAGGAGAATGTTCTTGGGGCTTCTATGAAGGTGTTCACTAAATAAAGAGTGATGTGCACCCTTACAACTACCCCTTTAACCAGAATTCACTAGGAACATGTGGCCTGCAGGTAGGTTGTTGGGGCAAAGGGAAGAAGCTAAGTGCCAGCAGCACAGTCCTTCAACAGATCATACTTGTTATCAGTACCACTGAGATACCTGAGTGGTTCTACGGATCAGCTCAGCAATGAGGAAAAGCTGACTAAAGCCTGATCTCAAATAGGGGAGAGGTTACATAAACAAAGAAAATTCTTTTTGTAGTCTGATTTCTTTGAGGGTATGCAAACACAATGGGTTAACCTGCTAATTAATTTGGTGATGGCCCTGGACTCTGAGCTGTCACTAGGCTTGTGTGTACATTTGGTTTAAGAGCCCCTGTCTCTGGGCAGAGTACATGTGTAACCAAAGCTGCGTTTCCATTACCCTTTCTCTGAAACAGCAACGTGATATAGCTGGGTATGACACTACCACCTTTGAAGATGCATAATATAGAACACAACATTCAGTTCAACTTAACAGTGCAAAGCCAGTGTAAATGCATCACAAGCACCCTCTTCTTGCATCCTGGCTTCTCATAACCAAGAGCAAACACACTTTTTCAAAGTTATCTGAGTTTCTTGGGAGCTGCTCTGTTAGTGCAAAATAAATTCTCATGGAGTAAAGGGTTATCAAAGCTACAACACTTTCTACTCTTAGATTATCTTGTTTCTTGCAAACACAACATCAACACTCTAAGATAAAAACATCAAAATTAAAAGTAAAACCCCAGTCCTCTCCTGCCTACACAGTTCTGCCTTTGAGCCTGAAATGAAAGCGGCAGATATTTAGCCACAACACTTAACAAATTCCTGGAAGGCATTTGGATGATGTGGTGAAAAGCGGTGTAGATAAACCAACATAAAACAACAAAGCTTCAGTTGTGTAACTCGTGGCAGGCTCCACAGATAGTCAAACTGAGACCACGTACACCCCTTGGGTGCCCATTTCCCTTCCAGAACAGCTTAAACTCAGCAGCTGGTGTGGCCTGTATAGTGCTGGGAGCAGAAGGACATAATGATGCCTGTTAGCTTAAAGCACAAAATGACAAGAACAAGGGCTGCATTCTGCGGGAGAGGCCAAAGCATCCTCCAAATGTTGCATGATCATGGCTTTGGAAGAATCCATTATTCACTGTATAGATGAGATGTCTCCTTACTTTTCTACCAGTAGAGCTACTTATTGTCATTTAAATAATCATTAAATACTTGATTTCTAATATATCACCAGGATGAATGAATGTTTTCACCTTTGTCTTTGCTGTAAGAGCATTAGCTGATGTATGTCACCATAATTACATGGCACAATTTCTGTTCCAGGTGCTCTATGGACTTCTCTCTATGTTATTTAGACTATAAACAGATATTGTCTTCTAGGAGAGCTTAAAATACTACTGCATTCTACCCCTCTCCTCACTTCTGCTAACAAAGCAAGTTGTTTAAGTGCTTCCCAACCCACTTCAGGCACAATCAACAGAGTTAGTGTAGGGCTCCTGTTTAAATTGTTTGAACTATCTCAGCTGATTCTGCTTGAAGTGGGTTAGGAAGAACTCACACAAACAGGTGGGGGAGGTGCCAGGGCGGTAATCAATGCCCAAGGGACCCTATAAACAGCTTGAAAAGAGAGGGGCAGGGCACAAATGTTTTAAACCTCTGCAGCTGTTTGCAAATAGAACCTTTACACAGAACCTGTAAGCTGCAAGTGAGCTATGGCATTACCTGTGTTTGCAGATGAAGTGTTCCTCTCAGCTGTTACTGCTAGTGACTTTTTAAAAATAACCTAAAATAAAATGAAAGTTGAGAATTGTAAGAAAGTTTACAGTGATGTGCCCATGTAAGCATATGAGCAGATATTATCTGAGCCCAGTGCAGCATATTGTGCAACAGCATGGGAGAGGGGAAATTTTGGCCAGGAAAGTCAAAGCATATTCTTTCTTTTATCTGTTGGATGCTAAAGCAGCGCCTTCCATGTGCTGTTTGATTTGACTGGGCAGACAATTTCCATCCAGCTTCAATCCCCAGCTCTGGAGCCTACTTATTGGAGCCTGAGTGTTTGCTGTTTCACCCCACCGATAAGGGAACCCATCCAACAAGCAAACTGGGCTGCCTTCCACCACGCAAAATCTTTTAACTTCCAAAATCTCCAAGAGGAACAGAGCGAACAAATATGTTGAGTGAGTGTGCTCAGTTTGTGGTAAATGGCTGAACAACCCCCCTCCAGGACATGTGCACAGTCTACAGCCATCACACCAACACTGAATGTGAGCACCAGAGGATACATCCCAATAATTTTCTTATATGGACCCTCAATGGGTACAAGCTCCTGGTGTAGCCATAAGGAGCTGGGAGCAGGAGATGGGAAATTGCCCTCTCATGGGAAACAAGTTCTCATGGTTCAGGCTCAGGCATCTGGAGGGGCTATTTCTGGCATCATCATGCACTCACAGTATGACCAGTCACACCTCATTATCCTGCATGCAAATTAGGTGTCAACAACTTGGCAGGTGATGTTTGCTGCAGCCTGTTTGGGGTGCTCAAGTGTACTAATGTTGTACCCTGGGCCTGTTTACAGCCAGCCTGGGGGATCTGTGGGCTGCACCGTGGCCACCTGCACCCAAAGAAACGCTGCTTTGTTGTTTTTACAACTGAGTGGTTCCATGTTGGTGTTTTTCCCTGGGGCAAACCCCACCTTCACCAAGATGTGAATTGCGGCAGGTCTTGCTCTGAGAGGCAGCAGCACCTGCTGTGGGTGGGGAGACCTTTCCTTGCTCCCAACACGGGCTGCGTCCTTTAAGTTCAAACATGGCTTGGAATCATAGAATCATGGAATCAGTTGGGTTGGAAGAGACCTCTGAGATCATCAAGTCCAACCCTTAATCCAACCCCGCTTTGATTGCTAGATGATGGCACTCAGTGCCACGTCCAGTCTCACCTTAAAAACCTCCAGGGTCAGAGAATCCACCCCCTCCCTGGGCAGGCCATTCCAATGC
>JAOXXN010000395.1:5835224-5850727 GCA_026770055.1 Myrmophylax atrothorax
CGGGCCCGCCCGCATGGAGCCCGGGTCGGGGGAGCCGCGGCCGCCCGCATGGAGGCGTAGGGCCCGCAGCGCCGGCCCGCAGCATGGCGAGCTGCCTGCCGCCCTGCGTGATAGACGGCGGCACCGGGTGAGTGCGGGAAGGCGCGGGCAGCCGCGGTGCAGGGGAGGGAGGGGGTTGTCTCCGCGCCGCGCCCTTCGCCGGCTCCGCGCTCGGGGCCGGTGTCCCGGCGCCCTCCGGCGTGTCGCCCCTGCGGCCGAGGGTTTGCTTTCCCTTCCTCTCCCCGCTGCTCTTCTGCTGCCCTTGCTCCCCGTGGAGGTCGGAGCGGGGCGGCTCGCTGTGCGCCGGGGACGGGGTGTGTGTGTCCGTGTGCGCTTCGCTCCTCCCGGGGCCGGTTCTTGGTGGTGTCCTCTGGCTCGAACTAGTGCGTGGATAAAACCCTAAAACCGGGGACGGCTCGTTTCAGACAGAGAGAGGGTGCACACGGTGGCTTTGCCGAGCGGTCCAGAGGCAGGACAGCCGCGCTTCTGTGCCCGCAGTGTCCATGCACAGCGCCCGGACCTTGCCGGATGGCACCCGGCTTGTGCTTCCCCGTGAGCTTTCCAGGACCTTGCCCGGCTTGTGCTTCCCCACGAGCTTTCCAGGACCTTGCCCGGCTTGTGCTTCCCCATGAGCTTTCCAGGACCTTGCCCGGCTTGTGCTTCCCCATGAGCTTTCCAGGACCTTGCCCGGCTTGTGCTTCTCCATGAGCTTTCCAGGACCTTGCCCGGCTTGTGCTTCTCCATGAGCTTTTCCAGGACTTTGCTGGATGCCACCCGGCTTGTGCATCTCCATGAGCTTTACAGGACCTTGCTGGATGGTACCCGGCTCGTGCATCTCCATGAGCTTTCCTGATCCTTACCGGATGCCACCCGGCTTGTGCATCTCCATGAGCCTCTCCAGGTGTTGCCTGCGGCCGGCGCTGAGGTGGGGGCTGGCTGCCTTCCACCTGGTGTTCCTGCTCATTAGGTCATCCCTTCACCTTTGTCGGATCATTGTGAGATTTATCCTACACTTATCCCAAACTACTAGTTTTATAACTCAAGTCTTTGAGGACAAAAGCAAGATCTGAATTGCAGAGGATGTGCTTGGAAGGTGTTTCGGGAATGGGTCTTCCCTACCTGTCTGTGGCTAGGGAAAATCCATTCATCATCCAACAGACCAGTCCTGCTGTGCCTTAGGAGTGCGAGGTGTCACAGGGAGCTGTAATGAAGGTAATACTAAACCTGTGGCGTGCTTTTGCTCTGTCTCTCCTTTGGCCCAGCACTTACAGTCAGCTCTGAGAGGGAGAGGAGATGAGACACCAATCCATGAGTAACTATTCATCCAGTAGCTTTACTTCTTGGTGTCACTGATTGCTTTAAATTACTCCAATAATAGACCTTCCCTCTGCAGGGAATTTGCAACACTATTTTAATTTCTTTAGTACTTGGAAAATTATCTTGAAAATTTCCTGTATTGAGCAATCTTTAAAAAAACAAACCCCAAACGAATCCAGCCAAATAAAGAAACCCCAGCCCCTAAATAACCACAGGAAACACTTTCCAGTGTTGTGTCACATTACCTTCTCCTGGAAGTGTGTGACATTTTGAAATATGCCTATTAAACTGTCACAGAAGTTTTATAAGTCTCTTGTCCTGTTTCTGTTTGTAGCTTAGCTGATGTGAAATCAGCTCTGTCCCCTCAGTGGTGGATATTGGAGTTCACAGCTGGAAACTTTAGGAGTAGAATAGAGACCAGGTTCTATCTCACATGTAATTCTGCCTGAGCATCGAATACTCCTTGATAGCTTCTATCAAGGAGTATTCCAGGTTCCTTCTATTTATTTTGTTGTTGTTAAAGTAGCTTTATACTTGACAGTTTTGGTGAGAAATGGCAGATCTAGGTGGGCCCTTTAAAAAGGGTACAGTATAAACTATAAAATCCAGAAAGTGCATTAAATGCAGTGTCTATCTTTTGCAGGAGATGCCCTTTGCACTCATTTTGTGGTGTGAGTCCAGTGTTAAACTAGCAGTAGATATTGCTGACCAACAGTTGTACAAAACAAATAAGGGTAGGAAATGGCTTATTGTGTCCTTTCACATCTATAATAATTGAAGTAGAATTTCTAAAACTTGTTTAGTGCTTGCATGGGTAAAACTGATGGAGTAGGTGTGTGCAGGCATGTATTACAGTTTTGTTTCAGGAAGGGTTTGGATAGTCCCCAAATGGTGCACATTTGAATTTCAGTGCCTCCAATTGATCTTAATTGATAGGAGACAACATGATGTCTCTGCTGGTGGGGCTTCTGCTTGACTTTGCTGCAGGGCACTCAGATGTGGAAGACTTTCCAGCAAAGAGATTATTGAATGTGAAATAAGTTACCTTGCACAATTCAGGAAGAAATGGGTCTGAACAAAAGCAGCCAGAAGAAGTAGCTTGACTCATTGATACGCAGTCTCTGGAATTTTCCTCTGTGTGGGCTGAAAACCTTCTTATTGTTAGAATGAATCTACTTTGGGTTACGAGCTTCAAACAATTCATTCAAATTATTCATGAAAGGGCTTTCAGATGAAAAACTTGGAAGAGCACAGCAGAAAGGAAAAGGTATATGCAGACATGCCACTGTGGAACATTGTGTATATAAATACACTTTTCTGCTTACATCTCTGGTACTCAGTGATGTGCTTTGTCTGGGCACTAAATCCCTGTTTTTGTCATGTAAGGGCTTTTAAGAAGTTTGTTAAAAGATGCTTTTTTGTTGCTCTTTTTGTGCATAAGGAGCCTGGCTCAGTTTACTGTTATGTGCAGCCACAGGCCTCAGTCCTGGAAAATGCTGGAATTTCTCAAAAAGGGGAAGAACAGGTATATAGAAAATAGGGTCAGACCTTCAGTAAAAAGCATACTGTCATAGCAGGACAGGATAATGTTCCTTTAGTGCATTGGATAGATGACTTGAGTTTTCTTTATCGTAAACTGATCACTCTTCATTCACAAATTTTGCAGAAAGTGATAATAATTTGCTATAATATTCTTCATTAGTATTTGCAAATGACTTGTACTGCAGTTCTGGTGCTCCACATCTTCATTTTCTCTGCATGAGCTTTTCCTCGTGATCAGTTTACATGTTGCTATCACTTCTTGTGGAGAAGGGCATGCTATTTTTAGTTTCACCGGGCCTTTTTGGTGTTGCTGTTTTAAGTAGCTTTAAACTTCATAACTAGTTTTATTAATTGGCATTTATCTGTGGGACATCAGGACAGTAGTAGGTGGGTTTGCAAAACAAAGATGTCTTAAAATACCTCTTTCCTCTTCAGTCTGTGTGTTTGCAGATGCTGAGGAGTAATTCTCGTTTGCGTGTATTTTATTGAAGTCACTCAGTTTTTCTTGTAGTAAAGAAATACTACTTTGGGCAAGTCTTACTGATGAGCTTAGAGGTAAATACTTGATTTTTGGGAGAAATGAGCTGGAGTGGCCTTAAAATTTGAACCTTAAGATATATTTTGGTGTTGTTGCTGAGCTATTGGAGGTACCTGGAACCTCAGAACATAATGAGTTGCTTTAGCCAAGTATTACCTGTGCTCTTCACATGTGAGATGTGTGAACAGGCATTATTGTAATTGCTGTTCTGGGTCTAAGCAGTCTGAGTTAATGAATTGTTGTTTATAATCACAGGCTTCAGTCCTATGAAGTGCTAGACTCCCTCAAAAAACCCCCAGTGGCTCTAGTGTACTCTTTATTCTTTTAGTGACTGCTGGTGCTCTTGGGTAAATTCTGCAGACAGTATTTTCTGTTTGATATTTTCTCCTTCATCCCTTCTTCATTCCCATCCCTTCATCACATTCTCCTTCATTTCAAAAGTGCCTTTCCAGATCTCTATAAAGGACTTGTGTTGCAAGTTTCTCAGTCATATTTGTAATAATGATAATAGAGTCTGTTATGGCAGCGTGGCATTACAGATGTTCTGGCAGTAATCACTTGGTTATTCAGCCTCTTAGCTGTCAGAGAAAGTCTTCTCTCTACAGAGGTTAATATTTGTGTGTTTACAGGGCTCTCTTAAAGCATTTTGCTGTTTCTAATCACATCATATCTATCTTTTAGGAAATTTTTCTTGTGTGAATGTAGTACATTGTTGTAAAGATCTGGGCCAAAAAGCAGTGGAAAGTGAGGAAATACTAAAATGTTCACCTCTGGGCTTGGATCTTCTGCACAGTTGCCCAGAGAAAAATTGGATGTCTTGTGTTTTCAGGTGGATGAGGCAAGTGCCTGAGTTTGTGACTTTAAATGCCTAGATTATGTGGTTCTCATGTTGTTCCAAAATATATCTCCACTTTCTAAAGTGGTTGAGGGTGCAGCATCTGCTTGCAAGTTCAGTCCATATGTATATCTTTGCAGTCATTCCTTGATGTAAGTTTGTCTAACTTTCCATGGTGGGACTTCAGGAGATAACAGGGTTAGGACAACCAATCCTCATGCCAGAGCAGGTGGAACTGACTGGTGTATGAACTCATCACCTAGAAAAAGCATTGTGGAGGAGACCACACTATTTTTAGAGACTGCTTGTTTCTAAGTGTATATATATATATATAATTTCCAGGGATTTTTAAAAAAAACTAGTAGTCCTCTAAATCCCTTTGCATGGAATAGCCTTAGTCTGTTGGATCAGCTTCGTGCTCATTTTTAATGCAGTCTCCAGTATCCTATATTTTGGATGGTTTCCAGTAGGTTCCTATCTCACTGGCAATAAATCTGCTACTTTTAATGAAATTAAGTTGGAATACTGATTATCTACCCATTCCCTACAGCTGGCTCTGTAATTTACAGATCACAAGACGTTGCATTGCCATTAGTCTGCTAGGCTGTAACCCAGGAGAAAGGAGACCATGTTTTAGATACTTAAATATTCATTGGAGAAGGGACTGGAGACCAGGCAGCCTTCCTAACTGTTTAAGTCCAGAGCCTTTCCGGTCAGTGAGTACTTAAATATCTTGTATGAGAAGGAATAATTTCCGTAGGAGGTCCTGGAAGTGGGTCACCCAAACACTTTAATGTACTCCTGGGTATGGCTGTGAGAGGTGGGATGTGTTTGGGTCCTGCTGGGCAGAACAGGAATCTGGGATGTCCTGACTGGACAGGCTCCTGCAGAAGAAAGAGCAGCACAACTGCATAATCTATTTTCCTTCTCCTCCTCAGTGGTTTTGGGAGAAAGTTTTGAGTTTCCCTTCCTTTTGGTTTTGTCAAAACACCTGAAATATGGCTGCTTGTTCAAGTCTGTGTCTTCTTTGATCCTAAGTAGATTTTTGGTTTTAACAGAATTTTTTTTTTCCCCATTTCTTTGCTTCTCAGCATTGAACTGAGAATTTAGTTATTCTTAGAGTTCTGGTATTAGTTCCTCATGGACTAATGGCATGCAAAAGAAATCTTTCCAGGTGTTACCTTCTGTGAGATGAGGTCTTTGAAGGGAACTGTTTTTCACTGAGAAATAAAATAAGCCTGTGTTTTTTTCACTAGATGAATTAACCCCAGTTAAAAACGAATCTGTAAAATACTGAACTACATGATTTTGGTAACTTTACAAGTTACTTTAGTAGAGAGATCTGATCACTACTTGAGAAGGAGGGTAAAGCTGCTACAGACTGGTAGCCCAAATTGACTTGTAGAGGATATTTTATTTTTCAATACTGTGAGTGTGTGTGACTTTAGCATGTGTTGAGGGGGAAAAGATGGCAAACTGAACTCACCTCTTGGCCAGAGTTTAGTTTAAGAAATGAGTTCTGTTTAGATTGCAGGGACATTTTAATGATATATGTGCACAGTTATATAAAAATTGTATAAAAAGTATGTATATACAAATTTACATGCTTGTATATGCATGTTTATGTTGCCTTTGTTTTTTTGTCTCTGGGGCTTGAAGGGCTGTTTTTATGAGGTTTCTGTCTAATTGCCATTTCTAAGTCTTGGAACTAGGTCTTTTTAATCAGGAAATGGTTTCCTTGGTTTTCACTGTGTGTATTTAGTCAAAATGCCTTTCTGAGAGGGAAGGATGTATCCTGTGATGGGTCTTAAATCCCATGTAACTGCTGTTGTTGCTTGTTATGTTTTAACAGTATTCCCTAGGTAGGCCTCATTCTAAAATGTGAAGAATCTATGCAATAGTAACCATAAAAAGAATTCTTACTGGTAATGGCCTTTTTTACAAATCAGTCTAATTTAACATCCTGATTATGTTTTTCGGAGAGCCACAGAAAGTATGCATAAACACTTTGGATTAGACTGAAAGCATATGTCTGTAATGATGATTAAAAACCCCACAAACCCTTGCCCCCAAAACACAGTCCTTGTCTTTTTAGCCTTGGGGAGAATGGCTTTGTAACTATTATTTGAAGTCTATTGTAGCTATGACTTTGAAGAGATGTTGAAAATACAATATTTTAATTCCAAGGTCATTGCTAATTCAGTTTTGATTTAATTCCTTTATCTAAGCAAACTGACTTTTAATGAGTGTTTTTATGCCAGACAGTCTATAAAGGAGAATCTACTGTTTGAGCTGCTAATGAAGAAGCAAACTCAATGCTTTGGCTTAAGAGTGTTTGCAAATATTGAGAGTGGGATGTTGACAAAGACCTTAAATTCACTTTTGAACCTAAATTGGGATTGGTCTCATTTAAGAATGTCATGGCTTAGGTTTTCGTGGTAAAAATGGATGTGAATGATGTTAATTCCCTCAAATCATGTTGCTGTTGTACTTCTGATTCAATCTCATGACAATAGTCAGCAAAGACATCTGACTCTGCAGCATTCAGTTGATTTGGTTTTTTTCCTTTTTTTTTTGAAACTTGTTTCTGATGTGTGCTTTTTAATGGTGGTTGTTTTGTTCGTTGTTGTTTTTTTTTTTCCTTTTCCTCCTGCTCCCCCAAGGAAATTGAGCTGTTTTTCATAGTCTGGGATGTTAATTATTTCTAGTTGCTAAAGTTCTGGAGTAGGTTGCAGCCACTAATGCCATGTAGGGTTTTTTACGTTTTGTGTGAAAATTCCTTTCCTTTTTTTCTTCCCCCTACTTTTTATCTCTTGATCCTTTACTTGTTAAAATAGATATTATATGTACATTGAAAGAGATGATCAAAGCTTCTTACCATCTGCTGCCCATTTCTAAAGCGTTTCATCAGTGCAGGCTTTGGTGTAGTATTTGTCTTTTATCACTCACAGATACTATACCTGGGACAAAGTGAATGGTTTGTGCAAGGCATGAAAGGGAATTTTATTGGGATTGTAACAAGAGTTTTCAACTGAGGTTTGTACTCGAGATGTGCTATTTATTTATTTTTCTGTATTTGAGAATATTAAACAAATATGTAAAGTCTCATGCCATCTTTGGACATTGCAGCTCTCTGAAAGGCAAGATTGCACAGCCCTGTTTTTACCTAAGGTTGGAATGTGGCTTGCCAGTCCTTTGTCATAGCTGGTCAACAAGGCGGAGAAAGTAAGAGCTGAGCTTTCGGATTTGATACTTCAGAAAAACACTACGGAAATTTGGAAGCTGAAGGTGTCTGAAAAATAAATAACACTTAAAATATTTACCACTTCTGAGTTTTCTTCTCAGCAGGAGAATACTTGAAAGCATAACCCAGAAAATACAGACATGGCATGTGATTGTTTAGCCTTCTCTTTAAGAAGTGGAGTGAATTGAAAGTGTTTTTCCTTTGTTTTTTTGCATCTAAGTGCATCTAATGACCTTGTGATCATTTTTTTTTCTAGGTATACAAAACTTGGCTATGCAGGAAATACAGAACCTCAGTTCATTATCCCATCATGTGAGTAATTTTTTGTCCCTCCAAATTCTAATATGCTGTGCTGTCACTGGGCACTTTCAGGATTAAATGAGGTGCCTCCAACTCCCAACTCAGCCTTTGCAGTCCCTGGTCCATCTGGGAAGTGACATTCATTGCGTGAGCATCTCTGGCTGGAGTGGAGCTAAACAGAACTCCTTGTTTGCAGTTAGCCAGGACTGTTGCTCATTAAACCAGCTCCTGGTTGCTATGACAAAGATGAAGAGAACTCCAGTCCAATTTCCTTTTTATCTCCATTATTTTTCTGCCAGGACTCTTGAGTAGACAGAATGCAATTTACCTCCTGTCTACCTGACACCATGGTTACAGCCTGGATAATCTGGGCAAGGCTTCCAATCAAATTAAGTACTAAAGTGCAGGTGGTGTCTGCCTTATTTACATTGTCTGGGACTGTAGACAGTTTAATATGCAAAAAAGTTGTTCCTATTAGAAAATGTTCTTTTTGGGTGCATGTTTACCAATTAAAATGTTCTTGCACATTTAACATGCTTTTGTTGAACAGATTTACTCTTTCATTTTTCTTCTGTGTTAGACTTGTTTAAAATGTTACACCTTTCTGGTGTTCTTGATTTTAATTGTCATCTTAATAGTTTCTCTGAAATGCTATATATGTATTTATAAACTGTAGCACTGACTGTGTATTTACAACTATAATGGCATCTGTTATGTTAAACCTGCCCTTGCCTTTTGTAAACTTTTTCAATTAACTGCCTGTTAATGGTTCAAGACTGCATTGTAGCTACTCATGGTAGAAAGTACAAAGACAAGGAAATAAAGGTAATTGGGGGCCAAAGAGTTGGAGAGGACACATGTTCTTTACCTGCTGTAGGTGCAGCACTGTTTTTATAGTCTCACTATTTCAAGTATTGTAAAAAAAATTCAAACCTAAATGACTGGTAAAGATTTAAATGTCTTATGTTAAAGAAGTGGGATAGCAGGAGTTTCCTGTGAATTTGTTATGAATTCTGCTTTATACAACTTTAAACCTGTTGGGGTGTAGGTATTTCTCCAAAAGAATTGTTTTCCTGTGAGTAATTTTTGGTGCTAATGGTATTTGGTGTGTTTGTGGATGATGCCTGTCTACTCTGGATTTTCTGCTGCATATTATTTACATCCTGATTATGACCTATTAAAAGAAAACCACATATAAATAAGGTTATACTTTAACAGTACTTGATTCCATTTTTATTTTTAGCTTGCCCCAGATTTAATTTTTGCTGTCTCATCTTCTTGCCAACAGCAGCCATCATCTGATAATTTTAGTGATAGTTGCAGCCTGCTAATGGGAAGCTTAAGTGTCTCCAAAGATTTCTCTGTAGCACTGCAAACTGATTTCTCCCCTCCCTTCTTCCTCTTTCTTACCAACCAGGATAATGACTCCAGTACTTATTTTTGAAGTACACAGTTTATTTTCTTCTTCTCCCGTGCTCTTCCTCTTTATTCTAAAGTTGAAACTCAAAAACCTTGTTGCTTGCTGGAATGCTGCACTTGTACAGGTTTAGTGACTGCTGTAGTCTGTTAAATACATTTTTAATATTTTCTCTGAATTATTATTTACATTAATGAGGGATGGGTGACTGTGGGATGCAGTGAGGATGAACTTGGCTATATTGGCTTGTCAGTAGATCACTTACATAATTTCTACTTCTTACATCCCAATTTTTTATTTCTGGAAAAGAATCCTTAAGTAAATAAACATTCATCATTTGGTATTTCGCTGTTTTAATTTTGTTTTTATTTCGTTTTTGGGTTTATTTTAAGGTATTGCAATCCGAGAGTCGGCCAAAGTAGGGGACCAGGCTCAGAGGAGGGTAATGAAAGGTGTTGATGATCTGGACTTTTTCATAGGAGATGAAGCCATAGATAAACCTACCTATGCTACAAAGGTGAGCATTCAGAATTCTTAGTAAGCCTTTCCAAAGTTTCACATTTTTATTATAAAATGTCCTAGGACTTCTGGATAGCCATTCAAAACACACATTTGCTCTTTTGTAAAGTATTTTTGTTGCTTTATAAAAACTGTGTGATTTGGTTTGTGGTTTTACCCTCTTTTAAATGTCTGTTTTATTAGTGCTGTTCTGTGGGGTTGGTCCTTGTGTAAATATCCATTGATACAGTGCAGCTGTTCAGTTTTCAAAATTATGAGCTATTAAAATAGTAATATACACTGAATATTTAAATTCTTGCTAAAAGTGTATCCTCTTAGCATGGCATATGAATTGGGAAATGTGTTGGATACTTTTGCTTCAGGGAATGTCACAATTGTTTTTTGAAGGGCTGTCTTCAATGCAGCTTTTCTGTGAATCATATTTTCCATGGCCTAGTAAAGCACTTCTTGTACTTACAAAGTGTTACTGGCTTATGAATTATGTGGAAAAAATCATATTTTATACATCCTTCTGTGTTACTTAAATGTCAGCTGTGTTCTTAACATTGAACAAAATGTAAACATCCTCCCTGCCAGAAATTTTGTAAAAAACATATAGCCTATATGGTCTTTATTTCTTTTTATAGTTTGGAAGGCATATTGGAGCCAAGTATGATTCTCAACTTTATAAATGATAAAGGTTAAAACACAGTTCTGCAACAGACTAATAGCAGTATTGGGGACAGAGTCTGGACTGTGGCTGCTGGTTCTGCAAGGTAGAATTGTGCTTTGAAGTACCTGAGAGCAGGAGATAACTTTGAATCATGCCCCTAAATTAAAGTCAGAATGGAGGGTTTGATAAGATAACAGTGAGATGAGGTGTTTCCATTGTTTCAGAAGGTGTCAGGGTTTGGGGATGTAGCCTGTTCCTATTTCTGGGTTTGTTTACCCTTGTATGATCCAGTGTTGACAAGTTTTCTTGCTGCAGTGGCCTATCCGACATGGTATTGTTGAGGACTGGGACCTCATGGAGAGGTTCATGGAGCAGGTCATTTTCAAATACCTTCGAGCTGAACCCGAGGATCACTATTTTTTAATGGTGAGTTAATGAGAGCTGGTAAGAAAATATTTTTGAAAGAGGAAAACTAAATAATGTTCCAAGTACAAGTAGCTCTGTTGGAGGATGTTTCTCTGTCTTTTATTTCTTTAGCAATGAGACTGTTTGGGGTGGGAGGAGAAAAGTAATCTTTAAAGCTGCATTATAACTATATTATGCTAATTTAGTTATTCAGGCTACTGCAGGTCAGCTACTGCTTTTTTAAAAGCTTCAAACACATAGTTTAAATTCTGTTTGAAATTTTCTGTTTTGAGTGCACCGAGAATTTTAGGTTTGATTACCATACCAAGCTGATCAATGAAGGACTCCATTGAGATGCTCTTTTGTTTTTTGCAGACAGAGCCTCCACTGAACACACCAGAAAACAGAGAGTATCTTGCAGAAATCATGTTTGAATCATTTAACATCCCAGGACTTTACATTGCTGTTCAGGTGAACAAAGTGAATGTGCACTTCTGAAGTACAGTATAGCTGCAGAATGTACAGTATGTGCATTATGCACATGTCTAATATGCTTGAAACAGTATTTTCTGAGACTGTAAATTAGCACACTCTGCCTGCTTCTAATTATAAACTCTTTCTGCTGTAGGCAGTGTTGGCCTTAGCTGCCTCCTGGACGTCACGGCAGGTTGGAGAGCGAACTTTGACTGGAATTGTCATTGATAGTGGTGATGGAGTGACCCATGTAATCCCTGTGGTATGTAGCAGGATGCATTTTGGAATTAGTGGTGGCTTGTTTTTTATAGATTTGGGGAGTTTTTTCCTTGGAAAAGTATGTATTTTATTATGTGAACTTAATAATATAATTAGTTTAGTTTGCAGACTTTAAGAAGGTCACAATAAGGAACCATCAGGCCATGTTTTGAAGTCTATTTCTATGTAGAACCTGGTCTAACATTAATGTGGTGCCTCAGTTCTGTTTAATAGCAACGATTATCATGGTTTTGGTCTCCTGCATGCCACCACTGTCTGAAAAGAAATGTCCTAACTTTCTGCATGTCCTGCACTTTGATTGTTTGATGTAGCTGGTGATGTGTGCTTTTTGTATGATTTTATTGTATTTTGTTGTTTGCACATTTCTGTTGTTTGATGGTGTTGGAAACAACTACAAACTTGTATGTGGTTGATCTCATCAGTTTAATTACGTGAGGATGTTAAAAATACAGAACTATCTGTGCATAGTGACATCTGTTCTGTTGATGCCATTTTGTTTATTTTTGAAGCATATAGTGTGCTTACCTGGTATTTCAGAAATGAAAATTTGATTCCCTTTGACTTCATCTTGCATTTTGGTATTTAACCTCCTCTTCTCAGTGTTTTTGTCGTATGGGCAATGCTGTGAACAAACAGCATTCAGTGTATGAAACTCTGAAAAGTGTAAAAAAAGCAAGGGAGGAAATAGTGTGGCTCAGCAATACCAGTGTTTTCAGTAAATGCATCCTAAAAACAATTTGGCAAATGGACTTCTTATTTTTATTGTGCTTATTATTAGATACTACTTCATTTGATTTTTTCTGTCTGAGCAATTTAAGAAATTTTTTACTTTATTAGTTTTTCACTCTCAAGCAGGATGCAAGTGGTCTATTTATATTATGTTTGCTTTTCAGATGAGACCTTAAAGGAACCATCTGATCTGACTTAAAGTGTGCAAAGCTTCGTCTATCACTTGTGTATCTGTTAGATAATCAATATCTGTTTATATATGGTAATCAAGATCTTCTAAATAAAACTAATACCCACTTTGCAGTTGGGTGCACATTTTTGTAGTAATTTTGCAGTTTCAAGATTTTAGTTCAGATTGAAAAAGTATTATAAAAATGAATATTAGTTATTGATATGCAGTAGGTTTTTCCCTTAAATAATTTTTTTTCCTCTCCTCCTACATAGGCAGAAGGCTATGTAATTGGAAGTTGCATCAAACATATTCCTATTGCAGGAAGAGATATTACATACTTTATTCAACAGCTCCTAAGGGAAAGAGAGGTGGGAATTCCTCCTGAACAATCTCTGGAGACAGCAAAAGCCATAAAGGTACACCCTTTTTATCTCTTAATAAATACTTCAGTAGATCTCCATGAGCTAATTTTTTAGCTCTAAGAAGTTGCCAGTGGCTCTCTTACAAATGCAAATGTAGGCAGTGTATTGTAATTACACCAGCTTCTGGTGTTTTATCCAATCAAGTGTAGGGAAAAGATAAAGACCAAGAAAATATTCTGTTTGGAGTGAATATGTCCCATAGATTAAATCAGCAGTTTAAACTTTAGATTTGTTTGAAACTTGCTTTGTAATTTAATTAAAAAAGTACAACTAATTTAGGGTGATCACGTGGGTCTGATCTTGCAGTGAATTGCCCTTGAGCTTCTTTATTGTCACAGACCTACTGGTGGTGTTTTTATTTTGAGAGAGACTGATCTAGCTGAGTCAGCCGTATGGAAACAACTGGGCCACGTGCTTTGGCTTGTGGGGTTGAGTCTTGAGTAGCCACTGGGGTGAGAAGGTCACTTGAACAATAAGAATTCTCAGATAGTTTTGTTTTCTGGTTGTGTCACACATTAATTCACCGATGTAATACTTGTTTTGCCTATTTTTAATGCCTGGCGTTTCTTGACAGGAAAAATACTGTTACATTTGCCCTGACATAGTGAAGGAATTCGCCAAGTACGATGGAGATTCGCGGAAGTGGATCAAACAATACACTGGCATCAATGCAATCAACAAAACCAAGTTTGTTATAGATGTGGGTTATGAAAGGTTCCTTGGACCTGAAATTTTCTTTCATCCTGAGGTAAGACTCAGGTCTAGCAATGTGAAGTTACAGAAATTCCAGTGGGTGAAGGGAGAAGGAGTGCAATGCTGTCTTTTCCGGCGTTGTCATTCCCAGTTCCATCATTCCTGGTGCCTGAGCGCCATCCCGTGGCAGGGAGATACCAGTGAGACTCCTCACTGCAAACCAGGTGCGGTCTCAGGTAACATCAGCACAGCAAAACATGAGCACAGCAGGGAGTTATTTTTCTAATGTCCTATGTAACATTTAAAACATCTTATTTGTTTCTTTAAAGGCAGTCGAAAGTTGAGAAGAAATTGTCTGAATTTTCCATTTTGATAAAATATTTTCCTGTTTCTTTCAGCATTGGTTTAAACCAGTCTGCCTTTATACTGAGTATCTGATTGTGTTGTCAATCCCTGTGGGCACTACTCTGCATGACAGCATTGCATGGATAATATTCTAAATATTGAATGCAGACTTTTGATACTGAGGCAGTTTATAAAGAGAAATTTGTCCTTGAGGAAAGTCCATTGACATATCTGTTGGTGTGGTCATAGGTCATGTACATTTCTAGGAAACGTTGCAGTACCTCCTTTGTCTCATTTTTGGTAGTTCAGTTTAAGTGAGCTTCAGGATATTGTGGGGAGGAAAGAGTCAAGTTTCAGTACATTACAGCATAGCAGAGAAGGTCTTCTCTGTTCCTACACACTTCATCGAGTTTATTGCAGGCACCCATGGTCTATAATACTATTGAAAACTTCTATTAAAATCCATAATAATGCTGGTGAAGTTTCCCTTCATCTACTCTCTTCCTCTCAGAAGAATATTAAAAAACCTCTCTCTGTCACCTCTTGTCTAAATTCCAGCCTTAATCTCCTGTGGTCAGTTTGTGTGATCATCTGCCAGTATTAAATCTCTGGGCTAAACAGTTTTTCCTCCCTGCTGTTTATCCATGTGATCTTACAGAGAGGCATTGAATCCCATGTCAGACATAATTTTAAAAGCTTCTCTTTCTATAGTCTCTACAAAGACTGTTGGGAAGAGGATAGAGAGGACTTTTTTTTTTTTTCATTTCTTGATAGTTTCTTGATTCTGTGTTGAAAAAAACCCCAAACCTGAACTGTCTTTCTAGATAAGAAAAACACATTAGATGGTATGTATTGAATCCAAAGAAAATTTCATTTTGGACCCATTAAGTCCTCACTTCAAAGGGTATCAGGTTAGCTGGGTAAAACCTGCCTCTCATAAAGCAGTCTTGTAATCTTTTCGTATTTTCAATCTACAGAATTTTTTCTGAAGTCTTTAATACTCATGAAATTAGGCCTTGGGGTTTGTAGTTATCCAGATTATTTCGCCACTTTTTAAATTAGGTGTTTTACTTACTCCAACCATCTGATATTGGCTATCAGACTGCAATTTCACATGTCACTTCCCTTGGCCCTGTTCAGCAAGCATGTTATACTCAGCTTTGGATGCCATAACTCTCCTTTCTACTTATTCCTTTTGCTCTGCTGTTCCATCAGGATCTTTATGGACAGCTCAGGAGTTTTCAGGCTGTAGTTCATTTCAGATGAGAACTCTCTGTGTACAGCAACACTGCTGCTTTTTTCTCTTAATTTCTGTGGCGTCATGTTTTAGCTTCTAGATTGATTAATTCTTACTGTGGAAATTAGCTTGAATCTTGGGGATTTTTCCCCTCATCCTTATAAGTCCTGAGCTCCATGCCAACTTCCTTGGCTAATGCAATTCAATATATACCTGTTGTGTTTGACTGTTGTTACTCATCCAGTTAGATACCAAACCTTGTTTAGGATGTAGGTCCCACGTGGCTTCTACACCTATGGGAAAGGTTTTAAGTAATGTAATAATATATTCAGAACAATGTTATT
>JAOXXN010000395.1:5850765-5875864 GCA_026770055.1 Myrmophylax atrothorax
CCCTGAAAGGACCAAACCTAGATTGTGAACTGTTCTTTTTTTAAAGCTTATATTAATTTTAAGTGGAAAATTGCCACTAGACTAGGAATGTTTTCTAGCATTATCAGCTCTGACTCTCTGGTATTTATAAACAGAAATTTACATTAGCACTGGATTGATGTTTGCATTGATGGGGACTTCTACTCAAAACCTTAGACTGTTTATACATTTTTTAATATTACAGATGTTTTGTTCTTGGGAAAAACCCTGATTTTCTAGTGAGAATTTAACAGTTATTTTAGCATGATTGAAATTTTTTTACAGAGAAACATCCCAATTTGCACACTGATAATTTTTCTCACTTGCAAGAAAAGGCAGGACCACACTGCACAGTAACAGTATGTTTAATATTACTGGAGAACTCAAACTCATGTCACAGGCAATAGAGGGTCCACAGTGCATAAATTGTAGACAGTGAATTTATGGTCAAGATGGAGAATCTGAGTTTCTCAGCAGAAAAGGGAATTCTCATTGTCCTTGTACAGAAGTGTGTTTGCTATAATGTCGAATAAGTGGTGAGCCAGACTGATCCTCACGCATCCCCTACTACAAAATCTATCCACAGTCTCATTTCTGTCTTTTTGTTTCTCCATTTTTTGGATGAAAAATCTAATGCCTGTTCTCTATCATTTTAGTTTGCTAATCCTGATTTCATGGAATCCATTTCGGATGTGGTTGATGAAGTTATACAGAACTGTCCCATTGATGTCAGGCGTCCATTATATAAGGTATGGCCTTTCTGTTGTAAGATGATTGTCATCTGTTTAAAGACTAAGTATCAATATCATCATCAGAATCCTATGCAGGGCTGCTACTTCCTCTTCTATGAGAAATGTGAACTTAGAATAGAAGTAAAGTTCACATCAAACAAAGTGCCACTTCTGAATGCCACTTGGTATTTGCTGCTTTTTACTTTTGAAAGAAGAGTATCTGTAATGGCTTGATACATAGGTAAGTATTATCCCTGAAGAACTGAGACAGAGGGATGTTATTTGTATCTGACATTTGTAGTGTGAAGTCTTGTGCATCGTTATGTCCTGATCTCACCCCTCTCACTCCTCTCCTCCCTTTGCTTTGTTAGGTATGGTTTCAAATAAATTATTCTTTTCATAGTCTTGTCTTGTACCTGCTCACTGTTGGCAGTTTTAACCAGTATTGAACCCAGTGATAAAGTATATGACAACTTTAAATCTTTTAGGAGACAACAATTAGGCCAGCTAAAATCTGCCCTAATTGTAGTTCAGAGAGTCCTTTCAGTCCCTGGTTCTTTAAGAAGTGAAAAGTAAGGTACTGACATGCATAGTCCATGGCAAGCTCTGTCTGTGTTGGCAGCACTTCCTGTGCTTCCAGGTTTTTGCTTGTGCAGCAGCAATGCCCTTCTGGAAATAAAGGCATAAAGCAAAAACATGGAGAGATTTGCTTGCTCATGTTAAAGGGGGTAGTTTTCCTCACCTGTTAGAATGAGCATTAAGTTCCAATGAAGTCATATCTCAGGGTAATTTGTAACTATTAAAATTTTTCAGTCTGTTTTGTTTGTCTGGTTCACATCTAGAATGAGATGTAGTGCTTCAGAGCAAATCTGTGGGGCATCTTAAAATGGTATGTTAAACTACTCTAACAGGCTTTTATGTGGAGTGAGTTCTGCAGTAGATGTCTCCAATGGCTTCAAGCTTAGGTATGTTGCAACAAGGTTTAGGAAACCCTTAGTATGTGGTTGTGCTGTGTCTGCTTTTTGCCTAAAAGACCACAGCTGCCCTACAGCAACAGTTTCTTTCCTTGGTAGGGTGAGGTTTAGTACTGACTTCCAGGAAGTGGTATTTAAAAGTTGAGGTTAAGTTAGTCTTGCCTCACCATAATCAGCAGACAAATAACTCTCCCTTGGCTTACCACTGATTAAGACTTTATTTTTCCATTTTCCGTTTTTCATTATACTTGCTTAGTTAAAATAATGTTGCACAATTAACTGTTGAATGTAATGATAGATGTCAATAGTTATTAATGTGATAGTTGCCAATTTCTTTAAGCAAGGTCACTGCCAAAGGATGAGCATCTCTGTTCTCACTGTTTAAAACAGCGTGTGGGTGCAGGAATATCTGGGGTTTATCAGTGTCACTTGCCTGCAAATGCTGTGTGGTGGCCAGCCAAGGCCCTGTGCTTTGGAGCTGGGTTTCCATCAAATGCATTTGGATTCTTCCTCAGTGTTGCTACAGGAAATACCTAGGACAACAGTAGGGTCACTGGCAACTGAAAGTTGATTACTTTCAACTTTTCTGGTTTTGGCACAAATATATGAATGAAAAAATCAAGATAAATTACATCTGAAACCAGGTAAATTCTGTGAGAAATCTCTGACAGATCCTAGCCAAGCCTGTTTTGACATTCATGATTCAGATAATGATGGATTGATGGATCAAGTGGTAACATCCTTGATCTCAAACTTTTAAGCCAACTTCACAAGGTGAAAACACTGCATGAGGTGGTGGCGGTAGTGTATTGGCAAGTGTGGTGTTTTATTGCAGATGAAACATCCAGGTTTTCTGTGGAAATGCAGGTGCATAGGGACGGGCTTTTAACAATACTGGCTCCTTTCCTTAGAGCAAGTGACTTTTTGGCTGGGTGTGCAACTGTTGTTGACAATAGTGAAATTGAGCTTGTTACTGCGGTTCAGGTTTGGACTGCACTTGTGTCAGTGTTCACTCAGCAAGTTAAACTGTTGGCTCCCCAGCTCATCACAGCCCATCCTCAAAGCCTGGGGGGATCTGGGGTGCAGGAGACTAATGGGGAGACTAACACATGCCCTGAGCATCACTTCTGACCTGAATGGCTGGGAAATAGAAATCCTTGGTGTGAAAACAGCTCCAGCTGCACAGTGTGGTGGGTAGATGGCACTGTTCAACTGAGTTTGCTGGTCTGTGCTCCAGCACAGTGACGTTTGCTATTAATGACTCAGAGCGGAGTGAGGAGGCTCTCCTGGTGAGGGAAGGCTGGAGAGACTGCCAGGCCAGGAGATCTACATCATACCAGCACCGATGGTAGGACCTGGGAAAGGAACAATATTCCTGCTACTTCACGTGGAAGTCCCAAATGATTATCAGTGAAGCACAGGAGTACTGAGCAGAAGCCCTGTTTGTTCCTGTCACAGCTGTTAGTAAATATATAACCTTACTCCTGCTAGTTGTTTTAACTGCAGCTCAACATATCTGCTGGATTTTCTGGTTCCTTCTGTGACTGAGGCGTGTTTCTGTGGAGCAGCGTGACCGTAAGTCATGCTGAAATCTTTTGCTATTAGTTGAACTGTTAAACAAACACTGAAAATTATGATTTTAAGGAAAAAGGTTTCTTCATCATTGAAAGTAAACATATTAATAAAATAGTGTTTCTCACAAAACATTTACTTCTGGTTGTTTGGCATGTACAATACTTCTCCTTATACTTCCCATGTCTGTTTTAACCAAATTAACAGAGGCCTAATTGATTCCCTTGCTAATGAAGTGCTTAGCTCAATTGTGAACCTTCTCATTTCTGACCACAATAACTTTTATTAACAGTCATATATTGTTCTCATTACATGTCTCTGATGGTCTGGTCATGTCATGTTAATACTATTTTAGGCTGTCAGTTTTAAGGAAGGCAAACCGGGATGTGGTGTTCTTATTTACCAAAAAACCAGTGGATGCTTTTCAGTTTGGTGCTGCAAAGTCTAAAGTGTCCAGCTGAGAGTGTGCTTATACCATGGTACAGTGTGAAGATGCACAAACCAGTTCAGCACCTTGTGCTTGGTAGTGATGAGTTCTGCAGAAGCTAATTTAAGCTTTTAGAATTTTTATGTAAACTTCATTCACCTAGAGATTTCTGTTACAGCAACTGGGTAGCTTTTGTTGGGTAACTTTGTCCCTGCAGCATTACACTGTACAGGCATAATACTAGAAATGGTGAAGAGAGAAACTCAGTATCACAGAGTTCATAGGAGAAGCAAAAGATATGGATGAGAAGGGAGAAATTTCTTGCCAGCCCTCCGAGATAATCTTGTTGATCTTAGAGGTCTTTTCCACCCTTAATGATTCTGTGATTGGTATTGGCTTCCCTGATCTCTTTCCAGAAATAGCCTAATTCATTATTTACTTCTCATGGTTAACTTAGTCAGGTGTGTGGAAGGTCTTTGTCCCTGCTTTCTGAGTGAACACATTCTTCTGAAACAACTGAAATTTTCAACCAGTTCGCTATAAAAATAAAAGCTGGAGGTTCTTTCCATCAGCAGGTGTGATAATTGGTGTTAGCTGAGAAACATGAGGGCTTGGTTAGAGCTGTTAAACCAGCTGAAGTGTGTTTGAGCAGAGTAAGATCAAAAGTATGCTTTAAAGGGATCAGCTGGAAACAGATACTTGAAGCCTGATTTCCTCATTGTCTTTTTCTGGCAGTCCAGAGAATTCCCAGGCAGGCTGAAACCCTGACCATCACTAGTAAGCTTCCTCAACAGGCACACCCAGCATGCTCAGTTCTTACATTTTTTGTTAAGTAGTTACTGGAATTACTCAGTTATTCTAGAGAAGGTATTTGTGAAGGTGGAGGGGCTACTTTCTTAGTTATCTTTTAGGGTTTATTTAATTTTTTTTTAATCTGACCATCTTTTCCCACCTTCATTGTGTCCTGTGTAAGTGGTGGGTGGGGTGCTTGAGGGGTGGGGAATGTGTGTGTATTCTGATTTAACTGTGAGGAGTACCAGGCTTCTGACCTCCCTGCAGAAGTCTTCCCTGCTGAGTTGAAATCACTTACCCAAGCTTGTATGTGAAGTCTTCTGCTAAAGAGTTAGCGCGGATTTGGTTCGGTGCTGACAAGAACTGCAGGGAGCAGGGGAACTGTGACTGATTAACCATCCTATAATGGCAGTTGGTGTCACCTAGTTACTTAGATCCAAAATTCTGCTTGGCCTGGTTTGTCCAGGTATGTGATAATGAGATGACTCAACTTTTCAACATGTGGACGCTGGTGCTCCTGTTCTGCTTGGCAAGTGTCTTGTTAAACTGATATCAGTGTGTAGAAGTAGTTGAATAATCATAACCTGAAGAAGGTGTAACCTTTTAGCCTCTAACCATGGAATGATAACTAACTGGATGGAAGGATCATCCCAATGTTACTGCTACCTCTGTAGTTGCGTGAGTTGGTCTTGGATGGTATTTGAAAAATTATTCTTGGGTGTATTCTGAAATCTATTTTTAGTGGTAGCATTGTCCACTTTATGGAGTATGCTTGAAGTTTAATTTTGAATAGAATTACTGCTTTCACAGTCTTCGCCAACTTCATTATCTCCAGGTAATATTTTCTGATGGCATCTTTTTAATTGCTATTTCATCACTCAGGTTGGTTGCTGTCTTTTTTTCCCCATTAGCAGTTTACTTTTCCCTCGAGGAGTGCATGACCACCTTGAGGCAGAGGAAGAGATGTTTTTGTGTGTGGAGGAAGCTGGGGGACACTCCCTCCTAATTTAATTTTAGGACCAACTGTGATTTCTGGTTCCTTTCCTCTTCTTGGTCCTCTTTCATTTTGGAAATGTTTCAGTTACGTTGTGGGGACATGTGCTTTTATTTTAAGCACACCTGCCTTGTTATGCATTCTTTTATACTGTAGAGAATCTGAAGCTGTGAAGAAATGAGTTTTTCCTCCTGTAATGGGTTTTTATGATGTGCAGGGATTTTTTTTCATGAATAAACAAACAGCTTTCTTCTCACTTTACAAGGTACAAACAAGATTTTCCTTGTTATCTGTTGCTTAAACTCCAAGCACTTCTGCACCCTGCAAGTGTGAGTCTTATTATGTATGTCTTTGACTCTTCAGATCTGTGTGCAGGTTGAAAACAGTGGGTCAGGGATTCTTTCATTATGTGCACAGTCTTACTTCGCAGTGTCAAAAATTGTTACAGAGAGGTAATCCTTTGACCTGTGTATGATGAACTCCTGATCTGAGTTCTATGTGGACGTGTGTCTAAGGCACGTCAGTGGTTTTTGTAAGCACTAATTGGCACTTGGGTTTGCAGTTGCAGCACTATACAACGGCACACGTGAAGTTTTGTCACAGAGTTCATTTTTTCTGATTATGAATTGCGTTTTTTCTGCCATCAGTGTTATATTTTAGGGTTCCTGTTTTGAATCTCCACCTCTGTAGTAATTTCTGTGTTAGTCTATGATGGTGCAATGTTATCAGAATTGGGGATGGGGTGTTCTAAAACCCTTGTTTAGAATGCAGGTACAAGTCCAGGCTAAGAGGCATTTGGTTCTATTCTGACAACTAAGTAAATAGCAGGCAAACAAAGTGCTGCAGTCCTCTCTTGGGGTGTGGTGCCTTTTTGTAGGGTCATTGGCCTTGCTGGTTGCTCTGTTTAGATATTTAACTCTTAAAAGAAGAAAAGAAATCTAAGGTAATATGATGAGGATTGAGCCTTATTTGGTATCAGGGTAGAACTGCTTACTATGAGCCTCCCTGGAAAAGTTCTTGATGCAATGTCTTCTTTCTGCTGCTCTGCACATACAGTGTACTTGCTCACTGTTGTAATGGCATCATCTTTTGATTTGATAAATGTATTTAAAGGAGAAAAAAAGCAAGTAAGGGACCATAAATCTCCTTTGAATTGGGTGATGCTTAAGGTGTATTGTGGACTTTATCAGCTTCCTAATGATGCTGAGATCCAAATAATCACCTCTGCACTCTTGGCTGTTGGGAAACTTTCTTGAAGCTGGAGTTACAGCATGTGTCTTTAATTTCCACTCAGAATGTGGTTCTCTCAGGAGGATCCACGATGTTCAGGGACTTTGGACGGCGACTGCAAAGGGATTTGAAGAGAGTAGTGGATGCAAGATTGCGACTTAGTGAGGAGCTCAGTGGTGGTCGGATAAAGGTAAGTAGGGCATTTCAAGTATGGTAGTTACTTGAATAGTGAAAGAAATCAAGGTCAAAATTTGCACACTCACTAGTAAAAGTCAATAGTATGTGTGTTGTTAAATGTATTGTTAGCCTTTTAATGTATGACATACCTTTACAGGAGTCTTAAAGTTACTGTGAGCAGTTCTGGTTTCCCTTTTAGGAGATGTGGGATCTTGGCAGTAGGCAAGAGGGGTTTAAATTTTGTGCCCTTCATAGTTATCATGAAGAATTTTATGACTTGCTCTCCCAGGGAGCGTGTCAGACTGAGTAGTAAATGTGATTTAGTTATTTGAATGGAGGGTTGAAGATATCTGGGTCTGACCATGTTAAGTTTGTGAGGATCTTCCCAGAAATTGTAAACCAACTAAATATGAACTGTTTTTCTTAGCCCAAACCAGTGGAAGTTCAAGTGATAACACATCACATGCAGCGTTATGCGGTTTGGTTTGGTGGTTCCATGCTGGCTTCAACAGTAAGTCTTTATTAAAATTGTTCTTCGTTTTAAAATTTTTATTGCATGTTGAATTCTGGTGTATTTGATCTGTATTTGAGCTTTAAACCTTTTCAGTGTGAGAGCCTAAACTGTGTCACATTCTGTAATCCTTACCAAAGTTTTACCTCAGTAAAATTTGTACAGGGCAAGTGGGAACTTTACTTGAGTAAGGATATTGTGATTTGACCTAATTCTGAAGTAGTTCTTACGTGATAGTTGCAGTATAGTCCCTTTATTCTTAAAGTCAACACTAGAGATTAGTTAGGACTTCAGGAATATAGGATCCAAATCAATGGTCTTAAATGCAAGAGAGAAGAAAATACAGGAAAATGGGATCAATTCCTGTCTCCAAAGTGGGGTTTCTTATTGCTGTGTTTAAAAGCAGTCTTCTGACCAGGCAAACCTTTCTTGATTAATTGTATTCATATCCTAATTATCTCATTTTATTATATTTCAAAAATGCAATACCATGTCATAAAGGTGCAATGTACAGAAATGTTAAAACATGATTTTATGTGTTATTTTTTCTACTTGCTGTGTTCTTGTGCCTTTGAGGGATTTGTTTTATATTT
The DNA here is from genome assembly GCA_026770055.1 of Myrmophylax atrothorax. NCBI lineage: Eukaryota > Metazoa > Chordata > Aves > Passeriformes > Thamnophilidae > Myrmophylax > Myrmophylax atrothorax. The sequence goes on from JAOXXN010000395.1 coordinate 5,858,785, forward strand.
TCATAGCCAGAATTTTTCCAAGTATGTCACACCAAGAAAGACTATGAAGAATATGGCCCTAGTATTTGTCGTCATAATCCTGTTTTTGGAGTCATGTCATAATGCTCATCTAATAGAAAGAAGATCTCTGATACTGTGCTGGTGAAGAGAATGATGCAGTGCAGAGGAAGGCAGCAGACTCTGTAAATACTGAAGCAAGGTGTGGTTAGTTCTTGGAAGCATTTGGATCACCATCGTGCGCTAAAGCACAACTTACAGCCCCACGTCATTTCAGTAGGAGCCATTTCTCTGCTGACTACTCAGAGCAGAGCCTTTCCTTCTTTCTCCCTAAATGTGAAGTAATTGAAAATAGGTAAGTCTTGGTTTAGGAGGTTGTGCAAATACTGCTGAAACTGAATGTAGAAGAATAAGGCAGTGTTTTACTGCTTCTGGAAAGATTTAAACCTTTCCCACTTGTGCCCGGAGTTTGCAATCCAATCTTTAGCAATGGAGCACTAAATACCACATTGCCTTTAGGGGAGTTGGAATGGTACCCTACCCAAATGGAATAGATTTGAAGGATTGGGACAGAACTTTGTAAATGTAGGTTTTCATATAATTTTGTATTTTATGATATTGTTGGGGTGAATTGATGACTAGTTCTAAGCACGAACAGCTATCAATGTCATGGAGTGATGTTATTCATTTCCAGGTGTGAGGCATGTATTGGAGTTGTGCTGGTATTTTCTGGGGGCGGGGGGGGAAAAGCCATGTATGATAGAAACTGATCTGTACATGTTTGGATGACACAAAGTGATTTACAATATTGTATGAAGCTTATTATAGCCACTGTTACTTTGTTTTGAATTTTCTGAAGCTGTTTTATAGGAGGTGATGTTTTGTTTTGATGTTGGTGAGTGGTGGATGACACACGGGCCTTGCACCAGTGAAATAAAAGCTGTTAACATGTTTATGGGTGTTTATGGTATCCTGATTTACATGCTCCCCCACTTCATCTCACCAGGTCAGCTTTACATTTATGTCTCGGTGTATGTGGAATCACAGTAACACTGAATTTGAAGGGACCTCTGGAGATTTCTGGTCCAGATTCTTACTCAGTGCAGGACTCATTTCAAAGTCACCTCTGGTTGCTCAGGGCCAGTCACATTCCGATGAATGGAGATTCCTGAACATCTGGGCAACCTGTTCCAGGGCTTAACTACCCTGTTATGGGTGCATGTTCTTGTGTTATGGACATGGTGTTAAATCTAACAGAGTAGGAAATTCTACCTATTCTGTCTGTGCTGATATTTATCTGATCTCTGTCAGCAAAGGTTTTGTACAATTTGTGTAGCCAAATAAGAATTTTGTAAAATAAATCTACTTTGTTTTAGCTGGCATGGAGGGCTTGAGACCAAGCAATTACCTGTTCAGCATAAATTAGAAATTAAACAAAACGGGACTCCATGACTCCAGCCTGCTTCTGAGTGCTTTTGAACTTAAAGCTCAGCTCTCAGGGCTAAAACATTGAAGCATACTTTGCTCAATCCTCTCACTAAGAAGGACATGGGTGATCTAATGCAATGTGTACTGTTTCAGTTTGTTCCATCCAGTGTTAACTCAGCTTGTCAGTGTTTGAATCTGCCTTTCAAGTTTGTCACTGCACTGCTGGCTACTTAGGATTTTGGCCTGTACGGGAGAATCCAGAGCCATGAGCACAACGTGGCCAGAGTCAGGCTTCAGAGGAGGATTCATGTTTGGTGCACTGAGGAAGTGTGGGCTGAAAGCACTGGAATGCTCACATGGTACCACAAAACAGGGAATGCTGGAGGTGTGCCATAGTTGCAGGAGGCCTGCAAGGTTATACCCAGGCATTGAGATATCTTGAAGTTAGGAGGGGGTGGTATTGTCTGCTAAGAACTTCTGGCATGAGGCATGGGTACCTATTTTTTGCGGGGAATAAAAATTCTTTCAAAAAGTGAGCAAGACTTGCATTGAAAACAAATAGGGAAACATGTTCATGTTCACTCTCCATGAAAAAAACATTGTTAGTAAGAATACTAATACAGGCTGTTTGAGTGATCTGAAGCTGTTTCCCTGCTCTTCAACTTTTTGGAAGGCTGACCTGCCTACTGAACTGCAGACCATGTGAGTTTAAAATAGTCTGGAACACAGTGGTGTGTTAGATTGGCTCACAGTGCTTGGTGAAACTGCAAGTTTATGAATAGAACAATGAACTTGGACCTAAACTGGTCATGAGCTTTTCTGCTGCTTTCTTAATGAGTCTTGTGAAATTGGTTCCTCTGTTTTTATTTTAATTTACTTGTAGAATGCCTTGAAAGTCTGTTGGAAAGCACTTCAAAGATCTACATCAACAGCATGGCTTCAGTGGTGAGACTTCTTGGAGGCAGAGCACAGGAAAGCTAAACTGCAGCAAGAAGTTCAGTCTGATCTGCATAGCTATAACTGGGGCTTCTGACTTTGTTGAGGGTTTATACTGTGTGCTCATTAGAAAAAGGGATTACCTGTCCCCATCAATCAGTTAGCAGGTGATGTGTTTTACCCTTGATTAACTTGGACTCGATTTCAGTCAATGCTTTAGAAGTGGAAGGTATTTTTTCCTTCTACCAATCTTCTGAGCCTTTTCTATTTTTTCAATAGTATTTAAAAACACTTAAGGCTTTCATGAACCTGAAGAGCATTGTGCATATGTTCAGTGTGATACTTTCAATTAACTACAATTAGTGATGTCTTGACGTGAACTGGAGTACTGATCTTTCTGTAAATAATTCATTCTTTATGAGCACTGGGTTCTCTCTCATCTGGAAAAATTACTGGTGTGTCAGACAAGTGTTGGAGATGGAACAAGCGAAAACCTTATTAAAAACCACCAGGGATACTGAGCAAGAGATATGCAGCCTCCAGCTTAATTGGAAAGTGTGTTGCATAATATTAAGAAGTGCTGTGTGGTGCCTTCAGATAGTTACAGAAAATGAAAGCTCAAATAAAACTGTGGTAAAGGAATAGCCACAGTTACCCTACTTTCAGACACTGGTCTTTAGCAACAGCATTTTTGCAAAAGGTAGTGAAAAACACAAAGAAAGCAGTGAAGGGGAGTGTCTGTGCAATTTTTCAACAACTTAGATTTCTTTTCTGCAAGTTAAACATACATGATGGAAGAAGGAGGCAAAAGGGTATGTATTCACATCTTGCTTTTGTGTCCATTTTTGTTCTTGCTATTTCACATCTGTTGATTCCCTTGTGAACACTCAGAGCCTGATCCAAAGTCAGTGGAAAAGACTTCTCTTTGGCATTATTGATTCTGTAGTACTCTGTATTCTTTTCCATTTATTACTGCCAATTGCTATGTCAGTCTTGGCTGTGCTGCATCATTTCAGGCAGGTCACTTCATTTCTGTGTGCTTTTTCATGGCCTTTTCCTAGGGACTGCCTCTTAAACAACACCTTAGTGTCTACTCTGACATAAGTGACAAATCCTAAGGTGCAGATGTCTGACATGGTCACTTTGGTTTAAAGGGAGTAACAGAATTACATTCTGAGGGCAAGACATCTTGTTCCAGCGTATACATTCCAAAGAATTGATAGAAATTTATTTCTGCCCTTTGCTTGGTGATTGATTGACATAAGTGGCAATTTATGACAGATTTACTGTGAGGGTGGTGAAGGCACTGGCATAGGTTGCCCAGAAAAGGTGTGGCTGCCCCATCTTAGGAAGTGTTCAAGGCCAGATTAGATGGAGCTTTGAGCCACCTGGGCTAGTGGAAGGTGTCCCTGCCCATGGCAGGAGAGTTGGAACTGGATGATCTTTATGGTCCCTTCCATCCCAGGCCATTCTGTGATTTCTTTGAGTAGTTTTGACTGGTGCATCCAGCCAGGTACTCTTGAAGACCAGCTACTGGTGCAACAGATATGCAGAGTGAGAGTAGAAATCCTAGGCTGTGTGTTCTGATGTTTATTACTTGTGCTTCTTGTTTTAACAGCCTGCATCACCAGCTCTGCTCTCGCTTTTGCTGCGGCTCTCTTGCCCTACATGTTTGCTCATCTAGTTGTGTGGTATGTCTATAATGCATTAGATGATATTGGCAATTAAAGGATTACAGCTAGGATATAATTATGGCCCTGGGAATAAAGTTTTCAAATTATTCTGCTGCACTCTGTAATTACACTGTGTGTGTCCTGATGCCAAGGATTAATAGGGGGATTACAGACTGTTTTCCTGTAACGTGCAGTTCATGGATATGCTGTTTACAATTCACTGGCTTTAAGGAGCTAGTGACCTCTCATGGGAAATGTTTTTAAAGGATACTGTCCAGTGGAACGTTTTTGTGTTATATTATGCTTGTTTCCTTCCCTTCCCTGAGTTTATCATGCAGTGACTAGTCAGGGTAGCTCAGATCTTGAGTAGAGAGCCTTGAAATTGAAGTATTAAGGAAGTGAAAGCAGACAAGCCTCAGTAGACAGCCCTGCACCATTAAACTCATTCTTCCACTCTTCCTTCACATCTCAGCAAGATGCTCTGGATTCTCCATTGCCGTGGAATGTACTTGGGAGCTTTCATGATACACTGTTATGTATTACACAAGTAGCAGGATTTAAACATATCTATGTATCAAGAAATTATTTACTCCCAAGAACTTCTGCAATCAACGCTTCTCTGAAGAACTGCAGTTGTTTAGTTGCCAAGAAGGTAAACCAATGCTAATGCTATTTGAAATGGATGAAAATGTGACTAAGGATTGTCTGTGAAGTAGCAAAATAGTGCTGAGCTGTAGGTTGGGAAGCTTGGGCTTCTTCCTGCCAAATTACAACACGTAGAACAAATGCCATTTAACTTACTGTTAACCTGGATGACTCTCTTGAAGGGTAGCATCAAACCTTGTATTAATTTGGGAATGCAACATCTTGTTTCCTGTGTCAGTTCTGAGTGGATATAGCAATGCTTGTGAACTAACGTGCTCAAAGCTCTTGTTTGGCACTGAGACTGACTTGCATGAAACAGCCTGTTCTTACTAAACTCCCCTGACTGAGCCAATAAAGTGGCCACATTTGGGCTGCTTTACGGGCTGGTCTCTGCACTGTGTTAATTCCTGAGCTGTGCTCTGCCATTAGTTGGCTCTGTGACAGTTTGCCATGGCCAAAATGGTGCTGTGGATCATGATTGTAATTTAACAGTGTAGTTGATGGCACTCCAGCACCTGGGAATGTTCCTTGGCACTGTTCAATTTACCAGCATAAATTGAACCTGTGTATTTTCAGTAGCAGAGTGATGTTAAATATTTCAAACAGGATATTTTATTTTCGTAAGACTCCAGATCTTTGTCATGCTGGTTTTGTACATGAATCTGATTTATGTTTTAGGAGAAATGCTTTTACTAAAGTTGCCAAAGAAACGTGAACCTTGGGTTGTCAGATAACAATGACAAATAAAGACTTCCCAGGTTTTTTTGAAAAAATAAAATAATTTTTAAGATACTGTTACAGTTTTTAAGGTCAGAATAAGATTTAAATGTATAAGTTGTACATATGTAACAGTACAGGTCAGCTTATACTCTTACCTTGTAGCTTTTGCAGTTTTTTCATTGTTAGCAGGGTTCTTTCCTTAGTCTTTTGATTTCACTGCATGAATTGCCATCGTGGAACCTCAGTAAAACTCTCATTGCAGAGATGTATCTAGCATCTAATTTGTCTTTGAGAATCTCTCCTCCTGATGGGAATGTGTGAGAAAGAAGGACCATCTTGCTTGACTTTAACAAGGCTTTACAAAACCATCAATCGAACAATTTGTTCTGGAGTATTGCCACAAATAAAGCCTGGCAGCTGGAGCCAGCCTGCTATGTGCATGGCATGAACATTAAAGCTCTTCTGTCTTCAAGCAGAAACTGCCTTGAAATTGCAGTAAAAATTCTTCTTTGTCCTTTTGTGTCTGTGTGGTATTTTCGCTGTTCCACCCTGCCCCAGTTTTCTTCTGTCTTGGACCTAGGAAGCTTGTATGGATGTTTTGATTAAATTATTAAATTAGCAAATAAGATTGGCTCTGACAAAAAATGGCATTTTTCAGTGGAAAGGGGAAGACTTTATGGGCAACTCTGCTAGAAGTAGTTTCTTTGCATAGTGACAGCACTGAAAAATAAATTGTTAATAGCAGCAGATGACAAGTTTAGTGGTGTCATTTTTTTCAAAGCCAAGCATTGCTTGCTTTTTCAGAGCTTAGGCTGTATGCTCATAGTAAAAGCAAAAGAAAGCAAATCTCTCACAGAATAGCAATTTAAATCTATCCAGTGAGTTAGAGACCCTGGGTCAGGGGTACTCCAAAGTCTTAATAACTGAAGGTAACGCTGAAATTAATTCCGCTTTCCTCTCCTGGGGGTAAATGTAACTGGGCAACAGCTCAGTGCTATCATCAGTTAGACTGCACAGATATAAATATCTGAAACATTACACTAAATAAACTGCAGCAAAGGCAACTCAGGTCTTTCCCCAGGGAAGGTCTGCTTGTTCCAATCATGATTTGTGCCACAGGCTTTTACAGTGGGACTGCAAAAATCTTATAAAAATTGTATTAAGGATCAGCCACCCTTAAACATATTAGGCTTCCAACTGTGAGCAGATTTGTCCCAGAAGGCCCATGAGTTTTGTGTGAGGTTCTTAATTTTCTTAAAATGTTTCTTTAATGGTGTCTGTTATTACGCTAAAGCCATTTCTTGCTCCTGGGTGTGTATGGGGCAACAAGCAGCTTGTGATTAAATGCATGTTGGGGTCCTGGCTGTAGCACTTAGTGGTTCCTGAGCCATTGGGTCTTAAGAAGCAAAAAGACAATTCTGCTCCAGAGAGAACATTTTAATTGTTCAAATAGGTACATTAAACTTTTACGCTCAAATAATAAATTATGTGGAAGAGAATCTACCTCTTTGCAGCTACTTTTTGACTGCTCCGGCCCCAACAGAAATCACCAAGCAGATCAGCAGCACACTAGGACCACTCAGGTACCTTCTGATCTCATGCAGAGGGTTGGTACTCACAGGTTCCCTTGTTCAGGATTGCGTTTTACCTTCTGCTGCCTTCAGAGGGATAGTTCTATAGCTTCCAGAGATAGCTAACACTTGAACCAGACATCCTAAATTAAGCATTATTGCCTTTCTTTAATGAATATAAGAAAAGAAAAGGGCTGGCTGGAGTGGAGAAAAATAGCATTGTGAATGGCTTGGTTACTGTGTTTTATGATCAGGCAAAGTGTAGGAAGTCACTCAGGAGCTGGAGAATGAACATAACAGGCAAGAGCACTCATACAGTGTGGACATCAAAGTAAATACCGCCTTTCTTTATATGAGGAAAGTTTAAAATAAATGAAAATAATCTCTTTTCCACCTTACATTCATCCCATTCTGGACTCTTCTGAAATTCCCAATAACGTATCCAAGCAGCATCACCTAAGAGGGTGATTTCTACATTGGCACAACTGGGAATTGAATTGGAATCAGTTATATCAGGAAAAGGCACAGTCCTTGGGCAGAATCTCATTATCTTTGGCTGTCCCAAAATGGTATTAGTTTAGTGAACAAGACTTAAGGAGGATTCATGATGGGCTGCTTGGCATTTTCTCAGCCAGATTAGGTTAGTCCCAAAAACCAGCTTTGATGGAGTAGTTTTTCATGACAGGGTTGGTTTTTTTTTTGTGAGGAAAATAAAGTATTTCAGTCTTCAAAATGAAGTTGTTCTTTTCCAAGTGATGCTAGTAGAAGTATTGTAAATCATATGATGGTTAAGCTTTACTTTTGCTGTGATTGGCTCTGGTTGGGGTTTTCTTTTCCTTTTGGACTACAAGCAAGTGTTTTCTAGGATTTCTTGCTATTGTTTTTCCACTTTTTTTTTTTCAAGAAGTTTTCATTTCATTTGAGAAATCTTGAAAGTTTGGTGAAAGCACTGTTTTGGTTTTGAAAGCAAAACTCCGATAAACGTAGTATTTCAACCAGTATTTTGCTAGAGATGAACTCAGCATTCAACCAGGCCTTCACAGCAATAATTAACAACAGATACTAATTTTCTTCAATCCAGATGATCTCTGATACCACAATGGGAATGGTGACTGCTGACTAGGAGGCAAACGTATGGCAGCCTGGCACAACGACTCAACATGAGCATCTCTTGCTCTAGATCTGTTTTTTGGTCTTGTTGACCATGCTGTCAGGTTTTTCAGCTCTATGAAGGGCAGCAGAGTGGAGCTTGATGTGAGCAAATCCACCTGGAAGGTGGGTATTATAAAAAATTTGTTACTTTACAATTGTTCCTTCTGAAGGTTTCTGCTCTCACATGAGAAGAACAGTCCTCACATTCAATATTCTCAATTCCCCAGCAGATATTAAGGTAACTCACTGTTGTGTGCTGAGAAAATGGGCTTATAATCCTGAGATGATGTTTTGCATTTTAGGACAGAATTCAAGAATTCATCCATTCCACTATATGATTCTTGGATACCTGAACCTGAGCTCATCAGTTTTGGCTCCCTTTGTAATCCAAAGAGAGAAGTGCCCCTGAGTGCAGTTCACACAGGTCTGGAATAGGTCAGAGGAATGACTGTGGCACTGCTTGTTTCTTTCCATGCAGTTAGACCTAGGTGTGCAGCTGAACCTGGCTGAGAAGAGTTTTCTTCCCAGAAACTCAAATCTGTGTCACAAGCTTTGGCTCAAATTTTCTGATGGTGTATCTAGTGTCTGACAAGGACAGACATGTGCTAACCCTTCTTGAGAAACATCAGGCTTTTTCTGGGTCTTGAGAGGATCAGTTTAGGACTAAAATCTCTGAAAGGTTGAGAAAAGCTGTTTACTCCTAGAAGCAGGAAAAAAGCCTGCATTTCCTAATGAAATTTCTGGTAATGTTTTCATATTGCCCTGAATTTGAGTCAATTCAGACATCCATTTACCAATTACCAGCTGATAGTACCACTAAATTGAGTGTAACCATCACAATCAGATAAACGGAGAGTGTTTATTCTTTCCATGCATCCTTTCTTCATTATTCAGTTGTACTTTGTGATGCTGTATTTTAGCTGCCTGATGTAATTTGTGTGAGTCTGAATATTCCATTTTTTCAAAGTTGCTGAGTTGATGTGCAGTGTCAGAGCTGAGGAGGTTCATTTCACATTGCTGCTGTTTGTGACAGTCCTGCTTATGTTTAAAGATCTTCTTTTGACATCTTTGAAATAATTTTCCTCTAGGACTGTAGCTATTCTTGAGTACTTCCACATTTGCGTTTCATAATTCTGCTTTTCATGTTATTTTGCTTCTTATCTTCACTGAGCCATCAGCATCTCTTTCTTCTAACAAACAGTGCTGCAATGACTTGCTATATTGTGATTTATCAAGTGCTAGGGACATCAAACAAGGCATTTATTATAGCTTTGTAGTTCAATAACAGGGAGTTCTGATTCCAGGATTCAGTCTCCTTATCTTAAAAGCAGCTGTTAGTTCATCAGTGACTGTAATTCCTATTCCTGGGGCTATATTTGTTGCCACTGAAAGCAAAGAGCAAACTCTTAAATAGCTTTATGAATTCATTTGTGATTGCTTTAACCTATTCCAAATGAAGTAGAGCTTCTAAGAAAAAGCAGACAAAAGAGGAGAAGAACAATATGTTAAGAGTTAAAATATCACACACAAAAAAAGATGGGGACTAAAAGCCTGAGCCACCCCATGAGGGGCAGGAGGGCAGCCAGCTCACAGTGGGGCTGTTCTATCAGTATCTGCTAAATGGACACTAAGATGGAAGATGCCATAGGGTCAAAGGATACTGTTAACCTTGAGCCTGATCTTTTTATTTTAATCTGGATGGGAATTAGTAGACCTGAGACAACCACACCATGGCTTTGCTGCCTGCAGCCTTTGAAACAGCTGGCCTGTTTGTTTTGGCATCTCTGGTTACCTGAGATATTGATGAGCAATGGGACAAATATTTGAATTACAGTATCCAGTTTGGTGGTCCTTCTTGCGTTCTTCCACAAAGGTGATGTGGTGCTGAAGGTCTTGGTAAGAGCTGTGCTGTGGTTCCTGTGGTGTTGCCCAAGGCCCTGTACCATCTCTTCACTGTTGGTGTAGCATGAGCAGAGGTAAAGAACTTGGAAGTCCCAAGTATTCCCTTCAGAAAAATTTAAAACATATAACTCACTAGTGCCAAATTCATTGGCCAACAGTTCAAAAATCACTTTTAGCCCATCTGAGGCATCACTGTGGTCAGTTTAGCACTTGCTGTTCAGGATATTTGGACAACTACAGCTTGGTCATGTTTTCATTGATGCTATAAAACTGAATGCAGTGCTTCCATTCCCTGCTCTCAGCTGCCCTGTGATGGTTGTTATTATACAGTGGCCATCTATCATTCAAGTTACTCAGCTGCACGATATCCAGCTATTTGCACTGAAAATTACTGCCAGGTGTCCTGTGGTTTGAGCCAGGTTTGGTTCTCCTAAGGTTGTTACCTGTCTGATCCCCTCATATCCTGTGGTGAACGACAGCCATTGACATCAGACTGGTGAAGGTAAGTTAATCTGTTAGGAATGACTCAGAGGAAACAAAAGCCATGTGCTGTTACCTCCGTTATTTGTACCATTACACTTGCTCTTCAAGCCACATCATGAATTGTATGGTTAAAAAGGGCAGGCTCCTAACAGAGGGCAGCATGTTCCATGTCACAGGAATGACACCCTCTGCTTACATGTGGGGATTTTTTGCAAGTGAAAAACTGTACAAGGTGACTGAATATTTTGATGGCCTTTTCACAGATGGAGGAACAGAAGCAGAGGACAGTGAATGACTTGCTGTAGAACATACAAAGGGTTGGTTGTTGGTGGTGGAATATTGAAGGTTCCTCTCCAGTCCCAGACTGGAGCATTTTCCCTGCTTATACACAAGGTTGTTAATATTTTCTCACTCTGGACTGCCATTGTACAAGCACATTATTCTGAGGATAGGCTTCTAATTAAATTGTTTACAGATGGGTGATTTGCTGGACTGCCCACACAATGTCACAGTAAAACTGGCTTTCCTGAGGGTGTAGGGTGTTACAGTAAAAGAAGTCTTTCAGTTGCATTGATTGGGAGTGCTGAATACATCACAAGGGACGTTTAGGGTCTTTGCAGGAAAATTTTCCCTGTGAATGCACCAGGGAAAGTGCAGCAGCTCAGTCTGTGACTGACAGAAGCAACACAAGCAGCTCAAATGCTGGTCTTTGTGATGCTTTTCAGGACAACATCATCTTCTGCATCTGGAAATCCATCACATGGACTTTCTGTGTGCTGTAATGGTGTCTTCTGAAAGTGTACAATGGCTGTGGGATGCCGGTGATTGTAGCAGAACAATATTTCATGGGTGAACTTTCCTGAATAATGTTCATTTATTTGTTTATTTGTTGGCAGCTTTAGAGCAGTTTGTGAGACTCCAGCCTGCACCCAGAGGTAAATATCTCTTGCCTCCTTGCCTGGGAAGGATTTTGACAATAGATGTTCTGGCAGCAAGGTCTGGAATGTTTGGGAAGGACTCACCTATGGAAAGCATGCAGTGTGGAGAAGGTAGCAGCCAGGATCAAGCAACTTGTTTTTCCCAGCCTAGAAATAGAAGAGCAACAACAGTGGCTGCAAACAGGATCTCCTGTCCCTCACGGTTCTGGGGAAGGTGTTTTAATTTATCCTCTTGCTTGGGAGCACAGTGCAATTCTTTTAGTCAAGCTGTTATATCAGGCGTAACTGTAAGAGCTTTCTTAGGGACTAAAAAATAGCGTTAATTCACTCAAATGGCTGCATTTGTCTGAATTGTGTTGACTTTTGAACACAAAGGGTTGTGGGGCATAGAAGGATGGGGAGGAGGGTGGTGCTGACATTTACTATGAAGCCTGTGAGCACCTGCTGCTGTTTTCTCTACATGCCTTTGCTCCACAGGTATTTGTGCCTGCTGGGTCCAATTCAGTATCCATCTTCTGATGGAGATTGCAAGGTTTATTGTAGCACTTCATTGTGTCCTACTGATCACTGCAGGACTTCTACAGTCCTAAGCAAGGAGCTGAGTTGCTCTGCAGGTTCATAAAGTGGGAGAAGATACACTGATTTATCCCATGTGATCCTTAGGGAAAATATTTTTATTGCTCTAATTTCCCTAGGGAAGTTGCTAAAAGTTCAAATGCTTTTTAAAAGCTGATTTACTTGTTATTGTGCTTAACTTGGATAAGAAAATAAACACATTTGGTTTTCTTAATTTTGATGAAAAAAGTTTGTATGGGAACTCTCCCAGCTGCCATCCATCACTACCATCATGAACAGTCTTCATTGGCCTGTTGGCTTCTGCTTTCTAGACGGTTTTAAATCCTTAGTGTAGTGTTAAGATCCTTACATTACACTTGGTAATGTAAAAGAATTCCAAGCTTTTGGCCAGTTAATTTCATGAAGCTTTAACCAATGTAAATCTTTTGCCCCTTAGCTAACATTTGTATAAGCGAATGGAATTTCACACCCTGGTTAGCCTGCAAGGTGCAAAGTCATAGATACTGGGCAGCAATTTCCTTCATTGCTCTGATTTTTGTGTAAGTAAAATGCTTCTGCTATATTGCCAACCAGGTTTTTTTCAAGGTCATTTCTATTTAGTGTAATGTAATGCTTAATTCTGTTACAGCTCTCCCCGAACTGAGTTAGGGACCCCTCTATGCTGTAACAATTTATTTTGAAAGGATATGTTGTAATAGTTCTCAGAATAGTGAAATGTCCAGGTATTAACAGGGATGCTTTTGCAAGGATTTTGGAGATGGTAAAAATGCTGTCATACACCTCAGTGCACTTTGCTGAAATTTAACTGGGGCACTTGATGGAAGTGTGGAGGCAGCCCAAGGGCCTGAACTTGGTTTGCTTTCTCCATTTCAGAAATGAGTAGGAATCAGCAGGGCAGAGCTTTCAGGCAATGTCGGTAATTGGGAATCTGATGGACAGATGTTGCTGGTTTTATATGCCCTTTATACAGTCAAAATGTCTTTGCAGGATCCCCAACTCTCAGTAATGATTCCACCTGTCACTCTCCAGTGCTCACTGTCCCAGTGGAGATCAAATACAGAATATAATGTTCAGTAGTGATTTAAACTGGGTCTGGGAAGACTGCTTGGTCCTCATTTTCTGATGTTGTCATCTGCAGAAGAGTATGATTTAGGAGAGGTGGTGGGGAAGGAGGATTCAATATCCAAGGAGATCTTGCAGGTTGTTTGGGAAACAGTGCTCTCAATTCTTCTCTCCTGCCTGTATGGAATCCTGAATCTGGCAAGTGTGAGTAGCAATTTCAGGTCAGTGCCATCAGGAAGAGCAAGAATATTTTGTGTTAGATGCACAGCTACACCAGATCCAGCCCAAATTTCCAAAGGACCCTGTGTATAAAGCAGAGATATTTATGAAAGCCTTCCTGTGTAATTGAATGTCTTACAATAGCCACATTTTTTTCAAAATATCTTTGTTATTTTTTACCTACTTCTTGTCTCTTCTAATCAGAAGTACCCATTCCTCCTAGGTGATGATAGAAATGAGTTTAATTGCATAATACAAATACTCCATGTAGCGGTTGTTGGCCATCACTGCAACCCAGTAATTTACCCACTCAGCCAGCTGCTTGTTGGTAGCATCCCTGTGACTCTCTGAATTAAAATAAACCAGCAGCCAGCACTAGTTTGTTAGTTGTGGAAAGGGAATTAAGGTACTAATTGGAAATGGAGTGCATAAATTTTACTGGCATGAGTAGGAAATGCCTTAGGAAAATGACAATCCATCTCTACAATGTTGCTCCTCAGAAATTCTAATTAGAGATAGCAATTGGGTTCTTTGAATTTTTTTCCATGTGCACTCCAAGCAACATGAAACCAATTAACTTCCTTATTGCATTGATACATTACTATATGTACAGAACATAGTGATAGAAGACATTTCTATTTGAATTCTTGCCTTTTGGCCTTTAACAGAAAATCAGATAGTTGCAGTTTATTGGACTATTAGAGATTATATAGGAATGCAATTTTTTATCTTTTTTTTTTCTACCAGAAAGAAAATCCTAGACCTTTCTGCTTCATTTTTATCCACTGCTTGTGATTTCTCAGCAATTTTCTAAAACCTGATAAGGATGCACATTAATTAGGTTTAGATGAAGGAAACTTCTTCACAGTTACTCTGAGTCTGACTGCTATTCTGTTCTTAAAGATTTCCTTGGCTTGGAGTAAGTAACAAGGACTTTGTTTAGAGGCAAAGAAACATTCAGGCTTGAGTCTGGGCACTGTGCACATTCACACAGAGGATGAGCTGTTAACTGAAAATAAGTGTCTTGATCCATCTTGGGATTATTAATAAATTTAAGTTTTCTTTTTCTGGCTTTCTTCTCTTTATGTAGAACTTTTTTCTCAGGAAAAGTTGCATAAAGCTAAAATTGAAATTTTGTGGTGATTCTAATTATGTTGCCCTAATGAAGAGAAATACTTTATTAAGGCTGGTAGCAGCTGGGGGGAGGCAGGAACACATCTGTCTCAAGATGCTGTTTTACTCTAAGCCTTATGTCCATTAACTTTATCAGCTTGTCCTTCAGGTCTCACAAATCAGTAACAACCATGATGACTTCTGTGAAACAGTGTCTGATTGGGAAACTCGACAAAGGGTGAAAACTGGCAGAGGCTGAAGTACCTGGCACTGTCTGGGTGTAGATTTACAGTGTTACAGACCCCAAGCCACCCCTCATCACGGCTTCTCCTGGTGCTGCCTGTGCTCCACGATGCAGGAGGAGGAAGAGGCTGTCTGTTCCCATTGTTGGACCCTTCCCAGTTATAACAGCTCTGTCCAGCTCTCATAGATACCCAGACCCAGCTCTGTGTTCAGACATCACCCTCAGACAGATGCAGCTGACTGAGAAACCAGTTTCTCTTGCTCAATAAAGCAGTGCAGGGCAGCTGTACTTTATTTTCCCCATAAATTGTGCTGAGGTCTGGGCAGTGGATTAAAGCCCAACATGAGCCCTCAGCATTTGCAGCAGCGTGGTCCAACCTTTGCAAGTGCTGGATTTGGTGAGTGTGACGGCATCCCCAGGATATCTCTCTTTCCGCAGCCATGTAACCTTTTTTGCCCTCAGAAAAATCAGCTGCCTGCACCTCTTCTCTCATCTCTTCTGCCCCTCCAACAGCTATTGCAGCCACTCTGTGGTGCTGCCTGCCTGAGGGTGGGCAGAGGAAAGTGGGAAGGGCAGGATGGCTGCTGCTGCCTAACACAGTGCAGGGATGTCACTGCTGGGCACATGGGTGTTTAAGAAGCAGAGACAGTAAATCAGGGTCCGTGCTGGCTCAGGAAGGGGTTTTAGGGCAGTCATGCTGCTGATGTGAGACCTGTGCCCCACCTCTGCTGGGGTCAAGGGAGCAGGTTGGGCAGTGGGTTGGCTCATGGATCAGGAATGAACCCTGAATGTATCAGCACTCAGAGGAATTTTGAGCATGTGAAATCAGCGCTTTTGGGAATGCAGAATGATGTTAATTAGCATGGCTGCAGGGAGCAGGAGCACTGCCCTAATTAGATTCCTAGGAGTCCATTTTCCTGGAGGAGTACTTGTCCCTTTCTCCTGGCCAGTGAATAGCTGTGTATCACAATTAATCTGTTTCCCATCTGTTGGTTAATGGGGAATGCTGAATCTCAACTCCTGCTTGCCAAAAACGGGAACCATCTTTGGGTAGTGCTGCCAGGTGCACTTGAAGAGGTCCTGCCTCTCCTCCCTGAACTGGCTGCATTTCAGAGGAAATTGTGGAGTTTCTGCTGAACCATCTCCTAAGCCTGCAGAACAAACATCAGCTGGGTTAGATCGAAATGAAAATATTGAGAACTGTGATTTTTTTGGTTTTTGTAAGATGCTGAGAGAGTTACAAGAAGTGGTAAAAGTTCTTTTAAGCCAGGTTGGCTTAAAACATTAAAACATTAAGGAAATAACCCCTAAAGTGACACCTGAGGCAGCTGAACTTACTGTCTTACCTCTTCATATTTGTTGCTGATCCTGAACTTGTGGAGTGATGAGAAGTGGATTTTCATACTACATACACTCTCTACTACAATACTTTTCTCTAAAGTTCAACTTGTATGTGTGCAGTGTTGCTCTGTGGTGCAAGAAATACTTCTGTAGTACTGAACACTTTTTGATGAGCTAGAGGGAGCTCTTAGACAAAGATAGGTGCTGTTCCAGCCCTGCTTTTTCTCTTCATTACACAGTAATTTTAGTATCACCAAACTGTCATGACTCTTGTTTTCCAAACTTATTTTATAACAACGTTTAAATATTTGTAATAGGTTTTCTGTATAAGAAATTGGGTTTTGTAGATTTTGTTTGCCTGTGTGATCTCCAGGAAAAGTTTGGGCACCCTGATGGGGGAATTTTTCAGCTTCCCTCACAATGAATTCCTGCTACAGTGGGAAGGTAATTATCTTTTTAAAAAAATCTTAAAAATTAATCATATTTTTAATTCTGAATTCAGCAGTGCTTATGTAAGGGGTGCTTTACAGTGAGAAACACATTTGCTCATGGGAAGCTCCTGTGCTCACAAGCTTCCTCCTTAACAGCCTGACCCAAAGCTCCTTGTTGTCTGTGGGATGACACTCATTGACTTTAATAGTTTGACCCCAATTATCTCCTGCTGGAGCTGTGGTTTCATACAGGAAAAATTCTGTGTCTGTTTTCTTAGAAAGTTTGTGAAGACTCTGCAGGTTTTCTCTTATCATTGCTTCTCCCTCCTCTCACATTTGGGTTTGAGAAAAAGGCTTTGGTGCTTTCTGAATCTTGAATTAGCACTTTTCCATGTTCAGATTATCTTTCAACGATTAGTGAAATAAACCCTACAACATCTCACAAGCCCAGCAGTGCTGCTGTTCCCAGTTTACAGGAGTTGCACTGTGAGCCAGCAGCATGTATGGAAACACTTGGGATTTCTGTGGCAAAGCCAGTGAGCCCCCAAACCTTCCTGTTTTCCTTTACTGTGTGTGTAGGTTTGCAGGCTTTGCACATGTGTTGAGGCTGCAACTTGCAGCCCTTGTCCTTTCTGGTCAAGAATTTTGC
>JAOXXN010000395.1:5897126-5920316 GCA_026770055.1 Myrmophylax atrothorax
ATCTAGTTTCTCATGGATTTTTAAGTGTTTTTATTAGTTTATTTTTCTCCCATTATTAAATATCTCTGTACCTAAAGAGAAGAAAAGAAGCAAAAAGACATTGTGATTTATTGCAACTCTTTCCTCATGAAAGATGAGTTAGGAATTTTTAAAATTGCAAATCCAGATGTAAAGAACTGAGGAAATCACAGCCCTATGTCTCTCTCTTTGTGCCTCATTTAAAGAGACATACATGGGAAAAAAATGTATGAAGCTGCAGTTAAAGAATCACAAAATCGTAGGATAGTTTATACTGGGACCTTTAAAAGTCATCTAGTCCAGCCTCCCTGCAAGGAGCAGGGACGTCTTCAACTAGACCAGGTTGCTCAGAGCCCCATCTGACTAGTCCTTGAATGAGTCCAGGACTACATCATGATGTATAGAAACCTGCTTGTTTTGTATGAACTTTCACAGGGCTTTCTTTTTAAAATCCTGAGAGCATAAAGCTCACTGTGTAACCACTGGCATGGCATCTGTTCTTGCTTCCTCATGAGTATCTCCCTGTCTTCCTCTGGATCTTGGAAATTCTGCTAGGTGCTGCTACTGGGTTGTTGTAGCAACGTGGCAAAGATTATGTGTGAGCTGTAATGGAAGAGCTGTGCAAGATGCAGGATAACACTACAAATGCCCTCAGCCTTTCTGTGTTCTGCAATTCACTCTGCTCCTCACCAGTTCAGCTGTGAAGGCACCATTCTCAATGTTACTGGTTGTTCTAAGATGTATCTTTCTTGAAGTTGTAGCAGAGGGGAAATAAAAAGGGAGCTGGGACATTGTTGGAACCACATTGATTGTGTGATATTCCTTCTCAATTCTATTGAACATAAAGGAAAGCAACAGCTTTTCAAAAATTCGTATTTATATTAATTAAATATTAAAACAAGTACTAGCTTTTTTGGTTGTTTTCTTATTTATTATTTTTTAAGCAGACCTTAAGGTCCAGCCAAGCAGGATTTTTGTTGCCTTAATGAAAGGAATAATAAAATCTATAATATGTCCCCTTCCACCCCATCCTCTCCTTGTTGAGCTGTCTAATATATACTTGGCCAGCTGCTGGAGCACACTGAGAGTTTTAAATCCAGGCCATTCATCTTGTAATTGGTTGCAATCAGTGAGGTCAAGAAAGTTCTGCAGAATCAGCTTTTTAGACTCAATACATGTAAAAAAATTAAAAGCCCATACTTTTGAGCTGAAGAATTCATTCAGCATATTCTTCCTTTAATCACAATCAAGCCAAATTTCTATTAAAACTCACTCTTCACTTGAGTGCACGTTACAGGAATCACAGCAAACAATAAGGTATTAGTTGTCTTTTTTGCTTTCCTTTTCCCATGACCCTTAAATCTGTACAACATCCACTGAGTGCTACTGACTACTAGCTCTGTATTTAATCTTAAAACATAATTAAAACAAAGAAGTGTGAAATGAAAAGCAATCAGACAGAAAATATGGACCCCAGTCAGAGCACTTCTGTCTGTTGTAGGAATATAAATGGGACTGATTGCATAACCTGGATCAGTCTAACCAAAATGGTACTGGAAAACTAAACCAGCTTTTGAGGAGAAAAATGTAATCCTTAAGTTTTCCACTGTATGGTGTAAAAAAGCAGCCAAAATTGCAAAAGTCTTCTCCAGTGTTGGGTCAGGCTGGGACTACAGGGGATGAGCCTGTGCTGGGAATACATGGAAAGGCTCTGGTTCTCATTTCCCAGGGATAGAAGCAAGGGCCAGCCCTGCCAGTTTTGGTTATCACTCTGCAATTGCTAACAGTGGGCATGTACTCCCAGCCAAATGAAAACCAGCTTTGGTTTGGCATGTTCCTCAGGTCAGTTCTTGGCCTTATCCTCCTTTGGATTTCTACCTTGTCTGATCTTCACTGAGGAGGCTTTGCAGCCTTTAAACAAATCGTTTAATGCTTAATCCTGTCTGTGCCAACATTCCCAGCCTGCAAAACAGAAGAACAAAGTAGGAAAAAGAGAAATTTTTTTTTTTTTAAACTCTTTGGGCAAGGTTTGCTTGCTCTATTTGTGTAGAGCTCCTGGCCTGGGGGAGCTTCATCCCTCCTGTCTCTTTTCATGTTGCCAGGATCCATATCATAAATTAGCAGTTCATGGCCATGTTGTAGACCAGCCCATGTGACTCAAAATTTAACTATTAGCAGTATGAACATCAGGTGCTGATACGGACAATGAAGTTCTCAATCAGTATATCTAAGAGTTCTTTATGAAGGTGGTCAGGAACAGCAATAACTACTCTGCAGACAAGAAAATGTGTAATACTCAATGTTCTTTTTCTCAAAATGACACCAATAGCTGTCCATTTGTTCTCATCTCTGCCCTTATTGTGCACTGGCTGGGATATAACCTGTTCAAGTGGCAAATTATTTTTTTATCATCATTATCTACAGTTCCATGGTGGGAAGGAGTCTTGAAATCTTGCATAAATGGTTTTAAAATAAACCTACTCCTTGTCTTCTCAAGAACTTGTAATGAAAAGAAACATCTCCATCAGCTTTGGCAGATTTTGTTCTGTTCACTCTGCATTTGGCCTATATCCACTATCAGTGGGAAGGAAGGAAGGAAGGCATTTCTTACAAAGCTTTAGGGATGCAGAGTCTATTTGAAGGTTGCTGGGCTGAGAACCAGTTGGGGCAAATGGATCCAACATGTAGGGACCAGCAGAGATCTGTTTACACTACCTTTTTTTTTTGACCACCACACTTGTATGACCCAAGTTTCATCTAACTAAAAGTTACCTCCTTCTGGTGTGTGCTTTGACAAAGTGCAGAACTTGAGTTTTTGAGTGGAAAGATGGGTGCAGAGCACCCCCAAAGCCTGACACCTCACACAGCACTGGTGAGCCCAGCCAGGCTTGTGCTGGGGGTCAAGCCAAATTGTCCAGCAGCAATTCCACCCTCAATCTCCCCAGCACCAACCTCAAAGCTTCCTCAGCACCAGGTGGTGAGGAGAGGAGTCCTGCATCTTGTGCCTGGGAATGGTCAAGAAATAGCTTGGTGCAGCCAAACTCCTGACCACAAAGCCAGACTTTCTCCAGTAGTGTTGAGTAGAGAAGGGGGAAGTCCTGAAAATTATCAGTGTTGCTTTCCAGTTATGATTTCCATGGTTTAGCATGAAAGATGACTCTGCCTTTCATCATGGATTCAGCACAAAGGGAGGAGAAAAGTAGGTGAAATACAGTGTTGAATGGAGTCCTGCTCCACTGATTGCTCATGGGCAGGGTGTGTTGGCCCCTGACTGGAGGAGAGGTGCTGGGTTTGGGAACATATATGAGTATGTTGTTGCCTCTGGTCTGGCAACAACACAGACAAATTTATGTTCCTCATTCTTCCCACTTCTGGTAGTGCTCCTCTCTCCCATCTGTTCTTCAGTTTGCCTGCTCTCTGATACTTTTCTCAAACTTTACTTCTCTCAGAGTTTTCCAGCTTGCACTGCCAGCACTGTCTCCTAATTTATCCTTTCATGGCAGCTCCCTCTTATCTTCTTTTGAGCCCAGATTAGTTTTGTTTAGTACCACTGTTTTCTTTTGCCAGCTCTATTCTTCCTCTTCACAACCCAAACTCTGTTTTCCCAGGAGGTTTGGCTTATCCCAGCTCTTTGAATTCAATTAATTGATCTTCATCAGCCAGATTGCCATTGGCAAAGAAACCCAGCACGCTGTCTGTCTTTATGCTTTAACTTCTGTTTTATCCTCATTTAATTTGTGCCCTTTGCAGCTTACTGAGCCCTAATTACCTCTGCTACCACCTCACTGTATTCAATTATAGCCTTCATCTCACTGACCTGATGTCTCTGTCCTCATCAAATCTCACCTTTCTGACTTTGCCCATTATTTTTGTACAAAGTCAGTACCCTCCAAGGGGACTTCAGTTCTTGCATTCTCACTTCATTTTTCCTGACTACTCCCAAGCACTTTCTTTGCTTTTCTCTGCCTTCACCTTTCCCAGTTACTATGGGATTCACCAGGGCACGGATGGACCAGTGGCACTCAGGCTGTGGTTTCAGCCAGGGCACATTGACGTGGCTTGAGGAAAATAGATCTATACATCAGCCTTTCATAGTAAGGGTAAAAAAAAATCTCCCACTCCCACTGCATGGCTGTGATAAACCCTCAGATGCCCATGCAAGGATACTTAATTTTTTCCTAAGACTTTTCTGGTGAATGCTATCCCACTGCTGTTTGGGTGCCTCCTCTCTGCATTTCATTCCTCTTCCTATTATCTCTTCTCCCACCATCCCATCCCACAGCTGTCAGGTCATGATCTCTAGATACGTCTCTTTCAGGTTGCCTAAATGTCACATATTCCTTCTTTCCTGACCTATTTTTGCTCTGCTCCTCCTCTTTTCTTTCTGGGAGAGGGCTGCACACTGACAGCATTCACTTGTCTCACACCTGGAGCCTTCCTCCTCTCTCTCTTCATTCTGCTCTGTCTCCTTATCCCTGATTTTGTTAACTTCTCTGAAAAGGTTGGTAATTTTCTTGTAGTTAACATCCTTTCCCATTGTCCCATATCTTTCTTTTCATACTTCCAGGCTCACATGATGGTGACTTCTGAGTGATTTATGGGCTGTTATTTGGAAGTGGGGATGGTTCATGACCTGAAAAACTGTTAGCCACAACACAGAAATGCCCCTGAAGTTTCATTTCTTGCTGACTTGATCCTTCAGAGTGCCTGGGTTTGATAATTTTCCTCTTTTCCATCCTTTCTTCCCTTCTGCTGTCAAGCCCCTTCATGGGTTATGCCTGCAGCTCCATCCTTCTTCACCAGCAGATTTCTGGTCAGTGCTTGTATCTCTGTGGGTCACCTGAATCAAACTTTATCTACTGATGCCAATATATGTGGTCCATGATGCCTCTGTGTCTGCTAATCCCATTCACCTCACTAGTGCTTCTTCTACAAAAGGAATTCTGTGACTGGCAACTGCTGCCATTGTGCCCCATGCCAGGGAGGTTATGAGAGATCTGGTCATAAGGACCTGGTGCAGGAGCCTGAGCCTATTAAAAATGTCTGTTCACATAATTTCTTTCTGGTTTTGTGTTTCTCACATCTCAGAGGTGAGGAGGACCTGGGCAATTACTCTTTCTAGGCTGCACAATTCCCACACTCATTAGTCAGGTTTCTAATTCCTCGCAGTGGTCTGGTTCCCATTTCAGCTCATTTCTTAGTTACATGTTTGGCTTCATCATTGATCCCAGAAGCTCCACTCCTCTAGTTTGGCTGAAGAGCGGTGCTGGTGGTGAGCAGTGGCCTTGAGGACATCTGTGTACCTCAGGTGTTGAGTTGTACATAAAATATACCTGCCTGGGTCCTTTGTTGTGCACAGGGAGGCAAGGCCTGATGTCCTGCAGCTCAGCCCCACTCAGGGAAAGTCTCCAATAATGGCTTTGAGCTTCTTTCTCCCACAGTGAGCTATTGCCTTGGGGAGGAGTGTGGCTCCTAAAATCACATGCAGATTTCCCAGTTGCTAGTGCAATCTCAGATGAATATTTGCCTGGGAAGGCACAGGCTGTGAGCTTTTCCCTGAGTTATTTTCTCACTTGAGGCTTGCTCCAGAGACAATCAGCAGAGTTACTGCTCGATCTCTCACTCATGAAGGAGTGAAGGATGTCATGCCAGGTTCTGCTTCTGACCTTATGTTAGAAGAGAAACTGCTTTTATCACTTTTTCTTCTGACATGACTGTACTCTTTTGTCTTCTTCCTATTCTTCTTGAGCATTATGCTCCCATCACAACCCCCTTGCTAACCACAGAATTCTTTTTTACCTCCCTTCTTCCCTTTGCTGTGCTATGCTATTAGAGAGATACATGAGACTAAAAAAAGGTGCAAATTTGAAAAATACAGAGCTGTTTTGATTATCTGGTTGCTTTTGTGCCATCCTTGAAAATACTTTCTGTGTATGATACTGTTCTTTTAAATCAGAGGAGAACTTGCTTTCTCTGCTCATTGAAATGTTTTGTAGTACACACAGGGACAATAATATGACAGCAGAGGTTCAGGTATGCTGAATGATTCCCATTTATCCCAAAGTTTTGCATGAAAGTAGATTATTATGAGATCATTGAACAATTCTCTTTCTAAGACTCCCAGACTAGGCAGTCTGAACCCAATCCCTTCCCAGGGCACAATGAAATGAGATCTTGAGCCCTATTACAATATTTATCCCAAGGCATCAGATGGAATGACAGAGCTTAATACTGTAAGGTATTACAGTAGCATTTTTTACCATGTCCAACTTACATTTCAGCTTTGCTTTAATTTATTTACCTTTAAATTCAGTGCATTTATGCTTCAAATGTGCACTGTGGCTATTTCTGCCTGGTAAAAAACAGGTAATATGTGTTCTTACATCTTGTCATAAACGTGTATAGAAGCACATTATGAGGGTCAGATTTTCAGCAGATACAAACCAATGTTATTTCATTAATGTGTTTGTAATATCAGCCAACTTTCACTAGTTAGAACTATTTATGGCTATTTCCCCCTTTATACAATGGATGGGTTTCAAGGTCACAGTTACCAATAAAACAGTGAAGAATTGGGTCAGACATGAGTGTCTGCACCTACTGCAAGCTGAATAAACTACTTAAAATCAGTTGTGGTGCTACAGGCCCCAGCTGACATAGGAATTGGTGAGTGTTCAGTATGTGGGCTTGGGAACATGGTATCTGGGAGGAGGGATTTGGAGTTTCACTGCCTGTTTCCTTATGGGAGTGCTGCAAGTGAAGCAGAATGATGTGATGTGTGAGAAAGGTGTCTGTGGGTGTGATGACGATGGCACTGGGTGGTTTACCCAGGTTTTGGTGCAATTCAGGACATATTCTTCATCTTGCCATACTCCTCTGCTCACTGGGGTGAAATAAAGGTGCTGCTCCTGTCCTGTGTACTGAGAACTTTAGAGAAGAGGAGCTTTTCTTTTTTAACATAAAGCCCTCATTGAGAAAGGCAGGTTATAGCTGTATGGATGCATTGCCTGTACGGGTAAGCACCAGAGCTCTTCTGTTTGGATGATGGATCATAAACACTCCCATCATTTTTGGAGTTCCATGGGGAAACAGGTAGAGGTGAATCTCTATGACTTCGATGAATACTAAGGCTTTTGTGAAATCTGGCTCTTTCCTAGCCTGGCCATTGAAGGCTCTGCCTTGCTGTCTTGAATGACAGTTTTATGTGTAATGTGCCTTTCCCTCCACACTCCTCCTGGCAGTTTTCTTCCAAAGCTATCTCAGAGTGGTAATTTGGGAAATCATGCTTTAAGTTTCCAATTCCTCTGTTGACAGACCTCTTTCAGAGTCCAGGTCACTCCTTTAATGTGGATTCACCTTTTGCCACCCTAAGCAATATGTTTGCTACTTTATAAATTTAAAGTTGTGTCAAAACAACACCTTCTGTTCTGACGTGATGGTGGAGCTCCAGCAATGAACACAGCAGCAAACCCCAGCTATCCCCTCTCATTCAGGAGCTCTGCCATCCTTTGGAGCAGGTGGACTGGTGTTTCTGACTTTTTTGGGCACATCTGCATCTTAGGCATCTGTCACACTTTTGGACTGTTGCTGCACTTTCTGTCCTATTTCCTTTCAGGAGGAGAGTGCAGGTGTGCTGAGCGTGGGGTTCTACTGTGGGCCTTTAGCTGGGAGCACTAGCTGCATATTGCTCTGGAGATCAGGCTGGAGTGATGAGAATAGTATTATACTATATATATTATAATTAAGAATATTATATTATTATTATATTATATGTGAGTGGGTGTTTGTGGATGCTAAGGATAAAATGGTAAGGAAGGAAAGTGATTGTTAATCAAGGAACATGGTCCACCATGCAGGGTCTCTCATGAAGAACATTGCACAGGGAAAAGGACTGCAAGCAAAGTGATCAAAATAGCTAAATTTTTGAATGGAAGACCTTAAGAAGGATATGAAAGCCACTGATGAGTGAGAAGAAAACACTTCAGTCTATTTTTGATATTTGTATTAATTATCTGTGCCTCATTATGCCTTGGGACTAGGCAGTAATTCAGCCTTGCTTTTGTACTTGGGTCCAAGGACCTGAGAGCCAAAATCTCATTACTCAGGATTTCCTGTGACTGAAGGACAACTTCATCCAAGCAGGCAAGATCTGGGACATTTTTGAGTATCTCATCGACTTTCTACATGCTATGCCCAGCTGATAGGAGTTTAGGTGGCATCACCACACACCCACAGCTGAGTTCCAGGTGCCTAATCTGGTCTTCCCCAGCTCCTGTTTGCAGATGACTTAATACAAAGAGTTTAGTGAGTCAGTTTAGAGCTTGTTTATGCTTTTTCAGTGTTGTTACCAGTAATGATTGAACAAATTTAAAGGCTAACATGCAATGGATCACAGATGAATCTTGCTGTACAATAATTCACTAACTTGCCAGGATCATACCTTGCTGAGGCATTTCTTGTCCTCAGGGAAAACAAAGACTTATGTGACTGGTGCTAGAACTGGATACAGAGCACAGTCTGTACCTCATCATCTTCCTGGGAGCCTAGTTTCAGGACCTCTGGTAATTTCTCCAAGGTTGATAATGTTGAAAATTAATAATTCCCCACTTGAATTAATTAATGTAATTCAATTGTTTTAGTATTAGGAATGTAATGAAGGAAAAGTGGATGTGGGGGTAGTGAACCCAATTAAAATAAAAGTGTTTCATTCAATTCACAATTTTGCATTAGTGAATCTGTGAAAAGAAGATTTCAGAATTAAAAACAGAAGTAGGTTTGATGTTGTCCATTACCACACTGGGAATCCATCTATACTACTACAATAATAAGAAATTCAAGACATCTGTGTCAGGAAAGATCATCTGGTATGTACTGCTCCTTTCTGAATTTCTAAGAGTTTGTTAATCATTTACATGAGAATAGAAAGAGACAGTCAAAGGAAAAGAATATGTAATGATCCTTTACCTCTACTTCTAATACTGGAAATAAGTCATACATCCTAGAAGGGACCCTCCTCCAGCATGGTAAGGTTTACAAGCTTTATGAAATCACTACCTACCAACTAAATTCCATCTGTTCAAAATTCTCCAGGAAGCATGGCATTGCACTAGATTTTGGCAAACTGCTACATGAAGTTCATCCCCATATTAGCATTTTAATTGCTGGCTCATTGTTTTTATGCTGCAAGACTCAGTTTGCAACAGTATGTAAGTTGCAATTAGTTTTTACTGTGTGATTCATTAGTTGCTATAAAGCATGTCGTGCTGCAACATTTGGAAGGTAATATGCTAGAAACAAGTGCTTGCACTCAAAAGTGTGGAGAGGCTTTGGAAATGTGGCAGTCCTGCCTTTCCCACACAGAGCTCACATTTGTTGGCAGGACATCATCCCTCAAATGAGATTTAGCTGACAGCTGCAGATAAAATTGTTTCCCAGTGACAGGTTTTCCATGTAAACAGCATCTTGGTCCTGCAGCCTGCTCCGTATGGGTTTACATCTGCCTGGGATTTGACTGAAGTTGGTGGAATGGACACAGGTGTGAGAGTTTCCATTATGGGAGTTTGGCTGCTGAGCTCAGCCTGGTTTGTGATATTCCTCTAGGGAGGCTTTTGACGTCTTTTTCATGCCTCAAGAATCTCACACTTCTTTTGGAGCTCCTGTTCATATTGCTTGTGATGGGGAGGACGTGTGTGTGTTTAAGTTACATTGATCGGTTTTGCCTTGAGAAAGGGGGATAAATTAAGCAGCATCTTTAAAACTCTGATAATTCTATAGTCCTATATTGCTTAGGCAAAACAGCAGGTATTTTGACTGGGCTTAAAACCAGCCAAGAATTATTGGCTCCATTCTGTTAAGAACTGAGGTTCATTTTGCCTTCTTCTGTCTCTTTTGAAAACTGTTGTCTCTGACAGAAAATTTCCACAAAAAATGCAATGAAGGACATGATCAGCGAGTTTTCCTCTGCTGTATGCATAATATGACAGCTTTCTGAGTATCCATGTCTGTCATGTTATTTTATCTTCCGTGACTGGATGAAACTACCCTGGAAAGGTTATTTTGCATTTGGCGCTGGCAAGTCCAAATTGTAACCCCAGGCTATGAATGGCCTGTCTGGACTGTGCCACACCCCACCTGCCACTTCAGCACTCACTGGCAGCACCTCACTGAAGGTGTAAAGCTAAAAATGTAGCCTATACTTTTGAGGGGGAATTTGAATTATTCAAGACTGATGAATAAACAATGGATGCAAAGAACAATAGTTGAAAAATCTCCCCTGTGGACAATTTTCTGTGGGATTTTCTAGGTTTCTTCTGTTTTCACAAATGCCTTGAAGATTTGAAGTCAAAATTTTGTCCCTGTTGGCTGTCAGAAGTTTTGCACTGGGAGTATTTGCCAGGTGAAGAAAAATACTGCTTATTCCCAGAGAAATATACTTAAGTCAAACTAAACCGGTGCATTTGTAATTTTACAACAAATTAGGTAAAATATAAGCGTTCAGTACTTCAGCTCAGACTGTGTCATCACTTAATTTTCTAGCATATGCTTTACACCTGTAGGAGTCAAAAGCACCTGCAGCTGTTCAGCCTTCCCTGTTGGTTTGGTATTAGTGGCAGCTGCCTCCCAGTCCTGATTTTCCTCTCTCAGTTTAAGCATCTTGCTGCTTATACCAATTATAATGCAGAGTGTGGTTGGTGTGTGGGGGAGATTTTAGATGTATGTTCTAGTTATAAGTTGATAACTCTGATTGTGGAAGAGAAATTTTATTTTGTTCTTTTACTTTTAGCTGTACAACATGTTCTCTGGTGTGCTGGGACAGAAGGACCACTGAGAGTGTCAGTGCAGTGGTCAGCTGTGCTGATGCAGCAAGCTGAAAAACAGGTAAGGTGCCTGATTCCAAAGGTTTTATGTTGGGTGTGAGTCAGAAACTCAGGATTTATGGCTCTTTTTGTATTTTTGCTGCCTGGAAAGTGAAAGCTGTGGGCACTGTACTGACAGCAGAGAAGGTAACACCAAGATGGAAATCTTTCCCCTTCTGTCTTTTCCTATTTTTATAGTTTATAGTGCATGGAGCAGCCAAAACCTACTCCGTGAAGTCTTAGCTAGTAGTCACTGTTGGTGTGCTGTGCCAGAACTGCCTGTGAATAATTTCTGATGGAATTTTTTTTGGAGTGAGAGCAGGTGGGATTTCCTGAATAAGAGTTTGCCTTGCTCAGGATAGAGGACCAAGTCTTGCTGACAGCCATAGACCAGCTGCTCTGATTACAGGGAAATACATAGAATCGCCCACAATATGTTGAGATGGAAGGGACCTACAAGGATAATCAAGTCCAACTCTTAACCCTACACAGGACCGTCCCTAAGAGTCACACCATGTGCCAGAGAGTATTATCTAAATGCTTCTTGAACTGTTAGGCTTGGTGCTGTGAATGAATGAGTTTCTTGTGTTCTGCACTTGGTGTAAAGTCTTGCTCCAAATGTAAGAGCACATGAAGGAATGGCCAGAGAGATCAGGATCGCCATTTGCTCTGCTAGTCCACTGATGCTCCACATTCATGGGCAGTGCAGAGCAGGTAGTATACACATGGAAAGAGAAAGTGAGGATCAGAGATTTGAATGGGGCAAATGTGAGATGGTGGAAAATGGGCATTGAGTCTACTGAACTGGACTGTGCCTGTCCAGTTGTCCTTGATTTAATCCTGTAAGTGTTACCCAAACTCTCCTGGGGATGATGGTTATTCTGTACCCAACAGATCTCCAGGAGTGTGACTAAGGGTCTTGTGGGTTGTGAAAATATAACCATGAGGACATGCCTCCCTTGTAAATCCTCCTCTGTTGTAGTGAAAATATTTATTTTCAGCACAACTTAAACTGGTTAAAAGGATAAGCTAAGCTGGCACAAAGGCTGTGTTGCACACGAGTAGGACTGTCTATGTGGTGTATGCCTATAACTGTAAGTAACTGAGGATTACATGGTGTATTATAGTGATCAAACTTTACTGCAGAGGCAAATCCTTCAGCCAGAGTTGGTCACATCTTTGTTGGACAGCATGGATGGAAAGGGAATTTTTCCACAGTGATTTTTTTTGCTGTGTAAGCTGTAAAGAAAAATAGTGACTTCTTTGATGTTGTACAAATTTTCATTCAAGAAATAGGTGAGCAGATTAATAATTTTCTCTAGAGGCAAAAATATTGGTTTCTTTTTTATTTTTCACTTTCCAAAATATTTCTTTGATGGGGGAGGGCAAGATGGGAAAGTTGTCAAAATTTCTGTGGTTTGTCCCAGCACTGTTGGGTCTGTGGTGTTTCATTTCAGAGGTTTTCTTCTCCTCCGTCTTCTCTCTCTCTCTCTCTTTTTTTTTTTTTTTTTTTTAAAACAAGCACAAGCTGTAGGTGGGGAAAGTTTGAATGGAAATGGAGTTGGCAGAGGCATTATATGTGAGACTGCTCCTTTTAACACACCCCACATACCACCAGCAGTGTTACCCAGTGCTGCTGCTTCCCTGAGACTTTTGCGGGTGATGTAGTGGTTTGCTGAAAACTTTCTGGGTGCTCAGAAATCTTGGGGAGTGATAGATTTTTTCTATTTTACTGCTTCTCACAGGTTCTTTTCAAATGTGGTTTACTCTAGTGGACAAATGAAAAGCTTGACTTATTCATGACTCAGTATTTAAATCACATGGCACTGTGAGAGGTGTGGGGTAAGTGTTCATTGTCCAGCCTTGCCCATGGAAAGTGGTGCAAAATTCTGGATATGGGAAACAATTTGATGCTTGCTTGGATGCTTGTGTGGGTGGGGGGAAAGGAGACTAAGGCAAGCCTGGGCTCAGACTGGCTTGGGTGTGAGTGTGTTTGGTGCCTGTTTTACTCTGCAAGACCATGCCAGGGGAAAGCACTGGACATATCTTCAGTATTTTGGCGTAATGGAAGAATTCAGTGCAAGTCAGCCCAGTGTTCACAGGAGGTAGCAGGAATCTCCTGGAGGAAATGGGAGCAGAGGAAATTGTACCTTTAACGAGGAGCTTTAAGCAGAAATGTCAGATCAAAGATGGCATAAAGCAAATGTGTAAGAACCCACCCTGCCCACACACATATGTAGCTTTGGAGTGAGACCAGTTGCATGCTCCAAGATGCCATGGCAGTGCCTGATGATGGCCAAAGCTCATGTTAAGACAGAAAGAAAAACATGGCTGTCACTTTCAACCTGTCAAGCTAGCCGATATCAATGCTACATCAGATCAATTAATGGTTGATTTGTTTATCTATGTGTTTCTCTGGCACACCCAGCCCCTGTTTCTGCAAAAATGTACGTTTGCATCATGCAAGACTTCATTTGTCAGTGGAGATGCTCAGGATGTTAGTTAAGTGTAAAGTAATTTGTTTGTTTTACTAAATGCAATTTAACAGAAGCTGTGCAGATTAACTGGGTAGAGCTACACTGAATACCATGGCATCTGCAGGTTAAAAAAAAAAGACAAATTATGATATTACTCTTGGTCTATGATTCATTGGGAAGAGTTCAGGAGCCAGGCATTTTCTTCAAAGAAATTATTCAGTGAAGACTGAACAGTGCCTATAAAACAACAAAAATACCTCTTTGCAATGGTTTTAAATATTGTTGTACATAAAAATCTAATTTATATGGTATTAAGGACTTTTCTTTAGACTACAAATCATCTTTGAAAAATGTCATCTTCTAAATGGTTTGTCAGATGCATCTCAAATACTTTTATGATTATTACTAAATGGAATTAGGGCACCTTGTAGTAGTTTTATTATGTTTTGCACTACTGTAATGGATTACAGAGAGGCTCTCACTGCTGTAGTTCAGGCTGCATAGCAACTTCTAAGTCAATAGACATTTTTCATAGGTTCTTTGCTTTTTGGGAAGATGTACCAGTTTACTCTGAAATGATCCATGCCTGATGTTAGCTGAAAGGGGGAGCAGTCAAACTTAGCTGCTTGTGTTCATTAAGAAAGTGCAAGATGGGTGTAAATGATTGGCGTTTACCACTTATTTTCGTTTCTTGCTTTGTCTGGCAATTGGAAGCACATCTGCTGCATCCCACTGAGCCACTAAGAAGGCTGAAACCAAGGAGGGATTCACCTTAAGTTGTGTTAGTGTTGGTTGTGTAGGGTTCATGGGATCTCACTCCCCAGGCTCCCATGACAAACAGTGGTGCTGAGGGAGTGACTCCAGACCTGTGTCCTCCTGGGGTGGCATTTGGAGGCCATCCATGAGAACACACAGTGCGAGGCTCCAATGTTTATGGGGCTGGATCTAGCCTTCTCTTTGTAGCTAAGCTAGTCACTGTTGGCCAGGCTGAAGAGAAGTAAGTATGAGGGCATGATTTGTCTCAGTTTAGATGTCTGCAGCAGCAATGTCTTCATTAGTACAGGGAGGGAGCTTGGATGGAAACTTGCATTTGGTCTAATGAAACCCATGTGTGTAATCTCAACTACTTGTGTGGACTTTTCCAACACAGAAACAGAGCATGATTCGTCCTACCTTTGTCAGAAACCTTCACATGGGATGAATTCATAGAACCATTGTGGCTGGAAAAGATCGCTTCTAACCCAGCACCACCATGCTCACCACTAAACCATATCCCCAAGTGCCACATTTGTGTGTTTTTTGAACATTCCCAGGGATGGTGATTCCACTACTGCCCCAAGCAGCCTGTTCCAATGCTTGACAACCTTTAAGTGAAGACATTTTTCCTAATAGCTGATCTAAACCTCCCCTGGTTGGCAGTTTGAGGCCTTTTCATCTCATCCTCAGTAACTACCTGTGTTCTCCATTGACTGCAGACAAATCCTGGGTGAGTCACTTAGACATTATGGCTTACCTGGAGCCAGCTCAGGTCAAACAGGATAAATCCTAGCTTTACAGTCTGTAAAAAGATTTCTGCTGCCTAAAGTCTGCAAGTTATATCCAGCTGCACCCTGTAGTAAAAACAGCTGTTTCCTTCAGAACTTGTGTAATTTTGTCCTTAACTCACCACAGTTACAGCACCATGCCTAGGTCACTGAAGAAATTGGTTTTGGCTTCTGATTCACGGAGTTACTTTGAAAATATAAGCCATCACCCAAGTAGTATAGCATCTTATGCCAGTAATGGCTGGCCCAATGACATTGGTTAAACAGCTCTTACTGCTCCCATGCTTTTCCCTATTCACAAAACTACTTATGTGCTTGCTAGATGAGTGTTGAAGTAAAGCACCAGCATATAAGTGCTTTGCTGAACAGGGATTGATTAAAATACATACTTTGGGGCCTTACTTAATTATGTGTTGGGGACTACATAATTGGCACTATACTGAAGACAGCTAATAGCTTTCTTCTGATAAATCTGAACATGCACAGCAGTCCTGAACTGTAATTTAGCATGATAATGCCAACTTCATCAAAGCCCATGGAAAAAAAGCAGAAAGACATTTGGCTCTCTGAGTCCTTGTGAGCTGACTGAATTAGTGATTGCAGTCTCTGATCTGATAAAAAGCAGCTTCAGTGTGTTTTTCTACTGAAGTAGCTTCTCACTTGAGTGGAATGGAGAAGGCCCTGCACAGCTGGCAGAGTCTGAGGTTCCCAAGGTAATAAGGTGCATTTTTAGCCACTAGTCAGGGTCAGGCTGACAAACAGTGGCACAAGATAAATTCAGTACCGATCTTGAAGAGATTATAATGCCTTAAATGTTTTAAATAGTAGTCCAGGTCATGATGGGTGATGCTCACTGAACTGTGGGTGTAGTCAAAGGGATTAAGTTATTTCTAAGCCCTCTGCTCTGTGTTTCCAGGGTCAGCTAAAAGCTACTACTCTAACAGCACCTTCACAAAAATGTGTCTTTAGTGAGAATCTTTCTTTGAGACTAATTTGAGTCTGTTTTCTTCTCTTTCTTGCAATACAGAGAGAGAAAAAGGCAATCTCCTGTGCAATGGAGTGCAGGCATGTGTTGATGTCCACACCTCATACAAGCAGAAGTAGGCAGGACAGAGGAATTCTTGAGGGAGGTGCAACCTGTGATCTAAAAGCTGCATGGGTCAGCTCCCCAAATCGAGTCCTGGCTGTAACTGCTGGTTTGTCATTCCAGGGCAGAGACAGGGCTTAGAACATATCTTCCCTGCTGCTGTCTTTCTTCTTTGTCAGTTCTGCAGGACATCTCTCATGTCTTTGTACTGGTGTGATCACTGCTGAAAAAAGCCCAAAGAAAGACTTGTCAGATGTGTTGTGTTGGGAAGAAATGTGTTTTTCTTTGCAACTGAGAAATCATTGAATTTTATGTTTGAGTTTTCCCCTGTGTTTCTGGACCTCAGCATATGCTGTATTGTGTTGTGAGGAAAATAAGCCTGTGCAATATCAATGTGTCCAGGGCATCCAAGGTGGGTGCAAGGTCCTGTCTGCAAAAAATAGACAGGTGAAGCAAAAAGTCATGAGATGTTTAAATTTTTTAAGAAAATTGGCATTTGACAAGAAAAGCTTTTGAACATCCACCATAAAAGCATGAAAGAGTTTTTCTTCTGAAGGATAACTTGGCTGCCTCTATCAGCAAGTGCTTCACAGCTCATGGGAAGGAGGAGTCTCCCTACCTTGAGGCCCATCTGTGGTTATTTATCATGGGATCTATCCCGCCAGCCAAATATCTAGGGCCTTGTTAAGAATAGTTTTGCCACTGGGGAGAGCCAATGACTTCAGTAGATAGTTCTTCTCTGTTCATTTAACAGAAACATTAAAAAAGCCAAGTCTTGCTCCCCTAAAAGTTACAGAAGTATGAAGTAGTGGAGGGTTTTACTGCTAGCAATTTATTATTCTACAGCACTCTGTCCACAATATGGTCTCTTTCCTCACTCAAGCTTATAGGGAAAATATTTGACTTATTTTCAATAAATCTGAAGGCCATTAAGTAGCAAGGGATTAGGTTTACACTGAGATCTATGTGTTGCCACAAAATGAGAAGGGGAGAAGAGTTTGTCTTGTGCCTACCCAAGTTCTACAGTGAAAATATTTTTCTGTGGGAGCAAGAGATACAAAATCCATGCTCTGCTGTGGATGTTGCAGAAGGATCAGGTCTTCCATCCAATCTCCCCCTGTGCCTGGAAGGACCCTACCTGTTAAGTTATCAGAACTCAAGGGTCACCTGGAATGCACCAAACCCTCCACATCATCTCTCTTTTGACATGTGGGACTGGAATCCACTCAAACACTTTCTCATGGTTCTCCAATGGTCTTTTTGCTTTTCCTGCTCCTTGCTCAGGCCTTCAGGAAGATCAGTGCTGTGTGTGTTGGCTGTGCAGTTTTGATCTTCAGGTCTCCTTGCATGGACAATGTAACACCGGGGTGAGTCTAGATCTGTGATGGGAACTATGAATGACCTTCATATCGGAAACATATTTACTGCCAACCAAACCTTGTATATTGGTACTGATTTTGAGAGTTTTTGGAGATATAGAAATCATTATTTTTGGAGGGAAACCAAACACCACCACCCCTCCCCCAATCTAATATCCCCTCCAATGACATCTTCTTGAAAAGGAATATGTCGCATTGTTAAGATTTACTTATTGCACCTCCAGCAGTCTGAGCAGGTGAGACACTGTTTCATGTGACCTTACACTGTCACAGCCTCAGGAGATCTGTCTGCAGCCCATTCACAGACAAACATCTTTGAATGCTCCTGCTTGCCTCTGAAGGCCTGAACTCAGCCTCAGGAGAAGCTGAGACTTTAAGTGGCCACCAAGAAGACTTGAGAAGATCTGGACATGTTCACTGTCCAGAGCTAATAGGGCACTCCACCTCCAAGGAAGAATCTACAGCTTAAAGATTACCCTTGTCAAAAAGCACCTAGGAACTCCTGCTGGCCAAAGTCCATGTAGAAGCAAGTATAAATCCCAGAGATATGGAGAATGTTGCAGAACTGTCTGGAGGGCATTTTTATATTTGGACTGGATCAGTCTGCACTCATCAAACAGGCATGAGAGAAGTGGCAAAAAGCCTGTAGAGAGGGCAGATGGCACAGTTGTGCTTGTGGCTTTGCCAGCTAAAGGGAAAAGCTTATCGTGGGAGACAGCATTTGCCAATTTCCCCTGTATTTATTCTATTTTCAAGCGTTTCAGATACTGAGTGTATTTTTTTTCTCTTTCTTTATTGTAGTTTCTGTTGTTGAGATGAAATTATTTTTCTGGTGGATTTTCTAGTGCTATTTTTGCATTGGATTTGTACATTGGTACGACCAGCTTGTATTAAAAGTGGTTAAATGGCTTTTCCTTGTTTATGAACCTACTGCTGACATAAATATTTTAATGTCATTAAGTGACTGCTCCTCTTCATGAGAGTGCAAAATATGATGCAAAACTGAAATAAATGTTACATCAGGGAACTCTAGGGAGCACTGAAAAAGTAGTCTTTAAAGCAGTAGCAGAATTGTAATTTATGTTTTTACTTAATTCTGTTTCCCAGGAAATTATCCAGTTTTATAGTCTAAAAAGAGTGATCTTGTCCAAAGGGGAGACATATTTTACTGAATGTTGTCTAACCTTAAATCAGGACTTACTGTTCCTTGAACAAGGTGGAACAGATGTTAGAATAGCCTAAAAGAAAACAAAGCACCTCTGGCAGTCCCCTGAAATTAAGCAAATGGCAAGTAATTGTTAAATGGAAGGTAGGAAAAGGGGTATCATTTTCAAGTCTGGTTTCTTCAGAAAAACCCCAAACAAAAAATAAGAAAACTCCCAGCAACAACTTCAGGAGGCTTGGGAAGGGTGATAGCTACAATCCAAAGAACTGTAGTTGTCTTAAGAGTCCTCCTGTGATCCCCTCATAGTCAATAGAAGCTCAGTACTCACTAGTACAGACTCAGGCTCCACCACAGAGCAAGTATCTACAGCAAGACAGAGAAAATGTGTTTGTAAGGTCCTTCCATGGGAAGTGAAAGGATTTTGGGTTGGTGGCTCAGCTGCAGCAAGTTCCATCTATGGCATGGATGGAAAGTTTTTTGGGCCATGCTGTATCTATGTGCCAACTCCCCTGCATGTATGTGCCCATACTCACATTAAACCTGTTGAGCTTTAATGTCCAAGCATGAGTGCTTTTTGAGAGAGCAGAAGCTGCATGAAGCTGTATAGGCAGGGCACAGGGATGTCTCCATGCTCTCCTCACGCCACAAAGCTGCCCAGGTCCCAGTATCCCCCATTATTGCATCTCTCAGTAGGAGCACACAAGATGAATGGCAGGCATCTAAATTTGATGAAGAGTGTACTGCAAACAAAGTAGGAAGAATATTAATTTGTTGAGAGTTAAGGAGCTAATAGAGAATCACAAAACTTCTGGGAACCGACAGTGATGAGGATTAAAGAGTTGTGAATTATTAACTTACTGCCAGGAGACGAGAGAGGTGCAGTGCAACTGATCCTCTCCACTGCTTCTTCCCTGCTCTGCGTGACTTACACCCACCTCAGATTACAGAATCTGCCGTAAAAATTAAATTGCACTGCCAAGAACATTCCAAGGACAAAGACAAAACACTAAAGAATGCTCCCATCCCTGGAGATGCTGTTGCTCTGCATGTTCACTCTGCAGTTCAGATTTGCACCCCAGGGATTTCTGCTGCAGGTTGATGACAGTCTCATTGTTCATGTCCCTGCATCTCCCTCACAGTGTGTCCTTTCTGGTACAATCCTGCAGAGACAAAAGTCTGTGTAAATGAGCATAGCTCCATCTGTCAGACACTCTGTTGTAGCCAGCCCATGTGAGGTATTCATGGCTTCTTGCCAGTCCTCTGGCTGTGTATCCCCAGTAGTCCCCACTGAAATTGTCCCCTTCAAGTACCTGGATGATGCTTCTCTCTTGCCAGCCAGATGGGATGTTTTAGCTCAGCTTTGCCATGAGAGGGGATCAAGTGCTGTTGAACAGATTCTTCCCTTGTCTTAGCTCCATGCATCCAGAAGTAGAAGTGTGCAACCATGTGAATCCCTCTCTTCCCAGCATCCCAGATACCTGTTGGTATTGTCAGAAGGCAAGTTGAATCAATAAATGACATATGACCCTTTTATTTTCAGCTGAATTGTCAGCTGTCAATACACCTTGCTGTAGCCTGAACAGAATGACTTGAACTGTTACTCCCAGCCTGGCACTGAAATGCCCAGACAGATGGTGGGACATGAGTTTGGGCTTGCATGACTTTGACTCTCCATTGCTTCCTGTGCAATATCTTCTCCTTCATGCTGCTGTCACCAAAAAGCAGTCAGGGATTGCTCTTGCAGCAGATTTCAGTCTGTAAACAGCCTGTTGACAAATGGTGTTGGGTAATACAGAGCTTGTTTGTGCTCTGCTTTGTTCATCTCTGCTATCAACTACTATTTGATCCTGGTTTCACTATTACCAGGCTGCTGCAGAGACCTTAGAGTGAGGAACAATGTAAATTAAAGACAAAAAGGTGTACCCAATAATTCATTGCCTTTCTCACTTCTAATTTGGCACTGGGATAATATCACTTCCTAATACAACATTTAGTACGTGGCCAAATAATACTAAATTTAGGTATTCACTCTACCCTGTTTACCATTCACATAAAGAGGTAAATATTGCTCAATGAGTCACTGTTATTTCCATAGAAATAG
Organism: Myrmophylax atrothorax; assembly: GCA_026770055.1. Taxonomy (NCBI): domain Eukaryota; kingdom Metazoa; phylum Chordata; class Aves; order Passeriformes; family Thamnophilidae; genus Myrmophylax; species Myrmophylax atrothorax. The sequence goes on from JAOXXN010000395.1 coordinate 5,917,754, forward strand.
TTCAGCTGCCCTAAAAACTTACTCCTTAATTGTAATAGGCAAAAGATGTGTTAAGTAGTGAAAGCAAAGCAGCTGGCAGAGGGGATGCCACACACTTTCCTCATATACAACTTGATTACTTCTTATTGTTTAATGCCTGGAGGGAAATGTTGCACATCACTTCTAGGTAAATATCGTAGGGCATGACTTAATTTTTAATACTGAAGGCTATGGCTCTGAATTTATTATCACTTTCTTAGCTATTGCAATTTATTTTTCCTGACAGGCACAGATCCCAGGGTGCTTTATCTCACAAGGACATTGATAAAGGGGAAATGCTTTCTTCAAAATAGGAACTCTCTGTGGGGAAATGAACAAAAGAGCTGCTTCTTCACACTGTTCCCTTCCCTCACTGACTCTGCTAAGTGAATAGTGGGGTGGATCACAGCTTGTGCATGTGAGTGTGTCACCTGCAAAAGTAGCAGCAAAGTGTGGGGTCAATGACAGCCTATAGCTGTAGGTATAACATAACCAGTGCATGGGGGTTTTGTAGGAGAGACAAGAATATTTCTGTGTGATGTTGCATTTTGGATATCTTCATGCACAAATGTATAGTGAGATGTCCCCAGCCAATGCTTTGTGACTAACAGTGTAACATTTAAGTAATGAGTTAATCATAGATTGTCCCAAGAAGTCAACACAGTCATGACTGTGGCTTATGGTGAGCAGCCACTGCTGTCTTGCTCAATCACATTGGCTTATTTATACCTTATACTCCTTCATCCTTATGCACTGTGCCAACTTCTTTCCCACTCAGTACACTGCTTGGAAAGAACTCCTGTTGTACCTCCTCACAAGGGCTGCGTTTTGGTTGACCTTTGGTTTTTCTTCAACATTTTTCTGGATTCTGGGTCCCACACTAGCTGCCAGACACCTATTCCTCTAGCAAACAGCTTACCTCTTCCCTCAGCACTCATATCCACAAGATTAACCTCCTGAATGCCTGGTCACAGCTTCCTCCTCCTCACCTCCTTTTTCCTTGTTTTTGACATAAGGATTTCCTTTGCTCTGTGTTTCACAGAGCCACCCACAAGGAAGGTTGGTTTGACAATGGTGCTTCTGCATGTGGGTGAGACACAAGTGGTCCCTCTTGGTGCCAGAGTGGGTGTCAAAGCTACAAGCTGGTGTAAATGCACAGCTCAGGCTGGGGCTGTACCCTTGACAATTCTTTTCTTTGCTGCTGATGTGCAGAAACAGCCTGCACCTTAAAGCTATATAATCTTCCCAGCACTAAGTTGTGCAGTGTTTTGTACCCCTCAGAGCTGTTCAGAAGCTGGAAAGTGAATTTTGTTTGCAAATCAAGTAAGCCTCTTGCTCATTTGTTTTTCTGGCAGCTCAGGGAAGACATGGGCCACTTGTTTTCTTCCTAGTTTCTGTGTGAGAGCATGGTGGTGTCTGTTCTGTTTGACATTGTCTGTGCTGTGTGCAGGAGGCTGAAACATGGATTTTAGAACTGTTGCCTCTTTGGGAACTCCAAGAAAATTAGGTATTTGTCTCATGAGATTCATCTGCTGGGTGGAAAAAATATTTAAATGGCTTCACAGGGCTGCAGGGATGCTATTCTTATCCCTTAAAGTGAGAAAGCAGGCTGCTTTGGTTTTGGCCCATCCACCTCTGCTGTGTCTGGATTTTGTCTCATACCCAGGCTAATGGGTACTGACAAAGAGAGGACAGGCTGATTTCCACAGTGCTCTGGGCAGTGTTTATACCAGTGCATATGTACCAGTTTGAACACCAAATAAAAGCAGTAGATGCAGATACTTTAAATGTGACAGGAACTGTTTATATTTGTGTTAGGAAGGACAACTCAGAGGAGCTGATGCTGAGCACCCCCTATAGCTACATACTATCATAGATTTTATTTCAAACCGAACTTAACCTGGTGTTCTGGAGTGACTATTTCCATCTTATATGTAGCTTGAAGCTGTCCAAAGGACTGGCCCTTGACATATATTCCTACACCCCATTTGAAGTGGGATTTTGACTGCATTTGGTGAACACCAGGGGAAGAGCTTCTGCTGCAGTTTCCTCTAGAGGAAATTAATTTCAGCCATGCCAATACTATACTCAAGTCCAAACCAATGCACTGGAAGTCAGGATCACTTCAAAACTTCCTTGCTGCTCTGAACCAAACAAAATACCCTAATGCAGACACAAACATCATGAATTAGACATGACTGAGAGTTTTTTCACGTGTGCCCTGTCCACATTAACTAGAACAAGTCCATCTGTTCCCACCTTCTTTTTGCTTTGGCTGGATATGGGGAAAAGTAAACTAAAAATGCTATGGCACGAAGAAAAATTGTACTGGAGATGAGTTGTAAACACTTTCCTTGTGAATGGGCTGGGTGAGCCCTGGTCTTGAAGCTGTAGGGGATTCATTAGCTGCAGCCTATGATGGGGTGAGCAGCTCAGCCAGGGATCTGGCCCAAGTACCAGGACAGAAAGAATAGCACCAAAGTCTGCACTAGAAACTGCTGAGCCACATTAGAGCCTGTATTTCTGATCAGATTTTTTGATATTT
>JAOXXN010000395.1:5927170-5946401 GCA_026770055.1 Myrmophylax atrothorax
AATAGAGGGGGTAGAATACATGGCTTTGATCACCCATACACAGAGATAACTGGTCCCATCTGCTGAACTAGGACATATATATTTTTAGGTCTTTGAATGTATTAAAAGCCACTTTTTTGAGTAATAAGCAGTAAGTTTTAAGTGCAAAACTAAATTTATTGCAAGAGTAAAGATTATCACTGTTCAGATTACCATACTGCTTCTGAGCTATCCTTCAGGGAAAGATATCTTACTTAAACCATGTTTGTGGCCTTAGAAAACTTCAAAGAGCATTCTCAGAGTTTACCTTAACAAGTAAAGTTGTAGCAACAACTGAGTTTTCTGCAGTGGGTTCACTGCCAGAGTTTCTTTCGATTGTGTGGCATTTTTTTACTGAATGAAGGAATATTTACTGGGAGTAAATCACATTTTCAGAAGTCTTTAAGTGGGAAGCTAAACCCTTCCTTTTTAGTTTATGGTGTTAATTCAATGAGAAATTATCCAGTTCTACAGAATTGGACAATTTTGTAGAAAAGGTGCTTTCTCCTTTTTTCTTCCCATCACCTTCTGTTGGCACATGGACTACGTATTCCCCTGTTCTACTTCCCAGCCAACCTCTGACCTGCTTTACTCATTCCTGGCTTGGACAGCAAACACTGGGCTGTTCTTCTGCATGTGTGGTACATAGACTGTTCTCTCTTGGGAGCTGACCAGAAACTACATTGATGAAAGTGATTAATGTCTTAACATGTTTATTGGGCATATGTCAATTGTTTGGTGCCCTCAGGTCTAACCTGACTTCTGTTTTCAAAGGACTGCTGGGACCATTTACACAAGACAGATTGTGAATCTGTTGGAAATACCATGAAGCAATTTATCTGCTTTTTTTTCATGTGTGTGTGTGTGTGTGTTGTAAGGGTTGCTGCACTTCAGAGCAAAGCCCCACATTTTGAAGGTCTGTTCCTGTCTCACTGAAGTTAGGGGGTGTTTTGCTATTGATTCCCACAGAGGGAAGGTTAAATCGTCCAGCATGCAACTGATTCTGTTCCTTCCTTTTCCCAGTACTAGCAGAGGGAGGATGTGGATGGGAGCAGAATAGGTGGTTTGAAACCACCAACTGAGACATTGATTTTAGTCTTAGGCCAAAAAAGGACTGTGCTCCAAGTGCCTAATGAGAAATCCTTATATGAGGCCAAGTACTTAAGTGAGAGTTTAACAGACCATCCTCACTGAGGAAAAATATACTGCACTTCATCAAGTATATTCCCTGGGTAACTCCTGGTGAGTTAAATTGGACCAAAAAAAGTAATTTAAGTTTCTGCAGAGCCAGAGCCACTTTGTAGAAATTTTTCACCCTGACCAATGCCTTTGGTGACTATTAAAAATAATTTTTGTAGCATGTGGTGCTAGCAGGTACAACAAGCTTTCATCCCCTTGCACCTATTCTGATAGCAGCTTTTCCTCGGAGTACTTCAGCTATGTGTGAGGAAACCCTCTTTAATTTGGCAAGAGTAAATAGCTGCAGAGGTATTTTAATTATTTTAAGATTAGTTGTTATTAAGGCTTTCCTCTAGCCTCCATGGGATTTCTGTTTTGGTCTCTTAACTCTGAGAGAGCATTGTTCTTCTATCTTTAGATAAAGAATAAAAAGTTTAGAACAGAAATAATTAACTATTTATTTATAGTTTATTTTTTAACCTTAAATGTTGTTGTAGTGGATACTTTCCATGGCACTGATAACAATGAAAGATCAGCCATAGATCATAGAATATTATGATGTAATAGATAATGTATTAAATGCAACTGCATTTTCTTTTATTCTGAGTGAAGTTCAAATTACATGTGACATTCAGATCAAGGAGAGGATTTTGATATAAAATGCCCCATTATCCACTAATGGAAAATTAAATACTGAGTAGGTGTACCTAGATAGTAACTCTTTGGAATATGGTCTCTGACTGCAGAATGCTTTAGCTTTTGCTCTAATAACATTTATTATGTTTCTGTGTTAACAACGTCAACAAAAACAAAGTTTGGGCAGTCCAAGACTGATCTTTGGGTCCATGTTTAGCCCACTATTAATCCAATCCCCATTTGCTGAATGAGATGGGGGGAATTGAGCTCTTGTCAATCCTGTTAAACCCCTTAGGTATGAAAGGTTTTGTCTGTGATGTTGTATCATGACAACTTGTTTAGTCAACTAAAAAGAACATCTGCCCAAATTTTGCTCTGTTCATACACCCAGACCTTTGCTTTAATGCCTTGTGCATTAAATGTAGCCTTGTCTTAAACTCATCACAGTTTGATTAATGAGTGTATAAAACTCTCATCTTGTGATGCAACAAGAAGGAGTAACAGTATGAATGAGGTTCTGTCAAAATATGTAAAGCATAGCTTAGAAGACTTGTAGCTGACTCTGAAGCCTTAAAAGTTTAAAGAAACACGTGCACATCTGTTAATAATCAGTGGGCAAAGTCTTAATTCCAGTTACATGCATGAGAAATAAGAGGAAATGATTCCTCTTAGTAAATTCTCATAATAAATTAAGGCCTTGGCTTTGCTGAAGTGATTCCACTTCTACCAGGGTGAAGAACAGGATCTTGCCTGATGAAGGTGAGAAATGAGGTGCTAAAGGAAAAAAGGGCTGAAAATCTCACTGGGACTTTATTTGAAGAAGTGGAAGAATGTTTTACTGGAAAGCTAAGTACATACCAAATCATGTATTTAGAAGAAGATGAGATAACATTATTCATCTTTCCTTACTTTATTTTGGATTACTTGTAGCTGGGGAAGGAATGGAAATTCTGTGTTTTTTAAGAAAACCAAAATGTGCCTACTGAAGTTTTTCATTCCACAGAAACAATTATTTTTCATTGGAACTAACATTTTGACTGTCTGGTCACTCCTCTGGCTGTCAGTTTATGCTGCAGCTCTGTGTATTTGCCCTCAGTGCAAGCTTGGTGTACCATGTTGTGGTCCTGTTTCCTCACTGAGTAGCTGTGAGTGTGTCAACACTGACTCCAGCCCACTGTGCTGAATCGATGGCCATCTTAATCCTCTTTGTGCTCAAATTGAGGCCAATGTGTTCTGAAATGAAGAAATCAATAGACAATTGATGTCTTGGAGGAGATGAAAAATGAAACTTGACTTGTGAAATAGCACTGCAAGACATATGATGGTGAAAATGGCCTTAGGCAAAACAGCTTCACCCAATTTGCTACACCTTTACTAGAGAACTGCCTGCATGCCTGCTACATCGAGAATTTTCTGAGAGTTTTGCACCATTTCTTAGACAGGTCACAGTCTTTGCTAGTCTGTTTTGTGTCCTTTTCTCTACTGGATGTGTTTTGGTAGGTTTTCATAATTTGCCTGTTATTCTGAGACTGCTCATTGTTATTTGAGCCTGCTAACAGATCCTCCAACCTCTCAACTTTCTCTTTTTATCTTTCTCTTGCTGCTGGCATCCTTCTACCTTTCATGCAGTACTCCACACTTTCTGAATCAATACCCTGTGTGCTAGTTGCAATCCTTACCCTTCTTCAAATCTCATATATTTTCTAAGGCTCTAATAAAAATCCCCTAGACTCTAACCAAACATTTTAAAACAGGTTGATGCCTCCTGCATTGACAACAGCAGCCTCTGGATGAGTCTAAGCTGCTTTTCCTGAATATTATAATTCATTAAACTGGAAGGTCTTGCTGCTTAATGCACTTTGTGTGTTCTAGCCTGAAAGCTCTAAACATTAGTAAAATTGGCTTATGAGTGACTGTGAGTCAATTTGCACTGAGAGGAGCTGCAAAAGTGAGACCCAAGCAGGTTTAAAAATACAACAATTTGCTCTGTGGCTGAGGGAACTGAAATCTTAGTTTCCTGTGGCTTCATATTATGTGGTTGGATTATCCTTCATCAAATTAAATACAGACTCTGAGTGAAACTTTTCCTGAATTTCTAACAGCATTTGTAACATTCTGGACTTGGGGATTCTCTGATGTCTAATTCCATAATTAAAGTAATGTTGAACTAATTTAAGTTTCTCTCCTCTGATTGGAACCTCTTTTCACAAAACTTTTAGAGAATAAATGCATTTAAGGCTTCCGTTTCTCTCTTCCAATTGTCACTGAATCTGGTTCTGATGTTCAGAGGATGCACAAAGGCAACAGTGGGATTGCCCAACCACTTTTTGTCTCAAATCAATCTTAGAAAAATGGCTTGAGCTGGATGCATGATCCAAATCTTTAGAAAATTGATGGCAGTTTCCTAGTTATGGGAATAAATGGAAGATTGTCTACAAAAATCTCTGCTTGGCTATTAGTGTAAAGTGTCAGTAACTCTGAATAGATACAAATATCCTGTCAGTATCTGTCATCCATGGGCACGCATTGGAAACCATCTTGGCGTGTCAGTAGATGTAGAGAACAAGGCTTATTCTTGTTTTACATATAACATGTTAAGACAGCTTCATTCTAAGCAAACAATGGGGAATACAGCTTTGTACCAACTTAAAGAATATCTATGCTTCTCACAGAGGCTTATTTTGTAGTTCCTATAGAATTAGAAAATGTAAAATTTATTTATTTATATATGATGTAAAAATAATGTAGTTTGCATTTTGGACATGATTGGAGAGAAATCCAGATGTTTAAGCAGCCAGAGGACACTTGTAGGCAGGCTTGTCTTTTGAAAGAGATTCTGCTTATGTGGGTAGTGTTATATTTGTCCCATTCACTGTGTTTGTCTAACCATGTGTGGACTTGAGTGGGTTTTGGAGCAGGCAATACCTTCCTGTGTTGAAATCCCAGCTGAGGCCTCATGCCTGTCTGCACTGTAGAAATGCCAAGTGAAAAAACCAAAGACATGGTTCCTGCTGTGAGGAACCACTAAATTTCTTTAGTGCTTTCTGAGCACAGCATTAATTTTCCTCTGCAGAAACCAGGTGACAGGCAGTGCTTGTAAATGTATATTAGGATTTAGGCAGTCTCATGTTGCATTAAGTCTCTATGAATAAATGTTATTTTTCCCAGAAATGTATTTTAGAAAAAAAAAATTAATTGGAAGGGATGGCTGGTGCCTTTTAGTAATTTGTAAGCATCCTGTATTGATGAATTATTCTCTCCTAAAAATTTTATTTCTTGCTGGAATTTGTTCCACTTTGACATTGGACCATGCTATGACTTTGTCTGATAACCTAAAGATCCTGCTAAGTCCAAAAAAATCTCTTTCTTTGAGTAGGTATTTAGAGACTAATTTATCACTTAAGCCAAACTGAGCATTTTTAAATCTCTTGCTGAAAGGTTGATTTTACAGACCTTGAATTATTTTTGCTTTATCCTTTGTGAACCCTTTCCTGACCTCTGCACTGTGAGAATGGTGGCAGAAATGTAATGGACTGATCTCCAGTCACGGTGTCTCCATGTTCTCATGAACAGTCAGTCCTATATTCCCATGGCATATCTGTGTTTTTAGATTTCACAGCTATACAACCATCCCAGACAGAGTGTTGTTAACCTGAGTTATGGAGAGGAGGTGTATATTTATTCTTTTGGGCTTGGGAATTTAACGCTTTGCCTCTTAAGCTTCACTGGCACTTTAAGGTAAATTATAACATTTCTCTTTCAACCCTCTCCTCTTGCCTGTTTATCTGAAAATATAATAGAAATTAACTTTTTGAAGTAAGCAGTGCATATGTAGAAATAGAAGTCTCCCACTTTTCATTGTATCCTGGCCAAGCCCTAAAAGCTGATGAAGTAGCAGTCTCAGACTCTGAGGAAGCCAGTAGGCAACTAGTCCATATTCCTCATTATTTCATTGTATGTTCCTTATTCTGGTATTATCAGGCAGCAGTTACAACATTTCTTTACACCCACCAAGTGTATGGTTAAGCCATGGAACTTGTTGCAACAGAAAAATGTGAGAACCAAGTGGAATGGGACAATTTCACACAGAATTGCTCCACTTCTGGCTATGAAACAGTGATCCAGCTGTAACCTTCAGCTTGGAAAATTGCCAGTCATCTCCTTACTGGGGGTGTATGCATGTCATGTGCTGCTGTGAAGGAGACTTCTTCAGAGTTGGGAAAGGCAGAGAGTGGGCAGTGATACCCTGAGGACAAGCTCGTGCAGCACGTGATTCCTCTGCCACTGCCAGCTTGGACCATCACTGCAGTGGCAGAGGGAGGCACCTGACAAAAGGCATGGTGGGCTTCAGGGCTGCAGGAATGAAAGGACTTAAAATCAAATGAGAAAAGTGGGCTTCTAATGAGTGCAAGACACTGATTTCTCAGTGTTGCTTGAGTATCAACAAGTCTCTGTGATCTCTGTTCTGTAGCAAGTGATGCTCTGTTGCTTCAGGTGGTGCTGGGGATACTCTGCCCATGGTGAAACAGTCCTCTCCAGGGAAGAGTAACCTGGGGTTTGCTTCTGAGTTCAGTTCTATCAGTGTTCCCTGGTTTTGGAAGCACTCTCAGCACAACACACTCCAAGAAAAGGATCTCAGTAATAGAGTTCAGGAAGCTATCAAGTATCTTCCTCCCTGGGCCTTAGGCAAATGTATTTTCTCATTATTTCTCTTTGTTGTTAGCACATTAATCTGAAACCAGAAAGAAAATCCAACAAGTACTAAGGTTGATAAGGGATTTGCTGATGCTTCATGAAGGTAGCTAGATTGCTGCAATACAGCTGGGAAATAGGAATATTAAAGTCTACTCTAAACTCTATTTTACTATAATGATTCATAAAACATCAGATCTTTGCTTTAAGAGATTGTGGCTGTATAGTGACTATGCATTTCTGGAGGAACTATCTCTAAGCTGGGTAGTAAGACTAACTTATGAAATTGAAAGGAAATGAGTGAAAGAACTTATTTTTTTTAAGCTCAATTGGGATTTTTCTGGCCCCAGATTTTTGAGTGAAAATTGAAGATAAAACTTAAGGAAAGAAACAAAGTGGACTAGGAGTGTAATAACTTGCTAGAGCACTTTATGAACCCTCAGTACAAACAATATTTCCTGTGATAGCTTTGAAGATGGAATTTGGCTTATATTTTCATGTGTAATCCCACCTATACAAAAACCTACTACCCAGAACTCGTATTGCTCTTTATCTTGCTCACTACAAATATGCAAGTGTTTTGTAGAGAGAAAACAAAAAACATGTTAAAAATGGATTTAATCTTTCATTTTAATTAAGATCTTTGTTTCACTCATTGCACTCAAAGTGGACTCTAGAAATGCACATTGAGATGAAACCATGTCAAAGTCCCAGGTCTTTAATTGATGAAAGTATGGATGCTCCACATTGCAGCTCCACAGAGGTCAGCAGAACTGCTTCAGACAGCCCCAGCAGAGGGTCTGTTCCATCTGTTCAGTGTCAGAGCAGCTTAAAACAGGTCTGATATCGTTCTTTCTAGGCTCAGTTTGCCCTATAATTATCAAGGATGACCTCATCCTCTTCAGTTCTAGATGTCTGTAATTGAGTCATTTGCTAAACCCAGACAGCCTATGCTCCTTTTAGTCAATAGGTCAGCTGAGTTGGACCCTAAAAGTGGTTGTTCCAGGGAGCTGGATGAAGTATGAAGTAGAGACCTAATCTCTGCAAAAGGAGGCAGAATATAGATATGTTAAACCTTTTGTACGGTGTTATGAGACCATTTTGTTCTTTGCAACAGCTGAGAGGGGCTCCAGGTCCCTGGGGTTTAGCCTGTTACCTGGAGGGGATGTACTCCCCTGCTGTTCCCCACCATGTGGTCCCTGGGGAGCCCGAACAGAGCCACACAGAGACCACAGGAGAGGAACAAGAGAGAGTTTATTGATCAAGGGTAGGAGTATATAAAGGTTTGGGGGGGGGCCTCAAAAAAACACCAATAGCGAGCAAGGGGGGATTTTGACTTTTGCCAATAGAAATCCAGGGTTAACAACCAACAGAATAGAATAAATAAGAACCAATGAGAAAATTTCTTGAAACTTCCTTCCAGAACACTACATGCATTCCTAAGTGATGAGATAACAGTTGTCTCCAGGGATTTTGGGGAGCACAGTGACTAGGCAAAAAAGAACAAAAGAATCCATTTTGTGCATTTATACAATGGTAAACACTTCTGTTTTTAAGGCATTTGGGTTTGCTTCTTCATTTTCTTCACAAGTCCATTTCTGACAGGACTTTTTCCATTCCAGATACTGCAGATCCATCACTACAGTTCTTGATCCTCATCTGAAAGATATGTACCCATATTAATGTGAATGTATTCTGCCTTTGAGCAGGGGGACAGATATAAGTCATATTACCTGGTGAAATATATTGGCTGGTGTAACATGTTGGCTATCACTAGCCCCATCCTGTTCATGGACCCTCCTGATAACAAGATACGGATAACATTTAACCTTCTTGTCTGTAAATATCCATCACCTGAGGATCCAGACAATGGTTAAAATCCAACTGTTCAGTCCAGCAGAGCTCTAGAGACAGTCTGCTGTTCTAAAATGGTGACTGTGAAACAGGATGGCAGTATGTCTCATTATAAAAATTCCCTGTGTTACCATTTATGAGTCAATTTAGTATTCAAGAAGTGTCTTGAAACAGGAGAGAGGCTTTCTTGTTTTTCATTCTCCTCTGATATTTTTGTGTGGGAGGCAGCTGTTGGAAGGCCTGCAGGAACTTAAGAATTTGACTGAAAGGTATAAAATTGTACAAATACATTCAAAAGCTTTGTACAGTTTCCACTCTGGGCTGCAAGTTTCTGATGAAACCTGAAAACTTCATCTGCCTGTTACCTTTTCTGATGTGAATATTTTCCTGGGAATATTTTGGAACATTTAATTTGAAATATTAAAATATATCTGGAAGGAAGAGGTATAAATACTTTCCTGGAATCCAATCCCATGCAAGAAATTAATTACAGAAAAGAAGTCTCAGGAACATCTATCCATACATCTGTTTGCATCTACAGCTGCTGTTTGTTGCTGTCCAGAGGTGCTTTCCAACTGTTTTACCCTATTGTGTTAATTAAGATGATGTTTTCATTAGTTTCAGTTCACATATTGTTTTAATCAAGATTTTTGAAGAAAGAGATTTCAGTAGATAATGGAATGTGGGCAGCACAGTGGAGGCTACAGGGAGCTCATTACCCTTCTCCAATTCATTGTGGCTTCATCAGTCATTAATTCCACTTTAAGCTTCCCTCTTGTTAGAATGTACATTGCAGGTGACTTTAGTTTTCATATTCAACAATGTGCCACTTTCCATACATAATAGAAAGGTAGAATGTCTGTGTCCCTGCTGTATTTGGGACCCCCAAGTGAGATGCAGCAGTCCATATGCTGTCTTGCAAGTGCCAAATAAAGATGAAAAAAATCACTTCCCTTAACTTGCTTTCTGTGCTTTGCCCCATTATTTGGTTGTTTTTATTTGCTGCAGTGGTGCACTGTTCACTTGTCCTAAATTTTTCCACCAGCACCCATGGGAGGAGCTGCTTTCTGGCTGGCTGGCATCCATGCAGATTATTCCTTCCCATGTACAGGGAAATTTCTGCCAGCTCATTTCTCCAGTCTGCTAAGTCCTCTCTGGCTTTTTCTTGCCATCCCTCACAGAATCACAGAATATACTGAATTGGAAGAGACCCACAAGGATCAGCGAGTCCAACTCTTAGCCCTGCACAGGACCATCCCCAAAGGTCACACTGTGTCCCTGAGAGTATCATCCCAGTGCTTCTTGAACTCTGTCACTTGATGCTGTGACCACTTCCCTGGGGAGCCTGTTCCAGTGCCCAACCACTCTCTGGGGGAAGAACCCTTTTTTAATGTCTGGATTAAACCTCTCCTGACACACTTAAAGCTGTCCCTTTGGGTCCTGTCACTGGTCACCACAGAAAAGAGGTCAGTGTCTGTTCCTCCTCCTTCACTCACCAGGAAGTTGTAACTGCAGTGAGGTCTCCCCTCAATCTCCTCTTCTCCAGCTGAATAGACCAAGTGACCTCAGCTGCTCCTCATGTGGCTTCCCCCCAGGGCTCTTCACCATCCTCATTGCCTTCGTTTGGATGCTCTCTAATAGCTTAATATCTTTCTTGTATTGCTGTGCCCAAAACTGTTCACAATATTGCAGGTGAAGCTGCCCCAGTGCAGAACAGGACAATCCCCTCCCTCACCCAGCTGGCGATGCTGTGCCTGATGCCCCCCAGGACAAGCTTGGGCTTCCTGGCTGCCAGGGCATTGCTGACTCAGATTCAACCTGCCATCAACCAGGACCCCCAGTCCCTTTTTATGGCACTCTTTCCAGCATCTCATTCCCTAGTCTGTCTGTACATCCAGAGTTGCCCCATCCCAGGTGCAGAATCTGTCACTTTGCGTTGTTAAACTTCATATGGTTGATGATTTCCCAGTCCTCTAATTTGTTGAGGTTTCTCTGCAGGGCTTCCCACTTTTATCTCATCTGCTAAAATTGCTTAGTATCCCTTCCAGTCCTGTGTCCAAGTCATTTATGAGGATGTTGAAGAGAACAGGGCCTAGGATGGAGTTCTGGGCATCACAAGCCTCCCCAGTCACCATGACCTTTCAACGATGTAGGCAACAGATTCTTAATACGTCAGCCAGCACCCTTGGATACATTCTTCCTCCTTTCATATACTTTGGTAAAGGCTTATGTAGTCCTTAATTTGATGATATTCTTCCACAAGCAGTGCTTCACTGCCCTTGACTTCACCCTAAGCTCAGGGGTGTTGGAGGACCGAGGGAAGACCTTTCAGTAAAGACTAAGGCAAGGAAAGCACCAAATACCTCAGAGATTTCTCTGTAGAGGAACAATGTCCATACCCACATAAATGTATGCATAGGTGCTCATGTGCTCATCACCCACCTGATTCACACACAGGACCCAAAGGGTGCACACATCCAAAACCTTGTGCCCTGACATCCCCATCTCCTTCTAACACTACTAATGGACCACATGCATACCAAGGCCCTCACCTCAGAGCTGGAAGCAAGATCCCAAAATGGATTGAGCTGGTAACAGATTTATGGCTGGGCTCTGTTCAGTAATAGTTCTGCTGTCTTCTGTTGGTTCCTTGTGAGATGTCACAGCTTGGTCAGATCCTGCAGTGAAGGGTTCCCCTAGAAAGGTGAAGTCATGGCTGGTTATAAGTCAGCTCTCAAGCAGATGCTGCAGAGAAGGGTAGGACAGAGAACTACCAACTATTAGGAGAGCTGAAGTATAATCCTGGCACAGTCCTATAACTCCCAGAGCATATTAGGTGCTGAAATTCTTATTCCTCATTTTCTTGATGAATGATGCAACAAGAGCAGAAAATGGCTAATATGAATCTTGTCTCAAGACTGTGATTACAGCAGTAATAAGGAATGATGTAAACTTAACTCATTCTTGTTGCTGAGTACTAAAGAGAGTGACTTGGACTTCAGGAGCAGTGTGCAGCCAGAACAGAAGCTGGCTATTAAGTGGCTCTTTAATCACCCTTCTTCATGATTTTTGAATTCTGTTTAGCCCCATGGTTCTTGTGTAATAAAGTAACAGAAAACAAATGCTTCTTTGCTGTAGTTTTTGACCATCAAAGACAATTTTGTTTAAAGGAAGGATATTTTGTAAGGATCACAGAATTATCGAATGGTTTGGGTTGGAATGAGCCTTTAAAGGTAAGCTAGTCTGCCCCCCCACCATGGGCAGGGGCACCTTCAAATACAATGGGTTGCTCAGGGCCTCTGTCCAACATGGTCTTACATGTTTCCAGGGATGGGGCATGCACCACCTCCCTGGACAGCCTGTTCCAGTGTTTCACTGAACATTATTGTAGCAAATTTCATATGAAAAAATGTCTTCCTTATATCTAGTCTGAATCTACTCAAGCAGGGTATGAAGCACTTGTTCACAATATCAATGTTCTAGCCAAGCTCAGAGTGGGTTTGCTGTACTTGAAGGTGAAATTTTGCAGAAAACACAATATATGATAAAGAAATCATGTCAGAAGGAGGCTTCACTTCCTGGAAACCTCCCTTTACTGGTCTGACTTTTGATCCCTTTCTATATTTAAATAAAATATTACTAAACTTGTAAGCTCTAATGAGTCAAATAACTGATATAGCCTTTTAGTTTCCTTTCATGCAGCCTTAATGTATCTCAGTGTCTTAGGAGGGGGTACAGCCTTTCTAACCCACTGTTTTGCAGTTCTCTGGGGTGACAGACTGCTGAGCTGTCAGTACAGCGGTTCTCAAGTGCCTACCCCTTCCACTTCCTTCTATCAAAAGCCTTCTCTTAAAAGCTTGATTCCCTTAAATGTCTTGTCTCCATCTCTCCTTAGTGACTGTGATTGAAATGATTCTTTCTGGAACATGATAGTCTGGCTTAGCACTGTCCATTTTACCGATCTCTTGCTGCTTTAAACTGTGAAAGCAATTTTCTTAATTTATTTGAAACATTTCATTTACAGCATCTCTGTTCTTTTGGTACATTAGTATTTCTTCAATGCCTCCATTTATCTGTGGCCAAATGAGAACTATCTTGCTTTGTTGGGATTTTCTGATTCTGGTATTCATTCTGATATTTTATTTCCCGTCACTTTAGGAGTTGGTTTGTTCAGCCCTGGTAAGCATCCCAGACAAGAGAGTTAGAGTTTTGATAATGTGCACACACACCGATTCTCTTCTATTTGCAGCATTTCTTCTCAAGTGATCTGTTTCTGGTTCATCTTGCAGACTTGCAGATTCAATGCAAAACTTTTTATCATGTTTGCATGCAGGTTTACTGCTTGTTTCAGATCATTAGCTGCACTTGAAAGTGTTTGTGTTATTACTAATGGGATCCAAGCTGAACTTCAGTTATGATTAAGTACTTCCATATTTGCAAAATCCTCTTTGGTGATATCTGTTAGTTTCCCTTTTGGGTCTTACAACCAGTGCTCATTGATTAGTTTCTGCTTTGAAACTGCAGCTCCAGGGGAAGATTGAAAATGTTATTCATAGATCCTTGCTTGGGTCAATACAGCAAATCTACCATCTATTTCACTTAGTGTGCACATCTTCAAGTAGCTCCCAAACCTGTGGGTGTGGAAGAGGCAAATAAACAGCCTGCTCTATGATTCCACAGCAGTTCTGCTCCCAGCCCTCCCTGCTGATTCTGTGAAGAGAGTTTGATTTCTTTCAACGGGTCAGAAGTTGGTGTTTGCTGCTGATGTAATTGGGCTCTTCTTGTGCTGTAGCGTCAAAGCCCATTTGCCAATCTCGCCCAGGTTCTGTGAGCTTTGCAGGGAGCTTCCATTCACCCTTCTGATTTTTGAGCCATTTTATCTTTCAGTCTTGGCACATGCAATATTACTTGAAAATATTACTTACATGGGACTAGGGGTTTTTGCACATGAGAATAATAGGGCTCTTGTTGAAAGTAGCATTTGGTCTTCAATGGCTTAAGACCCTTTGCTTTGGTCATTCCTAATGTTTGCTGCAGCTCAAATCCCCAGGCCATCAGCATGCCTTTTCACATTTTCAGATGAACTATGTCTGGCTTGCTGTCCAGTGACATTTCTATTCATATTCCTACAGAATATGTAAATTCTACTTTACAGTGGTGAGGCCAATACAGATGTAAGAGCTTTAGCTCTGCTCAGAGATTTAGCACCCTGTCCTACCAGTTTCTTCTCTGTCACGGCACAGAAGCTGCAGAAGTGTCATTTTGGATCCTTTGCTACATCCCATGGCCTTGCCATGAGGGAAGGAGAATGCTCAGCTCCTTCTGTAATTATTTTGATGCTTCTGCAGCTACATCTGAGAACCAA
Source organism: Myrmophylax atrothorax (assembly GCA_026770055.1). NCBI lineage: Eukaryota > Metazoa > Chordata > Aves > Passeriformes > Thamnophilidae > Myrmophylax > Myrmophylax atrothorax. The sequence continues at coordinate 5,940,915 of JAOXXN010000395.1, forward strand.
AAATTGTATAATCCAAGATAACAGCCCATAATTCTTCCAAGGTGAATGAATCGTATCTCACTGACTTTTTGGTGTACTGGAGCAGGAGTGTTGCACACCAACATAGCCTTTCTTCCATAGCCTGTGCAGTTGCCTGAACTTTTTTCTTTTCTCTGGTCTTTTATTTTTTTCCCCTGTAGTCGTGCTGATCACTGTGTTACTGGCATTGCTTCCTGCTTTCCACCCTTTGAAAAGTGCATCTTTATTGTATTTGCTTCCCAATTTTGCTTACAAATGTTTATCAATATATCTTCTAGGCCTTCCTCTAGGATTCTGTGTAGCTATTTCTTTTGCTGTTTGATATATGCATATCTGTATATATCTTGACTTCAGTAGTGTCAAGTCCATCCCTAGAGCTCACAGACTTGTTTTTTTAATAGTTATAACCTGTCTGGTTTTTAATAAGAAAGTCTTTTATGACCTCATCTTCAGAGGAAAGGGTCCTTAAATTTGCCTCTACATTTTGTCTCTTCCTGATTGCAGTTTTTAAATAAGTAATGCACAGTGCTCTAGACTTGCCAGGGATCTGAAAATATATTTCCATCTTTGTATCAATTTTCACAGAATAGACTGCATTTACAGGGTAAAGGAAAAAAAAGAGTAAATGAGACTTTCTTCAAACAATGGGCAGAAACCTCATGCTCACAAGCCCTAGATCCCATGGTGAACTTAAATCACTCCAATATCTGTTGGAAAGTCCAGGCACAGGGCACTGGTAATGCGGCAGGTTTGCAATGACAGCACAGATAAGAGCTTCTTGACACAGATGATTGAGAAGCTGATGAGACACCGCTGAACCTCATGCTTACAAGCAAGGAGACAGTGCTGAGGGATGTAAAATTTTATATAAATCTTGATGACATTGACTGCATGATGCTCAGGATTTTGGAAGGAGGGCAACAAGCAGAATCACAGCTCAGGGTTTCAGTAAAACACACTTTAGGTCTTGTTCTGTCCAGTTTGAAAATCTCCAAAGCCAGCGATTTTCTGAGCATCACTCTGTGAATTCCTTTTTTTCCCCTCTTCCATTGCCTTCTCTTCTGTCCTTTCATGGTGCAGCTGCTGGACCATCCTGTCTCTTTCCAGAAGCTGAACACCTTTTCCTGCACTGTTGAGGTCAGTTAGTCTGCTGTGGTCACCACGTGCTCACAGCTTTCTGTTTCGGTGACCTGTTCAGGCTCCTGGTTTTTGGGGCTTTTACTGTCTCCAGTGAACACTTTGGTACTGCAGGTCGAAGTGGTCATAAGGCTGCTGGGGAGAGGCAAGGACAAGAGAAACAAGGGCACAGTTGGTGTTACTATCAGCCAGTTCAATCTAGGATCAGTGTACAGGGAGTGACAGAACACACCTTGGAAGTAAATGCATGGCTACATACCTGGAGGCCTTGGTTTTCCTCACCTAAGGATGATTGACACGGTGATGAGCAAAAATGGAGACCAGTGAAGGTCTTTGACTTGGAATTAATCAGTCCCAGAAGTAGCATAAAAAATGATGACTTAGGTGGACTTAAAAAAGAGTTTGGTTATTCTTCATAAAGTCATAGAAGGGGAGAGCACTCACTGTAATTCAAGAAGGATGAAGAACAAGCAGGAGGAGCTGTAAGCCTTAATGCATGTTGTTAGTTACCCACATGTATGTTGGAAAAAAAATGTATTTCAGAGAGAGTCTGTTTAGAAAGTTCTTTGAATGTATTTCTGATGGACTTTGGTAAAGGTGATTAAGCGGAAGAGGATAAACTTTGATTAGATACTGAAGAAATTGTTTGACAATGTCTAGACAAAGGCCACGTAGGTTGAGAATGATCATGAAGTGATACATTTCTCACTCACAGCACCTGAAGGAACATAAGTAGCAAAACAGTAACAATGGATTTCAAGTGGGAAGACTTCAATACTCACAAAATTGGTAAGTGTTGCCTGAGAGGAAAGTCTGATGGAACAGGGAATTTAAGGAAGCTGGCAGTTCCTTAAAGAAGAATATTAATGAGACTCTCTCCTTGTGGAGGAGAGATAAGAAGCCAGTAAGAGATCAACTTGGCTGAATTATGAGCCTTTCATTGACTTCAAACACAGAAGAAAAGGATACAGAAAGTAGAAACTAGGTCAGGTTACTAAGCAGGAGAACAAAGGCATTGCAAGAGCTCTCAGTGACCTAATCAGAAAGGTCAAGACATGAAGCGAGATGAAATACTAAGGCACATTACTTATGAGCAGTCCAAATGTTGACACTTCATAGAAGATTTGGAGAAGCCCAAAGAGGTGAATGCTTTTTTCTGTACTGATCTTCACTTGCCATAAGGTAGACAGCACTATTAATACCAGTGCCTAAAAGAGAGAAATGTCAGCCTGGAACAGGAGAGGAACACAGCAACAAGGAGTATTCAAATTGATCATGCAAAGTGGTGAGGGTTCTTTTTATTTTAGCAGCCCTTAGCATTTTTTTTCCCGTGGGAGTGCTTGGAGATAAGTAAGGTACGCGGTGGATGTAGAATGTGGAGGGACACCAGCAAAGTATGGTCTAGAGAAAATGACTCTCGAGGGATTAGTACTCTCAGGAGAACACAGCACACAAGCATTTCCCCTTGAAATGAAGCACATAGTCGGTGAAGGTGTCCTCAGAAGTTGTCTGTGACCAGTGTTTTTGTTAGTGACCTGTGCAATGGAGAGGATATGGAGATAAGAATCCTCAGCAGTGCGACACAGATCATAATTCAAAATGGTCTTGACAGAATGGAGGTATGATCTGAAAAATGACAATATTATTTAATAGAGAATGACTACATTTAGGCAGGAATAATTAGGTATGTGAGTATAGGATGAGAAGAAAACTATCTGGACATTCAGAGGTGGATGAAGAGGCCATAGAGGATTGCAAATTAGACAGAGATGAATGATAGCAAGCTTAGCAAAGCAGTTACTGTCACAGGGAATGTGTGAACAGGAGCACAGGCTGCCATGTGATGTAATTACTTCTGTGTAGCAAAAGGATGGCCTTAGATGGAGAATTGTGCCATTTTTCGTGCCATCCTTCAAGAAAGAAATGACCTATTCTCTAGCTGGGAACAGCTTAAAACATGACCCTTAAGGAAATATTGAAAGAATTGGGGTTGTTCAAGCTAAAGAAAGAATGCTGAGAAGAGCATAGTCTTTTCCTTATTTCATTGTCTGATTATTTAAAATGTTTTTTCTCCCTATTTTTTCTAATTAAAGAAAAAAAGAGAGTGTGTTCTGTAAATGCATTTTGAAAATGGAAAAGACTTGACCTGCAGCAAGGAAGTTTCAAGTTGAGCTGTGGAGCCTCAATCACTGGAGCTGACTAAAGAGCAGGTTTGACAGATATTCTTCAAGAATACTAGGGGTGCCTTGGGCAGGCAGATGGGTAAACCAGATAATGCCCTCTTGGATTCCTTCCAGCCTAATTTTCTATGGTGTGAGTGAAGGAGATTTTTATTTGCACTACTATCTGGAGGCAGTGGCCGTCCTCCCTACTAATGCCACACTGGTTTGTGGACCAAATGACACAAGGATGAATAGAAATACTGCTGACAGTAACCATTTGTTGTTGCCTTATCTTTAATTTCAGACATGTAGTCACCAAAAAGAGAGATAATGTTCCATGGCATAGCTGATTTCTTACTTTATACAGGCAGCTACTGAAATTCATATATAAGCCTTTGATTGAAAACTGTTTATCTCTGAGTGTAATGAGTAAATATCACATTATCACTTGACAATTGGCAAGTGAGCAGAAAAATAAACATCTTTGGGATCATTTGTTCTTAATACAGGCAAATCTGTTCACATTATGAAATTAAATCAGTTTGATCAGCTTCTGAATATCATCCCTTTTTTCATTGTTTGTCACACTTCAGAATGAAAAAAAGCTGAAAGAGTATCTTAAACTGACAAAACGTAATTGCTGCAGATAGAAGTTGGCAAAGAGGTAATTTGTCCATCATCTGTCATCCATCACTTGTAGAGGGGGCATAGATGACTGTTGTTAGACTCTGAGATAATTTATATTAAGATCAAGTTAAGTGTGTTCAATGGCATTAAAAACTTCCACGGGGCAATATGTTTCAGCCTTGTGTACTCTCAGTTCTATAAAATATCTGTGGGTAGAATTTCCTAGAAATAAATATTGCTGTGGGTTGGTTGATACTTATGAACCCAAGTCTCCCAAAGATTGTTGACAACTTAAAAAGCCTCTGAGGAACTGAGGGCAAGAGTGAGATTTTTCTTCCCAATAAAGCTGTTCTCATGAGCTGTGAATAATTTTGATATCTAGGATGGTTTTTTTCAGGGCAAAGAGCATCACGTTTCAGCGTGTGATATGGTTACACTTACATGTCATTTGTTCCTGCACATAGGATATAGCTATGCCCTATTGAGCAAGCAGGTTTTAACACAGTCAGAATGCATAATCAATGGTTTCTTAAGTTTTTTGGGGTTTGGTTGTTTTTTTGGTTTGTTGGGGTTTTTTTTCCACTTTTGGGAAGTTATGCATTATGCAACACATGAGAATACCTTTAACACTGCTGCTAGTGAAAATCCATTTTTTGAAAATCTCAGGATTTAATGAATGCAGGAATGTTTTATTCCTTGCAGTCATTATTGTGAAGATTATCCCAGGTTATTAGATTTGATTAAAGGATTTTACACTTGGCTTGCTTGAGAGCTGAGGATTAAGCAATAAGGAGCTTTCTCCTAGGCTGTATCTTTGGGCTTATCATTTCAGTACTGCAGGGCTTTGATTACTTACTCAATTTTGTAAAACATACAGATTTTGTTCATTTACAGCTTTTTAGATCAGTCAAGGCTATTAAGCCTACTAGGTGATATCCTGACTGACAGGCCCTATTACAGGTTTGGTTTGGTTCTCTTGGCTTGACCAAGGTATGTCCTTTGTCAGCCCTTGTGAGGATCCCAATCCCCCCATGCAGGGACTTCAGTGTCTGGGAATTGGCCTTGCCTCCCTGTTAGCAAATACACAGAAAGTTCTGTGGATCAGAAGCTTTTTTGTTTAGTTAATGTGAAGGATGTGAGGTTCTTCAGCTTCATTCAGAGGTAAGGACAGATATTCAGGTGGCTCAGGGGGCACCTGGCTTGTTGGCTTGTCTACTGTAGAACTACCCCTGATCTGTCTTTGCACAAGACCAGGCTTCATGTGGTACTTTCTTCTAGAGTGTTTGGAGGTAAAGGTGAGGAATCCAGATACTCACTTCACTGTTACAGTGGTTTCCAGGCAAGAGAATAAGTGTACTTCCCCTCTATGAAGGCTGGGAACAGGATACAGGTGTCTGTCTGCATATCTCTTTTCTGAGGCAGTGCAGAAGTGCATGAACAAGGCCAGAAGATCCCTGTGAATTACCCTCCCAAGGATAAAAAACCTCCTGCACATGGTTCTGCATCCCATGTGCCGGGAGTTAGGGCTGTGAGAAGTCTTCAC
>JAOXXN010000395.1:5956460-5977734 GCA_026770055.1 Myrmophylax atrothorax
AATTTTCCCTTTCTTTCCATCCATTCATTTTCCTTTTTGCTTACTGTCCTTCTGTGTTGGCTTCTTCCTTCATTGTGATGTCATAAATAAGATGGAAAGTATTTGCTGGGTCAATGGATGATTTGTATTCCAGCTCTGTCATATTTCTCAGTGACCATGTCCCACTTGGCATGCAGCAGGGGACACAAATACCTCAACCCAAATTTTCAGAGTAATTTTATTCAAAATGAAGAAAATAAGTGCTCTAAAATAACACTATTACAATCTCATTCTTTCCCCCCCCATAAATAGGTAACAAAGCATTTTTATCCAAGTGTTAGAGAGATGTGCCCAACTCTGCCTCTGAGTTTGCCACAATGAACACTTTGCTGGAGTAGGGCAGGGAAAACTTCCTTGAGCTGATGGAGAGACTGGATCTGCCTAAAATACTCCATGGGGATCCTCAGTAACAGCATATCTGGGAATGATGTGGTTGTCAGGTCTCATTCTGGAACTGTCCAGCAGTTCCACTAATGCACATCAGATTTCCATGATTTCAAGTCCTGGCCTCCTGACTCCTTAAATTATTAAAGCAGCAGAGTTTTTATACTGCATTTATATTTCACAGGTATGTCCCTGTTCTCCATAAGCAGACTTCACAGCATGTACCATGTAAAGATTTTGATTGGTTTTCCTTGTTTCTGCTGTGTTTTGTATCAGATTCTCTTCCAATGTGCAGCAGGGAGCACCGTGATGGGATATTAATTGAATTGTAAAGACTGTTTCAACGGGATTAAAAATGTAATAGAAACATTGGAGTCTGGTTCTGCATAAAGTTCACTGTAAATGTCACATTTGAATGGATAGTTTCTGTGATGCTTGGGGAGAATGACTCTTCTGGGTTGTGAGTATGTGGAAATATTATTAGTTGTCTGTGCTTAATAGTAATGCAGCACCTCAGTGTGTGTCAATATATCATGATGAATCCTGAGATCAATACTTACTTGTTTCGCATACTTCCAAGACTGAATGATTAATTGAGCAAATATAAGAGAATGACCATTCCCTAGTGGAGATTGTTAGAGGAGCAGCATGATTCCCTTTTCAGTAGAGTTGGAGACTCACGTTTTTTATTACATCTCATTTTCAGAATGCTGTGTAGGTGCCTGCTTTTTCAGCAGAACAAGATGAGATGCATGAGGAACTCATGGTGCTCCCAGGTGGGGCATTGTGTGACCTCTCAATTCTTGTATTCCCACTGGACAGGAAAAATGGGACAGGGGTTATCATCTCAGTGCACTGCTTGCTGAATCCTTCTCTGAATGGTGTGAAAATGGTTTTGCTCAGAAAATCCTACACTACCTTCATGCTTTGGGCTGATTTCCTTTTTTTGAATTGTTTTTGGCACATTACTCAGTTCTTTTTAGCTGTTTCTTGAGATGGAGAGTCCAACATTTTTACTATCTTTATGACTATTTTATACTCCACATTCAAAATATGCTCATTATTTATCATCTGACATTCATCAAGTCATAGAATGGTTTGGGTTGAAAGGGACTTTTAAAGCTCATCTAGTCCAACCCAACCACCCTGCCATGAGCAGGGCTATCTTCAAGTAGATGTGGAACCTTGTCCAATCTGACCTTGAATGTTTTGAGGGATGGGGCATCCACCACCTCTCCAGGCAACCTGTTCCAGTGTTTCACCACCCTTATTGTAAAAAGTTTCTTCCTTGTATCTACTCTGAACCTGTCTTCTTTTAATTTAAAACCGTTACCCCTTGTCCTATTGCAATAAGTCCTGCTAAAAAATGTGTCTCTATTTTTCTTGTAGCCCCCTTGGGCACGGGAAATTACTATAAAGTCTCTCTGAAGTCTTCTCTTCTCCAGGTTGAACCACCCCAAATCTCTCAGCCTTTACTTCATAGCAGAGGTGCTCCTGCACTCTGACCATTTTTGTGGCCTCATCTGGGTTTGCTCCAACATGTTTATGTCCTGCATCATTCTGCCTTAAACATGTCATTCTACTTTCAGAAATCCCTTTTACAAGGCTGACACAGCCACTCTCTATGAACCAAACCAAGACCACACCAGAATCCCTGAACTGAGTAATTTCAGCTGTGTCCACTGAACTCCTCACAAATGGCCTTGTACCTGCAGATGAGATCATGAACCTTTACTCTCAGAGCTGGCAGCCTTGACTTTCTTTTGCTTTCAGTAGGTGACAAGTTTGAGTTTTCACCCAGAAACTCATTTATAGCCCTTTTCCCTGTTCAGTCTTTTACATGGGGCATTGTGTGCTGTAACATCCACTTCTTAGAGATGCTCTCCATGCCAGGCTGTCAGATGCTGCTAACACGCCTTCTGCACCACAGCTTCCCCTGGGCTGCTCCTCAGCATCTCTGCTGTCAAACCCAGCTGCTCTCAACCCTGCTACGGACTTGGAAGTACAGACTGAATACTATCACACCAAGGCTGTCTGACACTGAGATACATAATGAAGTGGTGACAGGGGAGCTGCATTTGTTATTGTTTTCATCCCCTGCTCAGAGTGACTGCAAACCCTAGGAAATGTGCTTCTTGGTACAGAAATTGTAAATACTTAAGTGGAATTCAGTTTTCAAGAGGAGAAAGGGAAGTGGTGGTATTTGAGACACTTGTTATGGTAAGTTCTGCGCTCTGCAAAGAAATGAGGACATAGCAATGTGCATGTATATGCATTACCTCTGGAGGCTGGGTGGAGCATGTCAGCTTGTACTTTGGCACAAATAGGTTCAAATCCCAGCTTTGCCTAGCTGATAACAGTGCTTCCCTGTCCTTGTCATCCTGAATCTGGTAGAATGAGGGTTGAATTTATCTCTTCAGGCATCCGGCTCTACTAACAACTGTGTTTTCCACCTCCAGCCTCTGGTGTGAGTTGCAGGAAATGGCAGAGCCCTTGCCAAATTTTCTTTCTGATCAGCTCTGTACAGAGGAGATATTACAGATAGTTCATTTCCAAGGCACGTGGAGAAGTGGAAATAGTACTTTCTAATTAAATATGAAATTGCCACTTAAGTAGCCAAACAGGCATTAAGCCACCCTCTGAGCTGAAGGAAATGGCTTCATGTCAGAAAACAGGCATAAATCACCTGAGAATATGAGCTTCAAGTGGTTTGGTGGGTTGATGCATAAAGAATAGCTCTTAGAGATTTCCTAAATAGCATGTATTTAGTTAAAAAAACTAACATGAATTACTGTAGGGATATGCTTAAGACAAACACTATTTATTCAGCTTGCTGCAGGAGTATCTTCAATAAAGACAAGTTCTGTGGCCAGGTGACACAGGAGATAAGAGTTGATGTTATAACTGGTCTCATGGGATATCTCTGCAGGGAAAGGGAGAAGAATCTTAAAAAAATTGTTTGGGGATATACATGAAACTGTGAATGTCAAAACTTAAGGAAAACAGTCAAGAGTTTAAATCAAAATGGGAAAAATATTTGCATTTATGATACTGGGCCTTTTCATATTTCTTTTCCTGTTAACTGTCATAACTTTATTGAAAGACTCAGAAATAAAAAAGATACTTATCACAGGTCACATCTGTATCATTTTCCTAGTAAAAGATTATTTCTTCCAGAAATGCCACTATCAGGAGCCACTGCCTCAGTGCTCTGCTCTGTGGATAAGTCCCAGTGAAATCAGAATATGCCAATCGAGGAAGGTAGGAACAGAAATGTCAATGGAATTAGTTTCCCCTGCATGTGTTTTACTAATAAAACCAAAGGTGACTTGTTTTCCTTTTGTGTGCAGTGGTAGAGCACAATGGCATCTAAGGGTTGAAACAGCTCTAGGGCTCCTCTGTGAGCAGACTGAGACAATAAAGAGTTGATCTGGGTTTATTTTCATGCTCAGTGGTAGAAAATATCTTCTTACAAGTTGTCTAGAGCCATTAGCATTTCAATTGTATCAGTGTGCTTCCTTCATGCATATTATCACAGCCACTGCCACTGCTCCTCTTAGTGAGAGGAAGTAATTATCAAAGGGAGAAAGGAGACCCCAAGGTCAGGTTGATATCTGAGTGCTTCCTATTTCAGACACCAGCAGTGACACAAGCTCTGAGACCTTCCCATTATCTTCCCCCACCTAAAAATACATGTTGTGTTGGTGGAGCATGTCTACATGTGTCCTCTGTGTAAGTAAAGGAGGTTTAGACGTCTTATGACTTCCAGGTGGTTCCTTTGGGGTGGAATGAACCTGTCCTTTACTGAGTAAAAGGAATTTTCTCTGCTATCCAAAAAATTGTGCCTTTCACTGAATTTGTGAGTCTGTTGCCAGTAGGATTTCACTATGCCCAATACAGGTCAACCAGACTAGAACTTGCAGGTTTATATGCATTTATGTATTTTAAAAGAAATTTACGGGTAAGTAAAACAACATGACACTGGCCTTGGTTTTCCTGTTTGGGGCTTTGCCCAATTTATTAAACCTGTGGAAAGTGGAAACAAACTTTGTTACTCTAAAATACACTCAGCTCACACCTGTCAACATGTTAAAAAATGACATACAAAGTAGGGAAAAATTCATACCCTTAAAACTACTGCATGGACATGAAGTAGTCTCAGTTCCCTGTATGGTGGTAGCTGTGCTGCACAAAAGGGTGTGACACCCTGTTTTTCTGTCACCTTTAAATCTTCTCCTTTTTCCATAGTGCTTCAAGCTGCACCTTCTCTGTGTGGTTGCCTTCAATAACTGTGCCCATTGACTTGTAGTAAATATTTTTCTCTTTATATGTCAATCAGAGGGGAGAGAATTTTCAGGAGAAGTAAATGCCAGGTGGAATTTTTGGTAACTTTTTGCGGGCTTTTCCAGTCCAAAGTTTTTTCTCCATTCCCTTCATCTGGGAATCAGTGAAGGTTGTCTTGAAGATCTGGCTTTGTTTATAGAAACCCTGTGGAATAGCAAGGCTTGAAACTTCACTGATTTTACTATCATTGTGCTCCGAGATATGTGCTGTGAGGATAGGGACTTGACATAACATTTCTTTTCCTGTCATCTCTGATGATGCAGATGCACAAATGAGGTTCTAGTTGTTTACTTGCATGTTAATTTTAAGCTTAATTAGTAACACAAGGGGTGCAGGGAATTAGTGTTTGATAAATGGAAGAAGACACATTGGTAGAAGAATGAAGCAATGTTTGTTTTTGAGGTCCTAAGAGGCTGTTGCAAACTATGAAGAGAAAAGGAAAACAAAGTTGAACTATAGGAAAAGTACTTGAGAGTGAGTCCTTTCAAGTACTCCTTTTTCAAATTTTAAAGGGTAATGGCTGCAAATGTAAAGAGCATAGCAAAATTTGTCCTGTATTTCATTTTCTAGAGGAACAAAAGCCAGCATCAACCTGGCTGTTCATTCCCTGGCAAAGACATGAGCCTAAGTTACAAGGAAGGAAATATTTGGTATAACCCATATATTTTCCTCCACTTCTGTGATTCCTGCAATACATTAATAGCTTTACTCCAGCCATGTGTTGGTTGAACAGTCAACAGAAGAGATTGTTTCCTGATCCCTGTTTAGCCCCTGCTGAGGCACAGGGAAAATGGCTTTAAGGACCCCTGCCAATCTGCTTTACCTTTAATCTTTCCCCTTCCTGGCTGAAAAGCAAACTTTGTGGAGGATCTCACCTGCTGCTATTTCTACTCTCTCTTAGATTGTAAAATGGCACCAAGGGCCTTTTGAAAACTGATGGAGAGTCAAGACCAGGGGTATGACCTGTGTTATGAGCACTAAGCAACAGCATCAGTTGTTCAGGAGATAAGATTCACCACTGGCTCATGTTGTGCTGTTGTTCCTGGTATGTTTAGAGGCAATATCTCCTCATTTCCTGCTGTGCATGCCATCGCTCACCTGGAAACACAGAGCAGCAAGATCAAAGCACATGAAACAGCTACATTGCACTTGCAAGGTGCTTTAAAGTTTTGCACCTCTGTTCTTGGTAAGACCGTGAGCTGTCAGTTGTACAACCCCAGCAAAACACACCACCTTGGCTCCACAGCTCGCTTCAGATTCTGAGAGCCCCTGGAGGGCAAGCACTTGATTTAGAACTGGAGGAAAAGACTGCAAAAGTTCAGTAGGAGAAGGTGAAGGGTGGGGATTATTGTGCAGCTCATGCATGAAAATTAATGGGTCATGGTTCCTGCAGCATTTCATCTTTGAATGATTATTCTCTGGAACAGTGCTTTGCACAAGAAGTGTGTCCCAGGTCCTCCCAGCAGCTGGGAATCCTTCTGGTTTTGTTTAGTTTGAAATGTCAGTCAGCAGTGCTGACGAGCAGGGGCATGTGGAGAGGGCACACACCATCACCCCTGCTGAAGGTCACGAGAAACAGATCCACAATTCTCATCACCAGAAACTACTGCTGTCTTCCAACAGGATCTCTTGGGGTATCTGTGTTTGTGTGGAGGCACCACGTGGAGTTGCCATGTGAGGCCTGTTGTGTTGTTCTGCCTGGATTATTCTTGGGTGTTCCCCTTAACGGTGCTGACTCTGCTGGGAGAGGGAAGTACAACAGCACCTTCTGGTTTGGCTGGCCCCATGGACAGTTCTTGTAGAGACATTAGGGACTGCTTCCATTTCCCCCACTCTACAGCTCCAACATCAAAACTTCAATGGCTGATTATTGTTAACATTTGCTGTAAGTTTTGGCACTCAGCATGTTTCTTCTTTCATGTGCAAAGAGTTGATGAGTAAAGAGTGTGTCTCTGCCAGGTGACTGTTTACCAGTCTGCAGACTGGGTTTGAAATCCATATGCATTTTAAAACCTGTTGATATGGTTTGGGTTTTGTTTTTGTTTTTGTTTTGGTTTATTTAGTTTGGCATTGGGTTCTCTTCTGCTCCTTGCTAAACTTGTGAGCATTTACTGAAATTTCGGTGTGCCTGGTAGTAAAGTGAATTTACTCTGGGGTTTCTGAGCAAAGCAACTGGCCCTGCATAGATCTGTCTTCATTGCCCTTCCTGAGCTGGTCTATACAATTTTAATTTTGCTGCTTTATACTTCCTTTGAGAAACCACTTGCTCTTTCTTGAAATGACAAAGAGTACAATGGAAATTGGATTGGTTCCCAAATGCCATGAATCTTTTGTCTTGTTTTGGGAGGGACTTTCAAAATCATTGACTAAACTACAAGCAGAGTTAAATGCATATTATGCACCTACAAGCAATATACCTCTGATATTTACACTATAGATACAGACCCCGTCTATTACAACTTTCAATTTGTTAGTTTCAAGTTGTTAGTGCATTCTGTACTTATTTATAGATATAGTGTATAGCATATGTGGGAAAAGAGTATCCTTCAGCAGCCCTCTGCTCAGCTGCCTAAAAGGAAAAAAGCCCATTCCACATTTTAAATTGATCAGCTTTAATAAAAGTAAAAGGCATAGAGAGACTTCTCCTTCCTCCTTCAGACTGAGGTAAGGCCAAATATTTTGTGCCTTCCACTAGGGATGAAGGGAAGGATGCTCAGAGCTTCCTAGCGAGGTTTCCTGAAATCACAGGGGAGGCTCTCCTTGTCAGGAGTTAAAAAGGCATCAGCACAAGCCCTGGTTCTTAAACCAGTACTCAATAGTACTTCTCTTTTTTTATGAAGCCAGCTTTCTCTAGATCAAAGAGGGACTTTTCTGGAACTGAGAGGTGTGTAAGGATATGTGTTCTGGTCATATTCTCTATGCACAGGTTGTCTGAAGCTGTTCCAAATTGTTTCTGGACTACTGTTGCAATATTTTTATTGCAGTCTTTTATTTTTCCATTTTTAAGGATTATTAATTGATCTGGTTATTTCAATGAAATGTGAAGATCGAAATGATTAATCTATTTTCTTCTCCTGCAAAGAGAATGTGAATTTTGATTTTTTCTTTGTTTCTTTTGTTGTTTTGGTGTGGTTTTTTTCAAATTCAATTTTATTTCTTTTTTAAATATCAGGATTTTGTTGGCAAAGTTTTGGGTCACAATCATCTTTTGAGTCCATGGCTATCTTAAGTGATTTGAGCCTGACATCTTTTTGGCAGCCTTCTGCAGCTGGATAATAATTCCATTGATGTTCCTGTAACAATTCAATCACACTCCACCTGCATTTGCCAGTCAGTCATTCTCTAGAAAATCTTATAAATAGGACATAATGCTGCAGACCTGTGCTGACTTCAATCCTGTTCTAAGGATAACTCCCACCCCTTTCCCTATGATATCAGTTTCCTGTTCTTTGTGCTCCCACAAATAATACACTGTATGCTTTTAGTTTAGTCTATTTGCTCTACTTTCTTTATGCATTGTTTTTGTAAATTTATTCCACCCACAACTGAAATTATTCTTACAAAATTTCTCTCTCAAGTCTTTGCATTTTTATGGAAGTTCATATTGCTCCCCACAGAGAGACTTGAATCTGTATCCTCTCTTGACCTATATATGAACATCTTTGTTTTGTTCAATCTATTTTAATTTGGAGAATGATAAAATGTGACTGAACTTGATCCAGATGGAAAAACACAAAGTTTTTCAAATCCAGAGGACATTTCTGCATATGTTGTTACCAAAACTCATCCTTATTAATGATGTTCTAGTATCTGGGTTGCCATTTAGGGACTAAGTTATCCCCCCATATTTTATAACATATGTGGAAACAACTATTAATTTCCTTATTGGTGAATGCAGAGTTGAATATTCAATTTTTGTGCATTCATGACTTTTCTTCAGCATCTTTTAAAGCTATTTATAGAACAGGATTTCTACCTACTTTGAAAGAAAGAGAAGTGATATTTTCTTCTCTTTGACAGACTGCTTTGTCCCTTGATGAAAACCTACCTGTTTGGACTACTCTTCATGCAGGAACTTGTTTCCTTACTCCAGTTCTTATTTTAAGGGATATTTGCTGGTTCTCTGTTGTCTAACCTAATAGTTCAGGTGTCGCTTGCTAAGCTGGTTGGATTCATTCCCACTTCCATATGTGATGTTATAGCTCTGCTAATCAAGATGTTAGATGAATATCCTGGCCCTGTGAGATTTGAACAAAAATAATAATATGTGGAAAGGAGGCTTAATGAATTAAATTCAATTCAAGAAATAACTTCTAGAATAATGATGTCTCCTGGTCTGCATTCTGTATGAAGTTCCCCTAATAGAAAAGACATTATTCTCGCATCTTTCCCTATTATTCCCTGGTATCCCTCCTTTTCTTCTTCCTACAGAAGTACCATGTGTCTTATTCCTATGTGGCTCCAGTCAACATGGACCAGAATCATCATCCAGTGGAGGATTCAGACTTGGTGAGGTTTTGCTTTGCAGGAAGGTTTTGAGGCTCCCTGTGATGAGAGACCTGAATTTCTCTGACTTTTTGGAAAGGCTGTGTATGTGTGTGAGAAAGGGCTTGCACAGAATGGGATGGCAGAGCCTTCTGTTGGGGTAGGCATTTTTTGGAAGGAATGGCGAAAAGAGCAGAGCAATGGAGCTGGAATTTTAATTTTGGCAGTGCAGAAGAAGATGGTGAGGAAGAACCATCAGTTTGATGCTAAATACTCCATAAAACAGTACAAGAGTAGGCTGGTCTTTATAATTACCCCTCCCCTGCGCCACTACAAGAGACTCACTGCTTCCTGGACCTACACATTTCATTGCTAATGGTGTTTCCTACGAGCCCTGCAAAGCTGCTTTGCCTTCAGCAGAGATTCTTTAGCATCTTACCTTCCCTGAGGCAAAGTTAGTTTGCATTCACTTTTGTTTTCTTGGACTGCTGTCTTTTCTTACCATGGAGGAGCCAAAGTACTTTTCCAGAGTCTCGTATAGGGGTGTGTTGAGGAGACCTAAACAACTCCGCCTCTTCCTAAATCTTCTGTAGTCACAGGTAGTGCTCCAGATGTAGACATAAATCACTCCTCATGACTTTTCTTTCTCTTTTATAATACACCAGGCTCCATTAACTTCAGAACATGAGGCCCCATCTTTCAAAAAGCATCACTACTTTGATGTGTTCAGGGACTGATGTGAAAAGCTCAGTGCTGAGGAAGGAGGAGAGCCACATCCCACCCAACCTTCACACACTCTTTCTTCCCTCATGTGTCTACTGATGGTGATTGTGAGCACAGGGCAACACCAAACAAGGAGCTCAGCAAGAGCAGGAAAACAGCAATTTCAAACAAGAGACAATTTCCAGTCACCAGTGAGATAACCCAAGGAGTTGCTTCTCCTTTTCCATGCCATTAGCATCAAGGGCAGCCACCATGTGGAAAGGGACACAATGTCATTTTGCTTTCCAGTCTCCCAGTGTGGATGAGGGCTCTTTCCTGCTTCTCCCCATTTTGTAATGACAACCAGCCCTGAAAAGGTTGGGGAATAAACACAGACCTCCTGGTTCAAAAGTTGCTACTGATTTTGCTGGGCTGTTATCTGTTGCTTTCCTTTCCCCAAACACTGGGCATGATTTCTTTTTAGAAAATGCTGAGTAAAGAAATACTGAAGGATGAAAAATGCATAAATGTCTTGATTTTTAGCTATAGAAAGAAATACCTTAGCAGAGTACTTCTCTCTCCCGCTGTCCCACTTCTGTTATCTGAGGAGATTGTTGTAAGGCAGTTCAGACTCCGACACACACTTTGCAAGTATAGATTGTCTTTCACTGCAGTGCTGCTGTAAAATGTGGTTTTGGGAGAAATCTCTTAACTTCCCCTGTGATCTCCAATTTTAATCTTACCACTCTTCAGCTCTTGTTAACATTACCTCTAAGCTTAGGGAAAGACTAAAGGAGTCACCTGCTGACAGACACTGAAGTCTTTAGGCACTCACAGAAATCATATTGATCACTCCAACATAAAAACCTGTTTGCATTTCTTTGCTTTCTCTCAATATTCACCTGGTATTGGGACGCAAATTAATGCTTTTATCCATCTGAGGACTCTTAGCTACCATTTGCTGATGAACACATCTATGAATAGTGGCAGTAGGGCACTTGTATCTGTGCCCTCTTCACTGTATTTCTGTACTTGAGCTACAGCAGCTGAAATGAATAGTGTTATAATGTAGACAGAACAGCTTTACCGGGGCATACTAATTTGGAAGCACAGCTGTCTCTAGAGCTGCATGGAGTGCTTGTGTGATGGGGCTGATGATGTGTGGTGGTGTACAAGGGCTAGAAAATATCTGATAAACCCCTGGATGCCTCTTGTGTACTAAGATGTCTCCAGTTTTTCAGCCCTGGAAGAGGCACCAAGTCTGTCCAGACTCACTGATGAGAGAATCATCTCATTTCAGGAGACTACCAGAAGCATGTCTCCAGCAATACTGTCAGCACTTATGTCAGCAAAAGAGCAGAGTTTCACAATCTGATTAATTTCCTAACTAAAAAAATTTACTGGTAAAATGAGTAGTTAGAAATGACAGCTTAAAAAAGTGAATCTCATAAAAGTAAATTGAGTTCAGTAAAGTCAAATGAGATACGATGGTCTTTTATTTGTTGGCTGCCCAAAATCCTGTTAATTTTAGGTTCTGGTCACTGAAGTGTTTTACTTAATGATATCACTGGAAATAATTAGGTACGTGTTGCTGATGTAAAGGAAATTCCAGAAGTGATTGTATATAAACTGATAAGGAATTGCTGCTGGTGAAGTTCTTGGAAATAGGAGTTGGAAAGAGGATAATTATTGCAGAAAACTTGTTGACTTTAGTCAGTAGGCACATAAAACTTTCCTGATCTCTTAAAGGCAAACCTGTTTCCTCAGAAATAAAGCACTATTTTCCCTACAAGGATATTGCTTGGAATTGCTGATGTCATTCATTGAAGAAAAACTACATTGCCTTCATAGAAGGAGAAATATAATGGGCTGTGTCTGTATATATGGAGCTATAATTTGAATAGGACTGTTTAAGATAAGGCAAAAGGCACCTAAATAATCAAAGCTGGGTTCATCGTTTTGTGAAAATTCTTATATTTTCCTGCATATCAATGTTATGAAAGGCGCATCTCACTTCATACCATTTCCATCTATAGCATCACAAGGGGCTGGCAGTTCATGATTACCACTAAGGGTTTGGGGAACTGTGAGCAGAGGCTGGGGATACAGGTTTCATTACAGAGGCCTGTAGGGCCATGATCTGCCTCTGCTATCAACAATCATCAGCACAGGATTTGGAGGACGAGACAGATCTACAGGAGCTCAAGGGTGTGGCTCTGCACAGCTCAAGGGCCAGTTCTCCATGGTTCCCAACTTGGGGGCACCAAGTCCAAAAATCCCCAAAAGAAGAGGGACTGGATTTTCCCTGCTAATGTTCTTCAGAACAGCTGTCCCAGAGGGTGATTTGCCATTAGCCTGGGGTTTTTTTGAGCCAAGGACAACTCAGACTCCTGGGTCTGTGCTCCTCCCACACAAAGGCTGGTATCTCTCAGGTGAGCATCTCCATTTCTCCTCGTGCTGAGGTGCCAGGAGGGCTGCAGGCTTGAGTGTGTCCTGCCTAGATGCACAATGAGCTGAGTAGTTTTCTGTGGGAGAATACCCTGGATGATTTCTATTGCCCCTAATGTTGAATTAAAGTGCGCCACAAATATGTCTTCCCTATTGTTTTTCCCTTAGTCTTACCTATCCCAGTTTCTTCTTCCCATAATCCCTTAGGGTTCCTTTCCCACCACTCTTTCCCATTGGTTCCCTTTTGCTGCATTGAGTGGTTTTCCCTTTTTGATTATTGGTCATTATGAAGTCCCACCCTTGTTCCGCATTGGCCCTTTTTTGGTCCCTCGTTAGCATACCCCTGGGCCAGTGGGAAGCTTGTTACTGCCCCCTGTTCCAGAACCTTCCCCATCGAACCCTATATGAACCCTGTACTCCCAATAAAGTTGCTTCCTTCGTTGCCACTGAGCCTGAGTGTGGAGTCTCTTTGGGGTTCTGCCCAGGACCAGTGCGGAGGGAGCCGCCAGGGGCTTTGAGGGGCAGGATCTAAAAGAGCTATTATCACTAGAGCTGCATATCCCTTAGCCCCTCAGAGCCGAAGACCTCTCACCAATAATTGGTGTCCTCATCATCCACCGTCAGTTTTCCTTGTTTTTTTGATGGATTTTCAAAGTAAGGCACAGCTGTTCTGCCTCTGCTGAGAAGGTGGGCAGTAACAGCTCTGTGAAGGAGGCACCTGGAGACTCTGTGGGGCAAGAATTTCCTTGTGGCAAGAGGTGCCTGCTTGCAAGAGAGTTCTGACTCTGCGCCTCTGCTCTTGGCTGCTACCAGCTGCTGGTCTTGGTGTGACATAGTTAATTCTCAGCCCTCAGAGCCAGACAAAAGACTTTGAATCCTGCTGTCTGCAGCACAACAACTATTTTCTTTTGCAGTCACCTTTCATACAGACTGAAAACTTCTTGATGTTTTGGAAGCTGGAACGCTCAGTACTTTGGGAGACTTAGGTTCACCTGTTGGCATAAAATTGAGTCTGAGTGTCACTGAGCTCCACCTTCTTAAAATGATTCAGTTTGATTCAGTGCTCTTGAAAAAATTCAATGCTATGCTTTTGTTTGCTTCACCTTTCTCCTAAAAGCTTCTGCGCCTTCAGAAGCAAACTCCAGATAAAGGCTGTTGTTAGAGTGGCAAAATGTTTTGTTCAGTGTGGGTGTTAAAAAGATACTGCAAGCAATTTCACTAGCACTAATAAGGGTAATTAGAATTGTGTGGCTTAAAAGGAGCATGGTGGGTTTAAAAGCCTAAAAGCTACAGAATTCTGCAAATAGAGAGATCATCCTCAACAGGGAAAGTTTTACAGATATGAACTCCTACCCTGGACAATAAGTGCTGAGAACAGCAGGGTGAGGAATGTTATGGCTTTTAGAATAAGTGGCCCAATCATTTGATTCATAGAAGAGGCTTGACTTCTTAAATCCTGGCCTTCAGAAAAGCTTTGCCTGAGTCCCACCATTTGAGAATCCTTAGAACAATTTCTATTAAGTGGTTGCTTACACCAAGCTCTTGTTTATAAGGAAAAGAGGAGCATAAACTGAAATCCTCATTTCAGTAATAGTAATACTGTTATTTGCTTAAGTGGAAGAAATTAATTCTGTGCCTTATGTTGGCAGAAGGGTGCTGTGGTTAACAGTAATTCTAAAAAGGGATTTCTTGTGTAAAGTTAATCCAAACTTTTAAAAATGCCTCCCTAAAAAACAGGGAAAAGGCTGTTGGGAACTGGTCTGAATGTTAGTTCATGACCAAGGCATAAGATGTTACTCTGTGTCTCTGAAGAGACAAGAGTAGCATAGCAGAAATAACTGTATTGGGAGCACTCTAAGTCCCTCTAAATGTGAGATAATGGGGCTTAAGTTTATTCCACTCTGATGAAAATAACTTGTATTTCACTGTACTTGCTGTGGTCAGCAGTGCCTGTGGATAATCATCAAGGCTCAGCTAGCCCATGGTAGCTGTTCTTCAGTAACCTGACTCTACAGGTTGAAAGGCAAAGAAGAAGAAAAAGGAACAAAAAGAGAAAAAACTGGGTCTGAACACTTTCTAAAGCAGCAAGGGTAGTGGGATTGGAATTCTGCTTTATCATTATCTGGAAGATCAAAGTTTCTGGCTGGCTGGTGTGTTCTCCTCTCTCATACCATGGCAAGCAGCCCATTTACCCCATAGGCAGGTAACAGATGATCAAAAGCTTTTATGCTTTTCCCAACTACATCAACTAATCTAATAAAAATAAAGTCATCTTCGCTGTACACATTGCTTTCCTTGTATCCTTACAAGCCTACAGCATTATCACTCCTATATCCTTAACACATTCAAAATGGGAGGAAAAACAGATGAGAAGTGGGGAATTAACCCTGTATCACTCCTCTCTGATTGATGACAACCCTATTCCATTCCTGTCCAGTTAGTTAGGACACTCACCTAATGATACTGTATCTATTTTAATGGTAAGAGTATTCAGGTTTAACTGGACAAAATACTGCTTTTTTGATATTGCTTCCTTGGCTCTTGTCTGATCCACAGAAATCTTGAAGCTTCCCTGTTCATTCCATCAAACCTAACTGCTCAGAATTGTCTGCAACTCAGGTAGGAGACACTCATGGCTGTAAATATTGACTTTCTCCTTCCTTCCCTGCTGTGGTTGACATATGTTGTTCTCTGTTCTCTCTTTAAAGCCCGATTACTAATATTGAGGAGCTCAACATAATCCTGACTCCTTTTGTATTACTGAGCCAGTGACTCCTTTTCTAATATTGAGCCAGTTAACCTCTGATCTATTAATATCAAACTGTAAAATTCAATAAGTACGGGCTATGCTTTAAATAATTGAGCACAGGCCAGCAGGGTAATTAGATATTATGAACTGGGGGTGAAGAATATCTAATAATCTGAGGAGAGATGCAAATCCAAAGTGAACATGTCTCTGGAGAATTACTCCTTTTACATTTAGGGGCTGCTAGAGAGGCTGTGTAATACATATGCCTGCAAACTAGTCTGTCAATACTGTGTGGGTTCAGGAGGAAAGTATGTATAATGCTGACATGACCAATAAGGAATATGTGCCAGAGTCTAAATAATTTGGATTAATATTTTGTAATTAGTATAGGAAACATGTAATTCAAAGATATGAACACTCCTAAGCATCTTCATGATTTATTCATGGCTATTCCTAGCTGCTGTGGAAGCAAACCCTGACAAACTACAGACCTCTTAGCTTCCTACTGATATTAGAACCAAATCCACTTGTAAATAACTCCTTTAGCAAGTTGTTAGTCCTGGTGCCCCAGATTTTTCACTGGTAGCACTGCAGGGAAAAGCTTCAGATCCCAAATGTCCACTTATTCCTGATGGAGGTAAAATCGACTGTTATATCAGATCTTATAGGATCACTAATGTTGGAGACTCCAAAATTTAGGGCAGGGACATGAGGTCCTTGATAGCCACCAAAGAGCTCTTGTTGACACAACTGTGTTTAAAAATCAACTTTTGTTTTCATGAAAGCCACTGTTGTTTGAGTCTGAACACTTTGAAGGAAATCTTGAGAAGTTTGGTAAGTAAATGCTTCTTGCTATTCTTTCCTGACATTTGTTTGCATGAGCTGAGTCAGTTTGCATGTACTGTGGAAATTGCCTGTGATTATCCATCAGTTCACAGCAATTACTCAAAATGTGACAGAACAATATTTCAGTATGACTAAGTCAAAGCAGAGTCTTACTGGGCTAAGGCATTTTGAACTCAATGGGACTGCTTATGTGGTTAGAATTAAGTTGCAGCTCCAAAATTAGTCTAGATTTCACTATCAGTTTATTTACTCCTTTTTTAAGGGCAGAGATGTAAAATTGTACATCTTAAAAAGGGGCCATGAAGGGCACCCTCAAGGAGCTTTGAATCTTGGTCAGCACTTTATTTAAAAAAAAAAAAAAAAGGATTATAAAAAGGGGTATTCACTGCTCCTGAAAAGAGCATTCATCTTCCTGGGTAAATGCTATTGCTAAAGTGGAGAGAAAATTCTCCAGACAGTTGAATTATTGACATCTATTGCCAGACCAGTCATCCCATGCTCCTACCTTAGTGTCTGAACTGAGATGCACTGAATCTCTCCATGATTCAGTTTCTTTCATGTATTTGAGGTGCTACATATACTCATTCCTACAGCCAGCTGCATCCTGGGAACTTATTCTTGAACTGCTTGCAATGAAAAGCAAAGGACAATTCAGGCTTATCTAGTTTTCTGATTTCCTACATACCTCTTTTTGTTCATGGTTCCACATAATAAATGAGGAACTCTTAATTTTCAGCAGGGAAAACACAGATCTAAGTGTCAATATAGGAGCTAGTCTGGTTCACATGGGCCATTTGGACAACTGTTCACATTCAGCGTGTATTCATGACTGTCTTGTGATCTCAGTAGCAATCCTGAGTCCCCTGGGTAGTGCAGAAGGCAGATTCTCATGTCTCAAATTAATTCTCTTCAAGGCTTCCTCTGGAGTCCCAAGTAAAATCAGAATGGTGTCAATGTCCCTGGAAAGCTTGAAGAGCTTTGGAGGTAAACTCAGCATCTCAGCTCAGCTTTGGCATTTATTCATTATGTGGCAATTCCCAGAGAGGCTCTTACAGTGTTCTGCTGGAAGTACACACAAATGGAAATTCTCCAAAAGATGGAACAGGGATGCTGTTTATAAGGTTAAAAGTAGGTTATTAGGAAATTAAATTATTTTAGTGAAATTTTGGCTGAAACTCATCGAGGTCTCATGGGCTGAGATAAAAATAGAAAGAAAATTGCACTGAGTTATTTCTGTCTGTAATTTTTGATGACTTCAGTGGTCTGCAGAGTTATGCCCCTCTGTATCAACAACATCTTTATACAGATCCATATGAAAACATAATCCCCATTTTGAAGAGCAGACATAAATGCTATAAAAAAGAAAGAGCACAAAGGATTAAAGAAATTTTCCTCTTTAATGCACTTTTACATCTATTCTACAAGCTTTGCTGCAAGACTCTTCAAACTAATGAAGCCTGAACTCCTTTCACAACTTAAACAGAAAACTGAAGAAGTGATTCAGCTTTTTTACACCCTCACCAAATACAAAGCTCTTCTGCTTGTTTGTGAATCTTTTCTTTGCTCCCTCTTAATTGCATCCATGTGTATTTGCAATCACTTGTGTCTCTAATAGTGTTGGAAAACTTGCAAAGACTGAACACTGAGAGTGGCAGTTCTGAAGTGTGACTCCACTTGTGCTAACCAACAGTGTGGTGGTTTTTTTTTTTTGTTGTGAGGGAGTGGGATTCTGTTTCTGCAATGTGCTGCAGAAGTGGCATCCCTCATGGATGAAGAGATTGCTGCTTGAGACCCTAACCAAAAGAAGAATTAGAAGAAAACAAGATTTTTTCCCCTTTTTTATTTCTATTTTTAAAATTATTATTTCAAAGGTTGATTTTATGTGAAATAAGAAAACTTGAACTTTCAGTAAGTGTTTAATGTTATATTTAAATGGAAAGATGTCAGGCATTGCAGTTTGGGGTGATAACACTGCACCTCAGGTGGTTATTTATTTATTTGTTTGTTTGTGTATTTTTTCATTCACTTATTCATTTTACATGCACATTAACAGAGCACCTCGTCCTGGATCTTGGCACTCTACCAGATACTTAATAATTCAACAAAATTAAGACATGAAAGAGCCCTAGCAAACAAGGAGAAGCCTTTTTTTGACATGAAAACAGCTATCTGCAAAAACCAGATTCCATCTTCCCATGTTTCATTCAGAACATTTCAATCCACATGTGGAAACACATGTCCTGAATCTCTGAAACTCTGTAAAGACCATCCCCAATGGGATTTTCTTCTGCCCTCAAGAGCAGACCTGGAGGCCTTTGGAACTAAAAAAAAAATGAGAATTCCAAGCTGCAGCATTCTCAGAAAGCATATTCTGAGTAGTTTACTTTCTTATGTTCAAAGCAGAGTTCAGCACCTCTGTTGGCCTTATCTGTGGGAACATTGGGAGAGAGAGTGCCTTGGAGCAGAAGGAAGCTGATTCAGGGATGTGGAAGTGTTGCCAAATGTTGAAACAAAATACTTCAGTCTATATAAAATTATAACTCTTGTAGCCAGGCATTTTAAAAGACTTACTGGATACACTTAATTTTTTTCTTGTTATAAGAAACCATGCAGAACTCCCTCTCTACCTATATGCACACACATTTAAAGCTTGTCAGTTTTCAAAATCAGTATCTCAAAAAGTTAGGAAATGCCAATATAAAAGAATCACATTTAGTCTGGTTTTCTTCACTTTGAGCATATGATACTATAGTGTTGACTTCAGTAATTTGTAAGCATAGTTGATATTTTATCTTTTAATTTCCACAGGATTTCCATTTCTGTGTTTGAAGACTAATAGCTTTCCTATTTCTTTTTTATGCCTTTAGATGTCACCTGGCTGCAGAAGAAGCAATGAGACGGAAAGCTCTGCTCAACTTCTGCTATCATTAGACTCTTCTCAGTACAACCATATGTATGTTCAGAAATTACATGGACATACATGATTGCACACCTGCTTGTGTTGTAATCTTTGGCCAGATTCAACCTCTAAATTTCCTTGATAATCTGAGTTAGAGTGAGGTAAGGTGAATTTTGCACTTACATAGTATGAAGGAAGACCATAGACGGATATTCTTGGCTGACACCTGAATTTTGTCCTGAGGATAGTGGTAAGTATACAATGGTAAGTGTACAATGCCAGGTGGTGTCCTGTATGGCTGCTTGCTGAGGCACAGAACTATTTCCAATTCAGGTATTATTTATAGCCTGCTCTTGATGTCTTCCTAACCAAGTGCATGAATTCTGTCATACCGTGTGCTGGTGTGTTCTTATATAGTAAAATCATAGCTCTCTATTCTCTGTTTCACTAGAAGCAGATACATTTTCTGTGGAGCTCATTAGTCACAGTGGGAGTGAGAATAGGAATATGACATGCAGACACGTCTGGTGGCACCATCAGCAGATGTGCTGAGTGGGTGTCCAGGTGGCAGGAGTGCAAAGAGCAACCTCAGTTTGCAATGAGCAAATCCCAACAGAGCCCCAAGTGAAGAGAAAGCTAAAGTGGCCCATAAGATACAAACCTGCAGCTGTCAGCTGATGGTACCATAGCTGGGCTGCTCCTGGTGCTATCTACAATGTGTCAGCACTCTGCAGAGGTTCAAAACTGGCTGGTTTTTGGATTATGGGCCTTAGATCCCTCTTGGGTCACTGTAAGCAACAATCTTTGCTCAGGCATTAACTGAGAAAGGGGGATTTAAAGAGAACAAACCCAAGTGAGGAGCAAGGTATGGCAGCTGGAACAGGACATCAAGCAGAAGGAGGTCTGGCTGGTACTGTGCAAGTAGCTGGAAAATGGCCTAAGTTGTCTGCAATGAAGAATGTCTACAGGAAGAATGTAATGAGAAACTCACAAAAGAAGGAGTAATATGTATTCACAAGTTATCTAACCTGGAATACTCTGAGGTATATGAGTAATAAACTGAGAGACCTGCCTCCCTGCACAAAAAAATGTCTTGGAGGACACACTGTCCTTCAGTTTGACCATAAACAATGTACATTACAACATCCTAATCTAGTTTGGATTCGCCTCCAACCTCTTGTTAAAAAAGTATTTTTTTTCAGTTTTGTGCCCCACTATCCATACTGTCCATATTTTCCCCAGTCTCTAAGCATCCATTTGTGTAGCCCAAACCTCTTAGATCTCTGCTACAGCCAGCATGAAGATGACTTTATTTCAATACTTTTTTTTGCATATATATTTTATGTTGTTGATATTTGTTTTCTCAGTTTCTTTCTTCCAAACTGAAGTCAGTCTCGAGTCTTTCCTCTAGGTCACATTTTCTAGAGTTCTTGTTGTTGTTTTTCTCTACTCTCTCTGATCTATGCATTCCTTGAACTGTGATGCTCAAAGAAAAAGAGTGTTTTCTCAGTGATTTGGTCAGCTTTGAGATGCAAAGAAGAAATTCTGTTTGTATTTCAAGACTTATTTTATGGTTTGAGGTTTTTTTCTTTTTGACTTTTTCCCCCTGGTTTTTTCAGCAGTTTGACATTTACTTCTGTTTACTTTGTGATCCTCTAGAAACTTCAAATCCTTTTTACAGAAGAGCTGCATAATCAGCTCCTTCCTAGCTTTTATGCAGTTGATTATTCTAAGGAGTTTGCACTGGATCCTTTACATCACAGTCCTTACAGGCTGCTTCTCCAAGGGGACAGTTTTATCAATTCTTCACACTGAAAGGCAGAACATATTAACCTTAGTTTTTAGAAAGGCTGACCATATTTACTGCACTCCAGGCTGGTTTACTGTCCAGGAAGAGTGTAACTGTATCTTCAAAAAAATAGGAAAATCGCATTTAATTTTTCTTTACCTTGAGCATCTTTTATCCTAATGATGTAGTACATGTACATACTGTTAAGTACTGTCATGGAACCACTTTGGAACACAGCAAAGTTCAAATCTAAAAGGATATGGGAGAATGTAGTTCACTGGAACCCTTTTTCTAGGAGAGCTTTATTGAAATTTATAGAAACATTCTGAATTTGATGTCCTGGTATTTTCTGAGGCTGAAGTAAGTCACAGATTAATAGTTCCCACTGGATCAGAGCTGAGTTACAGCAGAGTTCTTTTCATATGCCAGGTTATATAGGAGATTTAGGAACTTCCTGCTGTCTCTTTGCATGAGACTGAGGATGCTAACTAATGGAAATTAGTAACTAATGGAAATTAGTACATGATGAATATGGGGAAAAAATTAAGGTCTCACTTACGTTCTTCTGTAATAAACAGCACTTGCACTT